>OX596067.1:1210000-1799915 GCA_951394065.1 Venusia cambrica | reverse complement strand
GAAGTCAACAAACCTTATTTAACCGCCTCTGTGGTCTAGTTTTGTGGTTCGCCCACCGGTGACACTAGGGGACCCTCTAGGGGTTTTGTCGGTGGTAGGATTAAGTCCGCCTGGGTAGCTACCACCATCTTACCTAATTCTACCGCCAGAATAAAAATAGAGTTAAGATAGCCAGTTCCTCAGTTTGTTGAGTTTTTCGATATATTATCAATGCTAGAGAGTTACCCTACAGTTAGTTTATAGAATTGGTGCTTCAGGTTGAAATTATTTTTCAATTAGGCAGATCTGGCTTAGATCGGAAGGCAAGACCCTACCCACAGCCATTTTTCTACGACGGATATGCATTTGGACTTCATCTCTTTTGGTGTCAAGTTGAAGGACTTAGGAACTGGCTATCTTAGGTACCTCTAAATACCGCCGGAACATAACAATTCGAATTGTTGCTAAGCATTCAACAAAATGGATGCAAGTCCTGGAAATCAGCACAAAAACTAGGATGCAATTATCTCATCAGCTTTGATCTGGTGACCCCACGTGCATCGGTGATTATTCAATAAAGCAATTCACGGAGAATAGGTACCTACCTAGGTATGCTAGACTGCGTAGGCAGGTAGGTACAAGCCTACTATCCATGGTCCTGCTAACAGAATCTTACAAATCATATATTTTTCAAATATCTGTGCGGCTTTCGATTGGGAGACAAAATCCACTTTCTGAGGAAAGTCAAATAATTTTAAAATAATGTAGCTCTTGCAATACATGGATAGTGGTCTGTGGAAATTCACAACCTACTACAGCGCAAAAGGTAGAGTTACTACTAACTGAGCTGTTAGGCTTGTTTGTTGGCGGCAAGGACTCATTTCATCCGTTAGATAACTTTTGAAAGCTGCCACTTATAACCGCCTCCAGAGGTCCCGGGTTCGATCCCCAGGGGAGTACAATATTGTGGTTAGTGGTAAAACTTTGTTAAAGGCCGTCTGGCTAGCTACCACCATCTTACCTTATTCTGTCGCCATAACAACAATTCTAAAATTGTCGTGTCCGACATTTCCGAAAATTTATTTCACACAGCGCCATCTAGTCCCAAACTAAGCATAGCTTGTAATATAAGAACTAGATTAGGATACTAAAATACTTTTGTTTTGTAAATACATACTTATCATACAATACAACACCCAAACACAGAACAAACATATATATTCATCATATAAATGTTTGTCCTGAGTGGGAATTGAACCCACAATCTACAGAGCAGAAGGCAGAGCCAAGAGAGAACCAACTGAGCTGTGAGGCTTGTTAAATTAGAGGTAAGATGCCAGTTCCAAACCAGGGGATTCCGGGTGAAGTGCGCTTCCACCTTCGGCCTTATCAAAACTTGAAAACCAGGTGAGATGAAGGCAGAATGTGGAAGCGCACTTCACCCATTCATACTTCGCCTTTTACGACACCTGTTTTTGACCACCACGTAACCTCCCGGTCATCATTGTCCCCCCTTGGTAGGTGTATTCTTTCATCGTAAAGAGATCACACCGCATTGACTCCAATGATCTCAATTGGTCCAAATTATTTTTATTGTTCAAGAGCAATAAATTTTCGTCGGTTGCAGCTGATTGGAGGTTGTTAAGACGAATTCATCAAGAACGCCGCTAGTCCGAGAGAAACTTGACTATTGGCTTCCGTCCATGGTTTCGTCCGGCCACAGTTTTAGTATACCCGGATAAAATGGCAGCATACATCTTCATGATGACGTCAGCTGTTCACGCGTAAAATTGGAAATAGTGCCAGTGTCCCTACTGAGTCTGCCCCGGCACCGGGGACGATGGGAAAGATAGTGGCATCGTCCCAGATGAGTCTGCCCCGGTACCGGGGCAGACGAGTAGACGATAGAGCGGGACGATAGAGTCCCACTCTACCCGACACTGTGATAATTTAAATATTCCCTGTAATACAAATGTTTCACTTCTATCGAGTGTCTTTACGACACACACTATTTTTTTGTTGTTGTTTGGGTCAGCTTGACCTCGAGGCTTGTCAGAGCAAGGATGATATCTTCGATGGATGGTCCTTCCTAGAGTTTTTCTACCGAGGTTTACGTGTACGTAAACCAGAAAAACGGATCCTGGCAACTGATTCTCAATTTTTGCATTGCGCCTTATAAATGCATTTTGTTAGCGATATAGTTATCTATCATAGTAAACTAGTACCAGGTAGGCCTGATTTTGAAGGGTCCTAGATATAAGGACCCCTCAAAATCAGGCGATGGACGTCGTAACAGGCGACTCTTCATTCTTTACATTATTTTCAGCGAAAAAACCGCTCAAGATGTGTATTATATCACATACTAGGTAGGTAAAACTAGGAGTTTTCTGATCTATTCATTGTTAGGTACAAATATTTGTAGTAGACTAAACATAACGTACTTGTTAGTTGTCTAGTGAGTGTTATTTCTTGTGTGTATGTTCTTATTGTATGTTGTCTGTCTGTCTTATTGTTTGTGTTTTCTATTGAGGGTTTATTTTATTGTACTATGGGGAAGCCTTGGCTTTCATCTCACCTGGTTACAATTTAAGATAAGGCCGAAGGTTGAAGCGCACTTCACCCGGAATCCTCAACGGTCTGAGGCTATACCAACATCTAAATTTAGCACAACAATTTGAGAATTATTGTTATGGCGAATTAGGTAAGACGGTGGTAGCTAGCCAGGCGGACTTAAACAAAGTCCTACCACCAACCAAAACAAGCACTCTAGGGGAGTACAAATATTGTACTCCCCTGGACATCGAACCCGGGGCCTCTGGATCTGACACTGGTGGGCGAACCACTAGGCAAGAGGTAAAAATTGTATTTTCTATCTTTATTTATTCGAGGGCCGACTGATGTCCCAGCAGTGGGAATATTGCCTGATTGCGTTATGAATAGACCTTCCAATAACATAATCCACTAGTTTCGCAACCTA
The DNA here is from genome assembly GCA_951394065.1 of Venusia cambrica. Lineage (NCBI taxonomy): Eukaryota > Metazoa > Arthropoda > Insecta > Lepidoptera > Geometridae > Venusia > Venusia cambrica. Next base: position 1,796,959 of record OX596067.1, on the reverse strand, counting down.
TTACCTCTTTAATATCTAATAGAGCCATTCGAACACGTCGGCTTCGGCAGTGTGGTAGCAATAGGCGATAGCCTGACCGGGTCACGAGGGCGATGACCCCGGTACATCCCTTACACAACACTAGGGATGGGGTAAAGCAAGTCATTGTCTTTTGGCGTTTCCTAAAATTGTATTTTTAAACGCTTAGAAAACACGAGTTTCTTGTCTCACGGGATCGCTGTTGTTACCTCTGCAAGTTGACAATGGTGCATTTGTAAAACCGAAACTGTTGGTGCCTTATTTGTATGTTGTTGAGTTGGTACTATAACGTAGGTAGGTAGTACTTCATTATGTTATAAAAAAGTTTGGTTTCGTTTTATAAATATAGATTCAATTATTCAGCATAGCTATTCAGCGGGGCAATGCAGCCAATGTCTTGGGCACGCTTCCGTCTGGTACTGGTCTGGAACAGTTGAGTTACCATAGACCGTTTGTAACGGTCCTTACGTAATCTGACTGATTCCTTTGTACATAGTTAGTTTAATTGTACTTTTTATTGAGTAAATGAATATAGATTGAAATTATTGGGATATTTGGTTAAACAATAGAACAAGTTCAGATTGCGAGCTCAATGAGACGATAAAAGTAAAAATAACAGATTCACGAATTCGAAAAAAATGGCAAAATAAGAAAAATCATCATTAATACTCGTATAATAATGACAACGCTTTTTTGCCTTGAAATGTCAAAAAGCGTTTGTCCTACGTTAAGCCATTTTTATTGGCACTTTGATCATCATCAACTTTGAACAATGTAGGTTATTACGATGGAACTCAAATTAAAACAGGTACCTACTTGTATGAGGACCTTTAGTTTTTACTTTTGTTTTTTTGTTGAGTTTATGTTAATCCGACGTAATAATAACGCATAATATCAACCTTATCTACTTTCACGGTTCAAAAAATCTCTATAATTAGTCAGATGGATGGACTAGATGGATGGATGGATGGACAGAAAGACATTATTCCTGAAAACCTATAAAATAATATTGATTTTCTTTAGTGCAGAACTTTTTTTTTTTTAATTCGAGCATGTAACTCCTAACATGACTTTTCGATAACTCTTACGGTTTCTGACTTGGTCTCAGTGGCCCTGGAAAAACCTCACCGTGTATATATATATTTATATATTTGCCTCTATGCGTACGGAACTCGGAAAAAAATATAATGATAATGAAATGACTAAAGCAACGGAGGTTATTTTATAATTTAAATAATTTTAAACAACAATTTAATAATTTAATTTCAAACAATGTTTATTATACCTACGCTTCTCATTAATCACGACAGATAAGGAAAATCACGAAAAACAAATAAGTAAGTATTTTCAGTGATTGTGATTATGGGAACTTCATTGAACTTTTCTTGGGGTTTCAATTCTTATATCACATAATTAACTGATACACAAGTTACACAACACAAACAAATGTACTTACCTACAGTTAAACACACTATTAAGTCTATTGGTAACTCAAAAGATCTTTTTTTTTATTGTACGACGGGTAAGCGCTTGGCCTTCATCTCATCTGGTTACATGTTGAGATAAGGCCGAAGGTGGAGGCGCACTTCACCCGGAATCCTGAAATAACTGAGGAACTGGCTATCTTACCTTTAAATGCCGGAACACAACAATTTTTAGAACGGTTGTTATGGCGATAGTATTAGGTAAGATGGTGGTAGCTAGCCAGGCGGACTTAAACAAAGTCCTACCACCAAACACAATATTGCACTCCCCTGGGGATCGAACCCGGGACCTCTGGATCTGAAATCGGTGGGTTGAACCACAAGACCACAGAGGCGGTTAAAATACCAGATGGAAGCGTGCCAAGGACACTGTCTGCATTGCCGCGATGAATAGCAATGTTAATTCACTGGCCTAATCAAAAGCCCCGCGAGATTTTTGAAACTCCGTCTGTTTCAGACTATAAGCAGTAGGCGAGGAGTATACATGATGTCCATTCAGCTTAGGTTATTAGGTAGGTACCTACACACTTTATTATATTATTTCACATATTGTATGGGATATTGCACACATGCTTTGAATTCGTTGCTGCGCATAATTGCTCGGTGTTGTATTTTAAAAATGCCACCTTATGGGGACATCAAATTTATCGACATTGATCACATTTTTTTTTAGGCAGTACAGAACATAACTTATGTACTACGTGTGTATCACGCATTCTGTTCATTATTCTAAAAAGTGAAAAAAAAAACCTGAAATTTAATTGTTTTTGACCTACATTGTATCTTCTAAACTGCTTGGCATATTTAAAATATTCATTTTTTTTTTGTATATACAGAAAATAAAAAAATAATAACCTAATTTTTTTCTCTTAACTACATGAGGCTTTGGTCCCACCTCTATATACCACCCATCCGAAGATCTTCGAAGCAGTATTTTCGACGGCACGGTGTGACGCCAGACATCCTGACCTAGTCAGCTAGGAATTTCATTTCGTTAATGTGCCTCCATGTGAATGAATGATTGAAAATCCCCAGCTTTATTAGCATTTTCATTTTATGAGAGCGTTTTCTGTAAGCAGGGCTTTGAAAGATATGATTTATGGTAGCACTACTTACCTAATAAATTTTAGTTTATATTTTAGCGTTGGTAGGTACCTACTTAAACGTAGAGTAGACTATCAGGTACATATAACAAGAAACTTTGTTTTATTAAAAATAAACTATTTACCTAGGTAAATCTCGTCAGCCCACCTTTATGCCCCCCCCCCCCTACATTTTAGATAAGGCTAAGGCTAATGTAGTTTATTATTTTTTATATGTTACGGAAAAAACAATGTTTGGAAGACCAACTCCTTTAAAATTTACAATATGACATAATATTAAGTCAGGAAAAATAACAAAATAATGCACAACCAACATCAACGTTTGCAGATGTCATCCGCAATACGTGTGTTGACAACATGATCTTCAGAGAAAACAAAACGTCAGTTTTCCCGCCTCTCGCGTCACTCTCCGCCATTGTACGCATGCCTCGACCAGACGGCCAGTATTGAATCAGTACCTAGTCAGTAGTGAGCCCACTCGCCGTCAGCTCGACAAATCATGGCGTAGCTATCGATTTTCCACGCACCGTTCATAAGCCCAGCAAAATAGTAAACTCCAGTGATTGTGTTTGTGCTTTTGTTGATTTCTGATGGTAATCATTACGGGTGAGTTTTTTCACGAACGGATATCGATTTTACAATGTTTTTCGATGTAATTCGGCGTTTTACGGAGGTTGAATGTAAAGGTATGGAGACAGCCAGTACTAATGGTTGTTTTTGTTTACGAAAGAGGTTCCCGTATTGATTGATGGTTCCAAACCTAAGCTGGTACCTAAGGCTCGGTTCCGGTATCATTAACCTATCAGAACTCGACGAAATCGAATTAGCATTCCGTTTAATTGGTTTATGATTCGATTTCGCTATATTGGAATATCAAAGGGATAAAATTGATGAAAAGTAATCATAAACCTAATAAACGACAAATATGTTAAAATGTTACGTAAGTAAACTGCGTCGGTAAAAATAATAACACATAAACCTACGCATAAAAACTTTTTCGGACAAAAACAATTTTGGACGTCAACACCAGTTTCATAATAAAATCATAATGCGTTGGATAAAACTGTAGGTACCTACTTGTTGCTTTACATGTAGGTATAATAGAAACGTGTGGGCACTTTACTAAATGTAGAGCAATTTAGAGTTCTGTGTGGAAAGGGACACATTATCTTCGTATGTTCCTTATGTTCTTTAGGTAGAATTCGGATATAACCGTATCTAGTATTTTTCAATCTACTACAATACACTACCATAATATAAAACAATAAACTGTTTTATATGGACAATTCACACAGATCTCTAGAATCATTTGTCGGTAAGTATTAGGTATCGTTACCAAAGATACAAAAAAAAATTCATACAAGTTTAAGCACACCCAAAGCAATTTTTAAACATCAATTATTTTATCTTTCAGCAAATATTTTTTTTAGTTTACATTAATAAGCTAGTTATTTTGTTGTTAATAAATCCGTAGTGGTATCTATATTTTGAACTGTATTATTAATTATCTATAAAATATTACTCATCCTTATTATTATAAACTTTTATATATAGGTAACAGGTACTTAAAGTGAACATTTTGTCTTAACCCATAAATAATTCATCAAAATAATACCACGCACTTAAACATAACTTGAAATTCTAAAATGCTTTATTGCACGCTTTATTATTTTAACTGATTTCCCAAAAAGAAGAAAGATCTCAATTCGGACAGTTTATATAATCTACGGTCCATAAATACGATATAATAACCTACGATTAATACCTTAAAAACGAACATACATATTAGTATATACTACAACTATTTATTGGCACGTATATAGACTGTACGTGCCACTTGTTTTGTAGCGGAGATTGGATAAAAAAGGCTCATCAGGCTCAGAACGGACCTTGGTGTTAAGTTAAGGTACAAGTTCGTAGCCAATTGTCGACAGTCGCAGCAGGCGACATCGACAAGTGACAATACTGGTTCCTATGTATACCTACATTGTCTAATGTTATGTATTGAATTTGTATGAAGCTGTTGCCTGCTGCTGCTGTGATGATGATACCAAAACCTTCCTTCCAGCTATATCCTAAATACTAATCATAAAAATTCTAACATGATATATATAAAATGGCGTCATAACAATGTTGCGTGCGGCACGGCACGTCACTGCGAATATTTCTGGCGTTGGGCTAATTACTTACTTTGATACTACTGCCTTTGACCTTAGCTAACTCAATTACACGTATATATAAAAAAATGTTGTATGCCTGACTTTCTTTTTGATTCGTACCAAATTGTATTTGCATTAGAATACATGAGCAAATCAATTCCAGATTTGCAATTTGAATTTCATTTCTTTACTTTGATATCGTAAAAGTATTTCATCAGGTGAAAAAGTGCAGTTTTCTTCTCTGTATTACAGCCACAACACAGGGTATTCTAGTGTGGAGGATAGTGTTCAATTTTTTTTTCATTTTGTAGAAATTTACCTACCTACTAAAATAATGCTAGATTTGCATGCATGTTTGATTTAACGTAAAATAGAAAGTCATATTCAATAATTGTGGGCTACAATTACCAATCCATGCCAAGCGTGGTGATTATAGCAAAACTCTCTGTCTCGTTGTGAACAATTGAGGTAGCGGGAGCCAGGGAGGCATTAATTAGTGATAGAGATTAGACTCACAGTACGGTTAGATTACTCATTAAATGTATGTCAATTATCTAAATTAATGAGTAGATAGGTACTCAGGCTAGCGTGTAGGCTATTACTAGATTAACTTTTGATATAGTTGCACGTTTTGAGTGCCTACGTAAATGGGTAAGAATTAAAGAAGTCGCGCAAGATAAAACCTTGTCTTAAATCATTTTGAGAACCTGGATGGTGTTTTTTCTAATTAATCTTATTTGTAACAAAAAAGGTTCTAAGTCCATCATTTTTTTATTTCGGCCCATGAAGCCCACTGCTGAACAAAGCATTATCTGGGAAGGCAGACAATGGACTGCCATGTAGATAAAATAAATATTACAGGACATTAATTTACATAAATGTTACAGGACATTAATTTACATAAATGTTACAGGACATTAATTTACATAAATGTTACAGGACATTAATTTATATAAATGTTGCAGGACATTAATTTACCTAAATGTTACAGGACATTAATTCACATAAATGTGACAGGACACTTATTCACATAAATGTTACAGGACATTAATTTACATAAATGTTACAGGACATTTTTTTTTTTTTTTATTGTACGACGGGTAAGCACTTGGCCTTCATCTCACCTGGTAACAAGTTGAGATAAGGCCGAAGGTGGAGGCGCACTTCACCCGGAATCCTCAACAAACTGAGGAACTGGCTATCTTACCTCTGAATGCCGGAACACAACAATTTTAGAATTGTTATTATGGCGACAGAATTAGGTAAGATGGTGGTAGCTAGCCAGGCGGACTTAAACAAAGTCCTACCACCAACCAAACCAAGCACAATATATTGTACTCCCCATAGGAATCGAACCCGGGACCTCTGGATCTGAAATCGGTGGCTTGAACCACTAGACCACAGAGGCGGTTAAATTAATTTACACAAATGTTACAGGACATTAATATACATAAATGTTACAGGACATTAATTTACATAAATGTTACAGGACATTAATTTACATAAATGTTACAGGACATTCATTTATATAAATGTTACAGGACATTCATTTTATACAAGCCCAACTTAGAGCTGACCCTTCGTATATAAAAAAACAAGCCTCGCCAGTGATCATGAAACGCCTTTATTCATCAACTCTACGAGACTGGTGACAACACAGCCCCCGGCGAGGTTGCGGCCAATTTCTCCTAAGTGTGGTGTTTATGGCCTATGTTATACCAAGTTTCAAGAGCTCACTGATTTTAAATGAAAAATTAATGTTTTTTTCCACTGATTAGGTTGCAAACGGTGAAACATTTAACAAGCCTCACAGCTCCGTTGGTAGCTCTGCCTTCTGCGCTGTAGGTTGTGGGTCCGATTCCCACCCAGGACAGGACAATCATTTGTATGATGAATATAGATGTTTGTTCTGTGTCTGGGTGTTGTGTATACAGTATGTATTTACGGGAAAAAAATATTAAGCAGGCTAGATGGTGCTGCGTTAAATGAATGTCTTGTTGATCGAGTGAACGAACGATATCTCTTAGTTATGTTAGGCAATCCGGTACTGTTTGTATGTATGTGGTAATGTTTGTGACGGCATAACTCTTGAACGGATTATCCGATTTTAATGAAATCTAAACTGAATAGAAATAACGTAAATAGATTTTGTTTGTGGCGGGGGATTTTTGAAAAATGGGGTAGTTTTTGAGATATTCAATAAAAATAAATACAAATTTTCCCTTTTCAAAACGACATCAACCTTTGTTTTATGTTAGAAAGAATATAGCATTTACGTTAGCAACAAGAGAACCTCGAACACTCAGATGAATAAAGAGAGTTTGAGAAAAAGTGTAAGGTGAGAAAGGTATACTGAAAGCACACTTTTATCGTTTGTTAATTACGTTCTATTTGAGAATTAATCTCAGTTACAAACCAGACATCACGAGATCTCAGTTCGGGGTAAACTAAGTACTAGAATAGAATGATATTTTTTATTCATTTATTCATGACAAGTAAATCGAAGAACTACTGAACTAAATGTTGGTCACTCGCGCACTACACAAAACTGAATTTCCGGCAAAAAGTCGGTTCGATTAATTAAATGATTTCAATATTTTTATCGATTATTTGGAAACTCAAGAATTTTAAACTATCGCAGCACTACTGTAAACAACATAATGACATAACATTGTATGAACGTGAACCTCATTTACAATTTTACTGATTGTTTATGTTTTAAACTAGTTTTACGAGATTCAAGTATAGATTAATGTACAGCAATGTTTAATAAATATAATTATTTATTTGAGTAAATAATTTTTCGACATTATAAGAATAACTGTTTGTAATATTTTGTGTTTACGTTTGAACAAAGTTTTAGCTTAATAAGAAATACGAAACGTCAAAATGTACTTCTTAGATTTGATGGACTGTAGTATTTATTACTTTTAAGTAAAATTTGAGTCAAACTTTTTAGTCGATTTTTTTTAAACTTTGCAATCCTGTAGCACTCCAACGGGGTAGGTTTTCAAGATATTATTATTTTATTAATATTATTATATATTATATCGTTCATTATAAAAAAATATTTACACAAAGATTCGTGCTCCAAATCCTTTCTAGTAAAAAATACATGCAAACATTTTCCGTTAGCACTCTCGTAGCGACTCTATATCACTCTCATAGCGGCTTCTTAGCATTCTCGTAGCGGCTCCTAAGCGATCGCGTAGCGGTTTCGTAGCGCTCGCGTAGTTACACCGTAGCACTCTCGTAGTTACACCATAGTACTCTCGTAGCGGTTAATTAGCTGTATCGTAGCGGCCCAATAGCGCTCACGTAGCGGCTACTTAGCACTCTCGTAGTGGGTTCTAAGCTATCTCGAAGTGGCTTCGTAGCGCTCACGTAAGAGTTACTTAGCACTCTCGTAGCCGCTTCTAATCTCGCAGTGGTTCTAACATAATAAATACTTTTTGGGAAAATATAACATACATCGGGTTCACCAGACTTCATTTAAGCCACTACTTACTCACATCTTTAATATATATAATAACTGTAATGTCTATTGTAAGCGCTGAGCATCTTTCAACTGCACACAGCATTACACACGGCAGCAAGCTACCGTGTGTCATATCGTTATCTTCATTCAAATGCCTACAAAGATCTCAGACACCTTGATAAACATATATGTGTAGGTATACTTTTGATATATGTATGTATATTTCATTTGTCTATTAAAATTGTATTTTAATTCAAGTACACTTTTCTACATTTTCAGTGTAGCACCTCTTTCTCTCTCAAAGGTTTGCTGGTAAAAAAACTCTTTAAACCCTTATACATATGTTTTCCTATGACATGTTTAAATCTTATTTTTGTGTGTTCCATAAAGAATTAGAAGAAATTACCTTCTGGTAAGTGTTCATTCGTAGACCTCATCTATGCATACGCAAGGTTCAAGGTCAAGAGCCGAATGGAATAGAATATTGTTTATTGTCATATTGTAACATACATACATACGTCATAGTAAAAATTAAATTATGTGTGTATATATAATATGAATCGTTAAAATTACATTTTCAATAACAACATAATTAGATATTTCATCAAACTAATCTTATATTAAACGCACATATGTGGGATAAAATATTCAGGTAATCAATTACACACAAAATACCAGTAAAGTAGGTATACAACATATATAATAACCGACGCATTTCATATAAAAAATATGAAGATTGCTTACTACGTATGACGTTCCACCCACTCCACGTACTAAACACTCACGAGAGCAGTTCCTTCAGTTCCGGAGAGGAAATATAAATATATGCAATGTAATTATCAATGGCTCTTATTTAGGCCAGCGAATTAGCATAGCTATTCAGCGTGGCAATGCAGCCAGTGTCTTGGGTACGCTTCCGTCTGGTACTGGTCTGGAACAGCTGAGTTACCTATAGGCCGTTTGTAACGGTCCTTAGGTAATCTGACTGATTCCTTTGTACATAGTTAAATAAATAATATATAAGTATTTCACTTAAACGTGTATTAATACTCTGAAACCCTTCTAAAGTATATGCTTTATATTATCGCTTTACATTTCAACAAGCCTCATAGCTCAGTTGGTAGTAACTCTGCCTTCTGCGCTGGAGGTTGTGTGCTCGATTCCCACCCAGGACAAACATTTGTGTGTTGAATATAGATGTTTGTTCTGTGTTTGGGTGTTGTGTCATATAGTACATATGTATTTTCAAAAGTATTTTATCCGTAATCTAGTTCCCATAATACAGTTTGGGGCTAGATGGCGTGTGTGAAATTAACGTCCTGTAATATTTATTTATTTATATATTGTGGACGGAGGAATGTGAGGTTGCGAGAAGTTTTTTGCTTGTAATATATTTTTACGGTGTCTAGTACAAATACTATAATTAGACAAAACACAACACGCACACGTCGAAGTTCACATATATTTTCGTAATTCCAGAATCTTATTTTGGCTGTGCGTCATACATGTTTACATGCACAAAAAGTTTTATTATCAAGCGTGCGGAGATGCGCGTCGGAGCAATAATATTATCATTTTATTACTAAGAAGTCACGCAGCTTCACTTGCGCAGGAGTTTCATTATAAATGTTGAGTTAGCTTTTGACTCCTAGGCTTGTCTACCTGGAAGCGAGACCAAGGACCAAGGCCTCACTGCGTAGGTCATTTTGCGCCCGTCAACTTGAGGCATAAAGTTATTAAGCCCCGTGTGTCAGTAATTTGATCGGCAACTATACCCGTCAAACCGGGACACAGCAATGTTGATTGGCAGACATAGGTATAGTGGTAGTACTTCCCCGGACGAACCCTTTTCTCTAAGAGCTCTACTTTCTTTCTACGATGGAGCTAGCTTTAGCAGGCTCTGGCGATCCCAGCTTTGGCTGTAGGGTGTTCGCTAGCCAGTGTTGAGCTGTGTGAGCAAAAACCTGCGATTACTTTGCCTACCACTAGGCATTAGTTCCCATCTAACCCTTACATTCTAGTTATATGCAATTGGCAACGCATATCAACAGCCCATTAATAAAACCGTTGCCGTTTTAACCGCCTCTGTGGTCTAGTGGTTCAACCCACCGATTTCAGATCCAGAGGTCCCGGGTTCGATCCCCAGGGGGAGTATAATAATGGGCTTGGTTTGGTTGGTGGTAGGAATTTGTATAAGTCCGCCTGGTTAGCTACCACCATCTTACCTAACTCTGTCTCCATAACAACAATTCTAAAATCGATTCCGGGTGAAATGCGCCTCCACCTTCGGCATTATCTCAACTTGTAACCAGGTGAGATGAAAGCCAAGCGCTTCCCCGTCGTTCATTAAAAAAAAACCACCAATTCAAATCTTTGCCATGGCACATGGATCATCATAATAATATTATAAAAGCGCAAGGTGTTTGGATGCATGCATGAATGTTTGTTCTTCACGCAAAAACAACGCAAATGTTTCGGGATCGGGAATAACATATATTTGATAAACAGGATTAATTCCATAAATGCGGTCCTCGCGTTTCTATACCTACCATTAGGTACAATGTTTACCTAATATTACAGTAAATATTACCGAACATTAATTTCACACAACGCCATCTAGCCCCAAACTAAGCAATCTTGTAATATGCAGCTTGTAATATGGGAACTAGATTACTGATCGAATACTGATATACTATTTAAGGATCACATTATTGTCTCTCTGTCTGTCTGTCAAGCCCCTTTTTTATCAAGAACGCATGTGTGTATCACGTTTTATTATGTACATCCTCCTACCATCAACCATGTTGGTACTATCCTCTCCAACCTAAGGTTGTCTGGAAGAGATAGCTTTTAAGCGATAAGACCGCCCATTGTACTGTTTACTTTAGTTTTAAAATGTTCAATTGTTCTTTTTGTTTTTGGTGTACAATAAAGAATTTTCATTCATTCAATAACAAAAAAATTACTGTTAGAAGCTTAATATTAGCTATAACCATGTCTAGGGATCGAACGACAAGTTTAGCCTGCCCTTTGCTGAAAGTCTTCAATGGTCGAACTATTAAACTTATATACCTTGCCTATAAGTTTGTACGGAATCCTCGGTACGCGACTCCAAATCGCACTTAGTCAGTTTCTGTAAATACATATATTTCATACAATATCGAGCATACAACCAACAGTGCAGAATGCAGAGCTACTACCAACTTAGCTGTGATGCTTCTGACTGACAAATAACTTTAATATACAAAGGTCAGACTTTGTATATTAAAGTTATTTGCGATTGCGAACAAAAATAGTTCCTTATCGTTTCCTTACGATTAAAATAAACACGGACCCGATTTAGCGCCGCGCAAACATTCCGAATATACTAATATCAAACAAATCTATTTATTCTGTTTGTATCCATTCGATCGAGGCTCATTTGGACGCGGATGAAGCTTTAGTACGAAGCTTGTTATTTTAATGTTAAATCAATAATATTATTCACTAGTTGAGTTAGCCCAGCTTTACTTGCATATTATCATACCTATCGACCTTCTGCGCTGTAGGTTGTGGGTTCGATTCCCACCCAGGACAAACATTTTGTGTGTTGAATATAGATGTTTGTTCTATGTTTGGGTGTTGTATCATATAGTACGTATGTATTTACAAAAGTCCGTCTTATAAATAAAAGTCGTATTCTATCCGTAATCTAGTTCCCATATTACAAGCTATGCTTAGTTTGGGGCTAGATGGCGCTGTGTTAAATGAATGTCCTGTAATATTTATTTATTATCGACGATATTGAGCTCTTTCAACTTTTTCAACACCGCTATCTCCAACCCTCCAGCCAAGCGATGACAATCATGTACGCCGGTGCATAGCTACATATCTCGTAAAGCTACTTTGAGCTTTTATTCGAGGCTTTTAGTACATGACCACGTCTTGGATCCGCAGGTCATCACCAGTTGAAGATTGAAGACACTGGTTGAAGACTTTCGTCTTGAGGCAATGCCATATCTGAGAGACGAGAATATTTTGTATCGAGGTTTTTTTATACTTTATCGCACACATAAGAAATAATAATACTTGTCTTCTAGCTACCTCCATCTTAACTAAGTCTATCGCCATAACAACTGCTTTAAATTGTTGTGTTCCGTTATTTAGAGGTAAGATAGCCAGTTCCTCAGTCTGTTGGGGATTCAGGGTGCTCTTTCACCTTCGGCCTTATTATTACGTGACGAGGTTAGACGAAGGCCAAGCGTTTTTCCGCCGTAAAACAAACATACCCAGGTCTTCCTGCCAAATTACCCTAATACAGACCCACCGGTTAAAAGTCAAACGCCCTACCCCTAGAGTGTAGAGGGTGTGCTGGGGCAAGTGTATGAATGCATCGCGACAAAGTAACTTATCGATTCAAGACCGGCAGTAGGTCGACTCCACATAAACTATGCATGGATAGGTGTCTCAGCTGCTCTTCGGTAACGTAGTATTATCTACGACTTATGTAGGCTCAGTAGTGCTACCATGTTATCATGTTACCATTATACAAACGAAGTATTTTATTCATTTTGAAACGGCATGTCGGATTCAAATGAAATTCGAAGAATAAAGAAATATTTAGGTATAATCTGTGTTTTGTCGAGATCACTTTTTTATCGAATAAAAATTTTTTTTTTTTATTTCAAAATGTAATTATTAGTTAAAAAAAATATTTAAATGAATTAACATAGACTTATTATAATAGGTACGAACTTACAAGTAGGTAGTTAAATAAAAAATATCTACCAAATAGATTATCTTTAAAATGTATATTTTATAGATACCCCAGTCGATCGTTGTCACCACCAGATTGTAACGTGGCCAGAATGCTGGCGGCATTACCACGTTGGATGGCAATATTCACCCGCTGAACCAAATACAGTCCAGCATTCTAGTCAATTGTCACGGGTCATAACTCTTTTAGGCTCTCGGATTAATCCCTATAAATTGTATGTGCTCCTGGTCCCCAAGGCTCAAGAGTTTCTGCCCCAAATGGCTCAAATAATATATCTTATCGTTTAAGAGGCTGATGTTGCTGCGAAACTAGCCTGCATGAAAGTTTTAGGGATATGGGACGGTGCTAGGGTATCGACGCAATAGCATCTTAAGCAAGCGGCCGTCCTAACTTCCAGGGATCAATGTCATCCCGTCGGGACTTTTGGCATCATCACGCATCGACCATTCGGCTCTAGGACTGCAGTAACAGTGACGTTAGCGGTGGTATACGCCTGGATGATGTCATTGATGGTGTTAACAATAAAATAAATCATAATTTATCTCTCTCTCTCTCTCTCTCTCTCTCTCTCTCTCTCTCTCTCTCTGTCTGTCTCTGTCTCTGTCTCTGAGAACACTTGTCAGGAAGCTCACCTTTGCCTTGCAATTTTTTATTGTGAGTTATTTATTGTACAATGTGTATGAAGGATAAATAATAATGTTTATTTATTCAGATAGCTTGAATCCATAAATATGAGTAATACAATGTTAATGGGTTAGTATAACATAAATTAGGAATTATAAAGATAAAGTACAAGTCCTATCCACGGGCACGGGCATAAGTAAATGCTATGACGGAACTCTTCAAATATTAGTGAAACCAAGAACAAACAATGAAACCAAGAACAAACAATGAAACCAAGGACTATAATCTCGCACTAGGGAACTACTCACGCTTCGCTCCTTTTGCACACATTTGTTACTCGTAAAACGCGTATTGCGTGTTACCACGACACTACACACGAGGTGTACCTGTACCTGATTACCACGGTTGTGTCAGCACGCAACGAGTTAAACGTCTCTGCTGATCATTATGGGCGTGTCTCGAATTTTGCTACAAGCTGTTGTTAAAACGCCTTCAGTACTTCGATTGTGAATATATCTCCTAACGTAGTACGTCAACGGGTTAAACGTTCACGGTTTCCGTAAATACAATGTACCTTAAGATTTTTATTACTCCTTACCTGTTAATTATATTGGTTCCCGCGATACAGGCCTTGCCTAGTGCGGGAGTCGTTGTAATTGTGTGTTACTTAAGTGAATCCTCTCTACTTACACAAAAAAAAAATGTTTTATCTATACAGTTCTGTATTAACTTTAATTCTGTTTAAGTAGCAATAAACATATTTTTAATTTTTTCAAGATGCCTCCATCCACCATATCCACAAGACAGGATCGTGAGTAGGTTTAAGCTTTTAGAAATAGAAGGGTGCCTAATAGGTAAGCACGGATTAAGTAATGAGGGCGTGTTCTGGCTTCGTGATCTTGTTACTAATTATACTGGGTCTTGGGTGTGCTGTTTGTATTTATTCTTGTACCACGTGTTGCGGTGCTATTTCCTATTAACGCAACATGTTTTTTTACGTCAAAGTCAAAGTCAAATATTTTTATTCATTAAGATCATTTTGAAACGTCAAATCGACCGTCTGTTCGGAATCGCGACCAGCACACACGACGATGTTTCTACGAGTTACTTAGTTAAGACCTAAAAACAAAAGTTTCATCTATTTTAATTTGGCATTTATATATATTTCTCTATAGATCTTATGACAAAAACCACCAAAGCGTTCCAAAATACCCCAAATAAATACTTTGCATAACTTTCAGTCCTCCCATTTGAAACTATCAAACTTAAGAGACTAGATATGTGAAATGGCTTAGCTTCAGCGATCATATCTTCCACAATGCTGTAGGATTTACTTTGAAATTAATATATGTTATAGTTCAGGATAGATGCTAGAACGTTTGTGTTTCGAAAACACGATTTACATAAAATTTTTTGCAGAGAAAAAAAAACCAAAGTTGACTCTAATTTGTACCAAAAATGTTCGCCATTCAATAAATACGCCCAATTAGGGCTTGAAACTTTGTACAGTAAATAAACACTGTATACAGCAGACGGCCTGGGTATTCGATTTTCAAAATTCATATTTTTTTTACCGTAAAAAAACAAAACGTAGAAATACGCGCATATTTCTGTCATCTGGTTGTCATAAGCGCCGTGGTTGAGCGCACAGCAATGTCACCTTTATTATTACCATGTCTTAGTTCGAAACTAGAATAAAGTTGCGTTGAGTTGCTAATCTGAGGTACTATAGCCCGTTAAGCCTAAGCCAGTTGACGCTAACGTTTTTTACGACCATCTTAGCACAGAATTATAAGTTTGCTGACACGCTCGATGGCAAACGATTTAGCTTATCCAATAATTTTCGTATAAACAGTACCTACCTATAAACGGAACCTATCCATTTATTTAAGACGTTCGGTAGGCTAGGTACTGTTCTATGTAATTCATTACGGCTTATATGGGTAGGTACCGCAATACACGCGATATCTCCGCAAAACAAGGCACATGGAAGCAAACGGCATAAATCCAAACGACAAACGAAAGCGAAAAGAAATCACGAAAACATTATAAAACTGTCATTCAGCCGTATCGGGCATCAGGCATACGTTCGCCAAAATTTTATGCGCATCTTTATAAGCTTCGGCACAATCGATCCGATCGGCACGAAACCACGATAAATTACTTTTTATGCTCGCGAAGAACTGTACATGGCTTGCCAGCATTCACTCGTGGCTGTCGGCGGCCGGCGCTTGTCGCCATGAGCGGTCGTCCGCCGCCCCGGAGGGCCGCCTCGGTCGACCTGTCGGAACTCCCCAAAGAAGCGCGTCCGCTGCGGGCCAAGTCCGTCAGCCTCGTGGACAGACCACACTCCAAATATGGCCGGCCGGTCCACAGCGCCGACTCAACCCACATCCGCTTCTCAGACAAAAAACTCTTCCCCCGACAGCTATCCGTAGACTCCAAATCGCGACGCCCCAACGCTATCCCCGGGGTCAGGCCTCTCAACCGAAAAACCATCGAAAAAATCCCGTTCGCCATCAACGTCCAAAACCTCTCGATCCCCACGAAATACGCTGATAAACAAAAACCTAGACATTCAACCTCCAAGCCGTCTTCGAACTTGAACAACCGCCGGATCGATGGTAACAAGACTAAGCTCAGTAATCCCACACAGGTCGACAACAAGAGGCTCTGCGAGACGTTCGGCGGGAAAGAGACGCAGAACCAACTGTTGGTGCAGATCAGCGAAGCCGAGCAAGTGTCCGACTTTGAAAGGATTCTTAATTCTAATGCGATACTGTCGGAGCGTCAGCGGCACGTGTGGCGTGGATGCGCCTCGCTCACACCCTCCGCGTCCGTGGCCCCGCGGCCTCGCTCCGCCTACTCGCTCTACGCCGTGAGCCAAACCTACCACTACCTGTTCCAGCAGCACGAGGAGACGCTGCAGCCGCTCATCGAGGAGTACCGCAACGCCCGCGCCGACGACGCGCCCTGCCCGCAGACCAGCCTCCTCAATCAGAACTGGCACGAAAACATACACGACCTCACAGAGTTCTACGAGGATGACCAGGATCTCAAAGAAGAAGTAGAAACCATCACCGATAAGATCATCACCGAGGAAGTGTCAGAAAACAACGAATCCAACAAGCGTCAAAAGTACTTCAATGTCAACTTGGCAGACCTGTTCGGCATCCGAGTGAACGGGGAAGGGTACTCACCGAGCCGCGATGACCTTGGACCTTCTCCGGATGTAGACAAGCTAGAGAACGAAGAGGAATGGCGATCGAGCATGAGCGCAAATTCCGATGAACGCCAGAATCCACAGGAAAACGTGGACTGCCTCGCACAAAGCCTTGATTCGGTGAAAATTGATAGTGATGTTACAGTACCGACCATAACCTTCAGCAATTGTTGTGACGGGCGCGCCAAAAGTGAGAACCCGGACAATACGACAGTCGTCATCCACCTAGCCGTGCCCTCCATTGACAGCGACGAGGCACGTCCGCCGATTATGTGATTGATTACTGTATTCATATACATCAAGATGTTAGCCATTGAGCCGGAACAGTCCATTCCCAAGGAAGACAGGCTCCCGAAAATGGATCCACCGCCGCAGACTTCGACTCAAAGAACTCTGACGCGGTCGAGCGCCGTCAGCCAGAAGTCCATCGAGATCTCCGTCAACCCCGAAGGTTCAAACCCTCTCCACAGATCGAAGCTGGCCCCGGTGCGGTCGTCCTCGGAAACGCAATCTTCCGGGAAAAAAATTCTCAATCTGAGGAAGACAAAGAACTCTTCGATAGAATCGACCATGAGTTTACCGAACCAGAAGTCCTTGGAGAAGAAGCACGGGAGTCTGAGGCATCAGAAAGCGATAGCTGCGACTTCGGATATAACGTTACCAACGCAGAGCTCTATCGGAGACGACAGGAAGGCTTTGAGAGAGGCGCTTTACCAGGGTATATTCCACAGGCATAGAAGGACAATATTCGCTGTGGGCTCGTTTCTAAGAATGCTGAGAAGCAAGACATCCAACTATGATTCGATAAGATCTGACTCCGATGAGATATGATAAGTGTTGAAACTTTGGTGCATACGATTGTGCTATATAATTAAGAGTTCATGTTGCTAGGTTTAACGTTTGATTTTTGTATTAAAATGTTCCTAATTAGTTGTGACTGATTGTATTTAGTTGTGGAACCCGCTTGGATGTAGTCTTACAATGGTTGTTGTATCGATATAAAAAATATCTCAAAGTGGAATGACAATGCATTTTAAACGTAAATGATATCGTTATTTACTTTTTTCCGTTTTTAGGGTTTTCTAAAGGGTGCCACGTCAACAGCCACCAACCATCCACGGCTGGGCAGTGCCTCCTCCAAAGCTGGAGTTTTGCCATAATCACCAAGCTTGGCAGGCGCTTTTTAGATTGCAGTAATAATATGCAGAAGGAAGCTGTCATTTTGGTGAGTTCCCTCTGTCGGCTTTTATGACATCCAGTTAGAGGGGTCGATTCTGAAGCCGCGACCGCCACGGCGAACGAAAGGGTTCCCAACGAGACCCAATTAAGTACTAAGCCTCCGCAGTCCGTCCATCCGTCTGTCTGTCAGCAGGCTGGATCTCATGAACCGTAATAGGTAGACAGTTTAAATATCCCTTATTCCCCACTGCTCAACTAGAGTGTTCAACCGTAGATAGTTGATATATGCATAATGCTGAGACGTGATGCTTTGTCTTGAAATGTGGGTCGGAAACCTCGGTGTGCGTGTCTGCACTTGACTGGTTCTTTGTATTTCCTTTCTCGAGACAAAAACAAAACAGCAAAGATGGATACAAATTTTATTTACCGCAAGAGGTTAAACAGAGTTCAATCCGGGTTGAAGAACCAAAGAACTAATAATATCTGCAATAAATAAAATCAAACACCTAATCGCATCGAATCCCGATCATCAATAGGCAAATGACCTGCCCCTGTCGAACATTGGTATTATTCAAATAAATTGAAGCTTAGCCAAAGCAATAAATTTGGGAAGCACATTACCATATTGCGTGTATACCTACTCAAGGGCAACTTGCCACTATGAACCACCTTGACTTTACGTTAAAATCAGGTGAAGTATGTTTTATACACAGTTTTACAGTTTAAACCAATTTGCGTAAATTTAAACTAACAAAACAAAAAAAACAAACTAATTAATTAGGTAGCTACATTACTTTTTTTCGCTTGATTTTTGTAATAAAGTGGAAAACATATTCACTGATAAATCATTATTTTGTGTCACTATATAAAATTAGCCTTACGCCTATCTACAAATTATTAAGTAGGTACAAAGGAAGCAAAGCCTTCCTAATGCAAAGCGTTTTTAACCCAGAACGGTGACCTACTGACATCATGGAAGAATACTTAACCATTTTAAAAGGTTTGCTTTGTGGTTTTTATTGAAGCCACCGTGGATAATATTTTATTTGAAATTCATTGCGTTGAAATGCATTGTTATCTCATTTGGTAAATGTAGACTAAGTATACCAATATTGTAGTCGGTAATTGTATGCACACTATTGTCTGTGCGCCAGCTAAAAGGTTTTAGTCATACGAAATAATTTGCAGTAGACCAAATTACTTAGTAAGTATTTTATGTTCCCACGTCAAGGATAATAAACTAATGAAATCATAACTGAAGCTTATATAACTAGAGAGCTTACACTATACGTAAAATAACTTATGTATGTAGTAAAATGTATGTGGTAATAATAAGTTACTTAGTGGTTTTTTATTTATTTGCATTTGATGTTAATTCTATGACGGACGTTGACTGGTAATTATTATGTAGGTATTCATAACAATGCAATAACAGTTTGTTCGAAAGATACATTGGAATTAATTTTCGAAAAACATTTCGGTGTAACATTTCATGTAAACATTATAACTGTAAATTTGAAATGACAAGTTCAATCAGGATTAAAAAACTAATAAAATCAAACCCCAAATGTCATTGAATTTCGATCATCAATAGGCAAGTGACCTGCCCGCGTCGAACATCGGTACGTATTATTCGAACATCGGTACGTATTATTCGAATAAATTGAAGCTGCTGTGCGTTATATATATGCGGGGTAGATCTGCAATGATTTTTAATCAGACAAACGCAATCTTCACGTTAATGTTATCTTGCATATCTAAGTAAATTTAACGCAATTTAATTTGAATATAATTTGAATGTTTTTTAAAATTATGTTATACGAAGTATTTGTTATTAAGATTATGTTAAGTCAATGTCCGTCTTTATATTAAAGTGTTAAACATGAACGAGAAATGAGCCGCGGATCAATAGGAGGTGGAGATTACAATTTTGGAACATTTTATGCACTGATTTTTATATATTTGTACATCCGATTTTGGGACAACTGTGTTGTTGAGATGTAAAATTTTATTATACAAATACATACTGTGAATGGTGTAGACACTGTGTACATTTCTGAATCTTATCTTTGTTTATATTATCTCCGACGGATGTGTGATCCAAATGTAAATGTACCTAATGTATGTGTGTGTACGTATGTGGTATTCAATGACCTTGTAAATTATACTAACTAGGTATACCTTGTTGCATGAATCGCTTCTGTTCAACAATTCTTAAATTGTTGTGTTTCGGCATTTAGAGGTAAGATAGCCAGATCCTCAGTTTGTTGAGGATTCCGTGTGAAGTGCGTTTCTACTTTCGGCCTTATCATAACTTGAAAAATCAGGTGAGATGAAGGCCAATCACCTCCCCGTCTTACAATAAAAAAAGAACCTATTCAGATTCACATTGTTGGCCGACAAAATATTCTGATTCTGATTCTCTTGAAGCCGACAAAAACCTCTTAATCATCTGAACGTCTTTTTAATTATTAGCTGACCAGGGAAATTAAGGGCATAAAATAGGGTGAACCTGGTGTCCTATTACTGGTCGGTCTTCCTATTACTGTAAAATACATATTATCACATACATTTTTTTTTTAAATTTCAAGTGATCTTCAATTTAAATTATGACAAATTAATGACCCGTAATATTTATGACTTGATGTCAAAACCAGCTCCTGTTGACCCAATTTATGAAAATCTTGTAAAAATGTTTAATTTCCAACCTACACCATTGACTTTATGCATAAATATATAAAAAAAACATGAGCTTTGTCATTATTATTAATACTTGTAATATTAATAGCTTTTTTACCGTAGTACCTATTTTCATTTATTTTACCAAATAGGCTATTTTATCAAATATATGTAAATAGAGTAATCTCAAAATAATGCATTTGTGAACATTAAAGGAACGTATTTTGTAGTAGATACACAAACTTGTTAGATTCATGTATGAAATAGGTACCAGTTTTATCAATGTGGCAAAACGATTATGTGTTACAACTGTTATAAAAATTATGTATTGGTGTTTTCATAATGTTCTAGTAATCAATTTACCCAAACAGTAAATGTAATTGTAAATCACAGTTTTAATTCTAAGTTAGTGAATAGGTTACAACATTGTTACTGAATTGTTTTTGTAAGTAGTTAATAGTTAGGTAGTATAGCTTATCACTTTTATAATAATTATTACGTTGTTTATTATGATTTTAATGTTTTCATAATACCTAACTCTTATTTTGACTAATCCCAAATGTTTTATTCAATGTTCCAATTTATATTAAGGTATTGTTCCAATTCACATTATAATAAAGTTTAATGTTTACATTCCCTTTTTTAGAATAATTTAATAATTACTATTTTATTAAATTGAACAAAAGCTGTCCAAATTATTTATGTAATTTAATTAAAGACGAAATAAGTTTATCAAATTGAAATGATGTCTATTACAAGTTAAAGATTGAACTGTGTTTAAAAAGGTTTGTCGTTCGATTCACAGATAAACCACACCTTATTTTATTCTACATAGGGTTAAATAAAAAAAATGGATACCTTTTTAAAATACTTTGTTTTATTTATGTAACTTCATTTACTTATTTTAAGCATTATTGGCGTTAACTAACTTACAAACAAACTACACAACAATTGAAAGTTCTATATACTTTATACTATCAGCCAAAAATACAAAACTTTGGTTACTAGCTTATTTAAATTTTACATTTATTTTTATTGGTGTTCATTTAATATGAGTATTTATAAAGCACGACGATAAAGATTGTATGATGTCCATTTAAATAAGTAGGACTAGACTGTAACTTGAAAGCATGACATAAATAATATTTATAATATAACAAGGCAGGGTTCAGTATTTTTTTTTTTACAACATACGAATCTATATACGAATCATGCCATAAGGGCATCATTAGAAAACAAGATAATTATTAAATTAAAAAACATTGCCTATAGAATAATGAAAAGAAATACGGTAAAAATAAAGTTTTGTAACTGTTTGTATTCAGAACCCTGCATAAAATTAAAACAACTTCTATTTATCACATAAACGAAAGAAAGTCATCCATGATGAATAATATGTACAAATATTTTTAGCATAAGGCACAAAAATATAAATCGGCTTTAAGCCAAATCTAGTAAACTGTTAGGACACGTGTAAACGAAATTGGCCCCAAAATAAACAAATTAAATATTCTAATCTAAACCACACGATACATATAATATAATATTGTTTTCTATAATTTTCTTTACAAATCTATATACTTTTTGATATATATTTAAACGCCTAGAGCCTCTGACAGTCTTACCGTATCTTGCTTCACAATCACAACACTGACCTGGGTAATATTTTGGACAAATTCAATTAAATATATTATTCAATATAAGCGATACAAATACAATTAATAAATTGTATGTTCATTACGGTTACGAATAATACAACACCAAACATTAATTCGATAAATTCATAAGATACTCGTATAGAAGCTGTGTCATCAATTGTATCAATAATAATAACAAATATTCAATTTATTTATATTATCCACCACACTAATAAAGATATTTTCAATCACATACTTTCATAGCTTTGAATAATAATTAAGTGATTCAATAACATATAACAATAATAAATGTAACTATTAAATATAACAATTATATATGTAATGTTATTATTATTGGTTACAGAAATAACACAGCTATCTAGGACGCACACATCACTCTAAAAATATTCACTTTACAGTATTGGCTACAATTTAATTTATTGGATAATTAATTATATTTTCTCTAGTCCTAGTTTTACGTAACACTACGTATGGTATATAAATAGTCTTTTGGGGCTCTCAATACGGTCGAAACTTTCTCGTTTTATAGTCACAATTCTTAGTGTGCTCAACAAAATATTAGCGATTGAGGGTAAGCAATTACTATTTGACTTTCATGGCGATACCCAGTTACACATTCATTATTCCAAAAAAATATTTATACTTTCTCAATGACAGTCTGTGACATCCAGTAGAATCTCGTTATAGAAGGTGTATTTATGAGCCCAAAACACGATACTAAGGGTTTTCCGAGTACCATTTCCAAATAAGACATCGTCGGGAGCCTTTTCGCTTTCAAGTTTTGAAGGGTATGGGTATATTTTTACATTTGGCATTCAAGAAAACAGAGATATGACTTACAGGTTCAAAACACGATGCAATACTCACAAACAAACAAACGTAATTTTTGGACGAGCAATATTCTTGCAAAGGGGACACCCTCAAAGAAGTTTATGAACAAAATGGAAATAGCTTTTGAGCACTTCTTTGAGTCTGGACACTACACTCTCACTGTATAGAAGCTGTATGTATTAGTTTGAGGGTAGCTCACAAATTTAGGGAAGCTGAATGTTTCACTTTGCGGGTAGCTCACAAATTTAGGGAAGCTGAATGTTTCACTTTGCGGGTAGCTCACAAATTAAGGGAAGCTGAATGTTTCACTTTGAGGGTACCTCACAAATTAAGGGAAGCTGAATGTTTCATTTTGAGGGTAGCTCACAAATTAAGGGAAGCTGAATGTTTCACTTTGAGGGTACCTCACAAATTAAGGGAAGCTGAATGTTTCACTTTGCGGGTAGCTCACAAATTAAGGGAAGCTGAATGTTTCACTTTGAGGGAAGCTGAATGTTTCACTTTGCGGTTAGCTCACAAATTAAGGGAAGCTGAATGTTTCATTTTGAGGGTAGCTCACAAATTTAGGGAAGCTGAATGTTTCACTTTGCGGGTAGCTCACAAATTTAGGGACGCTGAAAGTTTCACTTTGTCGGAAAGTTCCCGGGCTCAAAACACGGTCCGGGCTTCCCAGGTGTATCAGAGTCACGCTTTCTTCTTGCCCTTCGGATCCTCGGGGAAGATCTCTTTGAATTCGTTAAGGAGGATGTCTACGACGTTGTTTTGCTGGATGCAGTCGACGGCGATGTTATGTGCTTGCTCCGCCGGCGCCCACAGCAGAGTGGGGCCGAACACTATCGCCAGGTTGGCTGTGTGCATACGATTCTGCTCGCTGTGTTCTGTGACCCTACAAATGGAGAAGACACTGTCGAGAGACGATCGTCGCGGGACTTATCGATCTATCATATTGCTATATATGTAAGTATTCAACAAGTCTCATAGCTCAGTTGGTAGTTACTCTGCCTTGGATGCTGTAGGTTGTGGGTCCGATCCCAGGACAAACATTTTTGTGATGAATATAGATGTTTGTTCTGTGTTTGGGTGTTGTATTGTATGGTAAGTATGTATTTACAACAAAAAAAAGTATTTAAGTATTCTATACGTAATCTTGTATTACAAGCTATGCTTAGTTTGGGGCTAGATGGCGCTGTATGAAATTAATGTGTTTATAATATTTATTTTTAAATAAATAAATAAATAAATGAAAATTTATTTGCCAAGGCGCTATTCCATAAATGAAATGAAATTAAATCATTTATTTGCATGAGTACAGGTATCGGATCTTATATATAATTAAGTTTTACTGTAATTGACCACTTGTCGTACAAATATATATTTTGTATTTATAATTCCAGTCAGGCTATATAAATACAATGAAAATTGTTAATTTTTTTTTTTATACCAATTAAAAATGTTATTATGTCAATTTCAATTAATAAAATTAAAAACAATAACAAATGGAAATGCAGACTATTTTAAAATGTATAGTACTTATAAATAATCGTCAACTGTATAAAAACATCTATGGCAGAGCAATTTATATATTTTGTGATTAAATTCATTATTATTACGTTGAGTAAATTTAAATGTTCCAGAGAATGTTCTCCGCAAGGGGGCGACACTGTCGTGACAATAACCTAAAAATAGCGCCTTGATGTGTTTTACAAAGGTCTTGGTGAATTGGTGCCTACTAGAAGTCTTACTCAACTTGAATAATCTGTGCAACCTGTAAATATCAATGTATGTTTAAGATCCTTACTTGATTAGATGCTCCAGTAAGTATTTCAAGGTTTCCCGATTGCACGTCGGTAACGCGTTGATGATGTTTTGGAACTCTTTGATTTTAGCCTCCCTTGGCTTGATCGCTGGAAGAAAATACAGTTTAGCTTTTGCCTGAATTGTTACCGTCTGCCCCCACGAACGACCCCCACGTGGGGGCAGACGGTAAAACTTATGGCTATCTGCCCCCATGCACGAATAGTAGGGCACACGGTAATATATTATTACCGTATGCCCCCATTTCTCGTACCCGGTTCAAAAGTAGCCTATGTTGTACTGCACTATATCCATGCATTTTATTACGATCCATTTAACCGTTTAGTTGTTGTAAAGTTAACAAATAAACAAACAGACACTGTAAAAATAATGTTTGGCATCCCATATCCACACCACAGAAATTAATTTAAGGGATAATTTTATTAAATTAACTAGTGATATGTTGTTTTTTCTAACTGAACTAAAACCATACATTTAGTAGTCATATTGCGAGCGGTCCCAAATTACTGAGAAAAATTAACTTAAAAAGTGAATCAGGCGATTGGGACCGCGGTCCCTTGACAGGTCCCAAACGCCTGTCTTCTCAAAAATATGTGTACTGTTTCAATATTATATTATGTGTACAGTTTTAGCTCAATCCGTTCAGTAGTTTTGGCATAAAGGTATAAAGCGAAATGAAATGGCGCTTCATTTGTGAGAGGTCTTTTTTTTATGTACGACGGGGAAGCGCTTGGCCTTCATCTCACCTGGTAACAAGTTGAGATAAGGCCGAAGGTGGAGGCGCATTTCACCGGGAATCCTCAACAAACTGAGGAACTGGCTATCTTACCTCTGAATGCCGGAACACAACAATTTTAGAATTGTTGTTATGGCGACAGAATTAGGTAAGATGGTGGTAGCTAGCCAGGCGGACTTAAACAAAGTCCTACCACCAACCAAACCAAGCACAATATA
This sequence comes from Venusia cambrica, assembly GCA_951394065.1. Classification (NCBI taxonomy): domain Eukaryota; kingdom Metazoa; phylum Arthropoda; class Insecta; order Lepidoptera; family Geometridae; genus Venusia; species Venusia cambrica. The sequence goes on along the minus strand of OX596067.1, from coordinate 1,770,998 downwards.
TTGTACCCCCCATGGGGATCGAACCCGGGACCTCTGGATCTGAAATCGGTGGGTTGAACCACTAGACCACAGACGCGGTCTACTGGGCTTTAAGCGCACACAATAGGTCATTATGGATGTAAAGTTTTGAAGGCTCTGTCCAACAGTGGACCTTCGCAGGCATGTATTTCAGGTATACTTACAGCACGCCGCTAAGATCCTGTCGAAGAATTTGCAAGGAATGAGGGGTTCCTTCAGCTCTCTGAAGAACAGCTTGAGCGAGCCCGTTAGCACGTGGATGTCTGTGTTGTTCTTTATCACGTTCATATTGTTTTGATCGATCTGGGGACAGAAATGCATCATTCATAGGTTTTTTTTTATTTTTTATTGTACTACGGGTAAGCACAGATAATTTAAAAAATAAATAAAAAAATAAGTAACAAGGATGAAGGCCAACTTCATCTCACCTTGTTACTTAATTTTTATATTAGTGATAATATTCATATTATTATGTATAATAATATAAATGTATAAACTAGTATACATTTATTCAATAAATTAAACTAACTAAGTACAAAGGAATCAGTCAGATTACCTAAGGACCGTTACAAACGGCCTATAGGTAACTCAACTGTTCCAGACCAGTACCAGACGGTATAAACTAAATGTATAAACTAAACTGTACTACTAGTAATAACAAAAACGGGTCTTTATCGCGTACCTTTTTATAACGATGAAGACCTTTTTGTTATTACTTATCTAATTATTTCTCAGATATAGGCGGAACATGTGTACAAATTCTATTTTGTAATGACTACCGCTATGAAACTCTGTAATACAATACGAATAAAAGTCTTCTCGGATCTATAGGAAGAGACGTGGGTTGAAATTCCGTCGTGAGTTGAACATTTGTTTTAAATCAAAATGTATTAAATTGTCCTTTAGCTGACTGGCAATTTTACTTTAAGCTTGACTTACGCGATTTATTATAGGTACTCGTAAAAGTTACGCTTTAACATCAGGTGGGCTGATTACTTGATCCATCTCCATATTGTATAAAAACTGTGTTACTTATGTATTACTTATCTAAGTGTAGGTACTGCAATTTCGATGTCTATGGGGAAATAAAAATTAGAATTGAAGCCAGTTTTTTTTACTGCACGACAGGGAAGCGCTTGGCCTTCATCTCATCTGGTTACAAGTTGAGATAAGGCCGAAAGTGGAGTCGCACTTCACCCGGAAATCAACAAGCTGAGGAACTGGCTATCTTAGCTCTGAATGCCGGAACACAACTATTTTTTAAGAATTGTTATTATGGCGACAGAATTAGGTAAGATGGTGGTAGCTAGCCAGGCGGACTTAACAAAATCCTATCACCTACCAATTGTTTGATGATCTCACCTCTAGCCTTATTTTCTGCACCTGGCTGAGGTTCCCACTCGCCCGGTACAGTCCATCCGTGCACATGTTCTCAGAATCCCGCTCGATCTCTTCGATACATTCCCGAACGAAGTCCGGAACCCGGGGGGAGGCGGGCCGACACACTTCTTCGAGGCTTCGACCGAACACCGGCTCATCTGGAGAGAACGAAATCATGATACCTAAATGACAACAGAATGAGCGTCGGTACACCTTCGTTTACTCAGTAAACCTACTGAGTGCTGCAAAAAACATGTGTAGTAGCTGTGGTAATAAAGTGTCGAATGCACTTAACGTGTTTTAAGATTTGATGTGTGAATGAGTGATGTAGGCAGAGAATGAATAATGAGTGAATGAGAGAACGAATGGGTGAATGAACATTTTTAACGCATGTCACCTGCTGGATACTTGGTTTGCCATCACGAATACTGCATTTGTGAAAGTCATTCATTCACTTTTAAAACAATTAATTAATATATTTATTCAGTCAGTCGGGGTTCAAGTGCAATGGCACTAGGCATGATTTTTGACGATTATCATGAGATCAGAGATTATGAGTGACTTGCTCCTGAGAAAAACGTTCCTGTTTAAATGATGAGGCTTATTTCAACCACAATATTAATTTGTGATATATGGGTAAAAATGTATACCTAGGTATATGGGTTGTGAATTTTTGTGTCATTATAACATTTGTAAATGCACCAAGTGCTTTTTTTTTTTTTTTTTCAAGTGCACTTGAAACACAAGAATTTTGGTTGGAAAGCAAGAACACCATTTCTCGCTAGTGATTTTGAGTGTAATTTCAAACACTAGGGCAGATCACAGTTCAGTAAATCTCTGCTAGATGGCGTTGTCAGCGCTTAAGCTGAGAGATTTGACATAAAAATTCGAAATCTGCGTCAGGACTCTCGTAGCTCAGTTGGTTAGAGCGTATCCGTCTTTAGGAAAAGAAGCTGGTTCGGGTCCCGGACGGGTTGTGAATATTTATGTCATTGTAACATTTGTATATATAGGCACCTATACTTAATCCGTATCTATACATCATACAATCTAAGTGCCTATTTAAATATTAGTTAAGTTCAAACCACTCAAACACCTACCATGCTACTACTATCTACACACCTCTACGAAATAAACTACTCACACAATTAAAAAACAACCATCCACCTTATAACTAGGGAAACAGGTTCAAATAAAACTCCTCAGTTAAATAAATAATCATATTAACTAAATATTTACAATATCCAAGTCCACCTTGCAACTTACCTTTTCAGAAGTACCTACTTACATGAAATGAATTCGTTAGTAACTAAAATCATATAATGAAATAAAATGACGATATATCAATATCACGCAGGCTCATACACCGAACACACCAAATATTTTCTTAACTCGCTAAAATAAAAATAAAAATATTAGTAAAAATAAACCAAACAAAACCAGTGCACGTTATTTCAATACCTCAAAATTGCCTAAACTACGAAACCCACTGTCACTCCACTTACCGTTTTACATTAGCTTATCGTAATCACGCATATATACAAAGCTATCATAATCAAAATCGAACCTTTGTAGATCCCTTTCCTGATCAGCACTTCCATTGATGGTCTTTTCGTGAAGAATTTCCGTAACCTACTCCGGACCTTGGAGGGGTCTGTTGAGTCACTCAGGTCTTCGTTGCTGCTTCCACCAGCTGGAACGAGCAACGGAGGGGTAAAAATGAGGTGAACTGTAGCGTAGGACGCAACATACGTGATCATAGATTCATAGAATAACATCAAAATCAATTAAAAACATGTCGTACTGACTAACTGACACTTCTGAGTAGTTTAAAACAAATGATAATAAATTATCAATAATTTAGTATTAAATTAATGAGGCCCATCAAGATTAAATATGCAAATTAATAGAATTTACCAAAAACATAATGAAAGTAAATGAATATTTTGATTAAACTGATTTTGATGTTAGAGGGACACAATGTGTTCCCGTTATAAATGTAACAAAAACTTAGTAGATTACATGAGCGAGTTTCTGTCGAGTTATTTTGAGAAGAGATTATATTGACATAAATAAGTAAAGATTGTCTCCCATAGCCGGATGCATGCAAATTATTGTTCTGTTCTCGACCAATTTTATTAGATTCGCTGTAAACATGAGAAAGATAGGAAAGTTTGGATATAGAAGTTAGATACAAGACAATACAGGCATATAGACGTCACATTTTATAGTAAAATTTTGCAGCTATTTACCTTCTAAGTTGCCGAAATTCAACACTCAACAAAATGTCCTTCTAAAAGACCATAATACCTACATTTTCGAATGATCCGAAATCCCGTTCATATTTTCAACCCACTTACGTTCACAGACGTCGAAAGTAAGTTTGTAAATTTTCGGTTAGTACGTATATTTCGCAATCTAGTCGTCATCGCTGAGTTGTTGAGATAAATGATAAAATGATAAGTTATAGATACGATTTAGCGATAAGCTTAAAACCTAGAACTAATTCTCTGGATATTAAACATCCATCAATTTTGAATGTCCAAATATTTTTTTATAAATTTGAGCATTGTCTACAAAGCTTTGGATTTATAAAAAATCATAGGTGGTAGAATGGAAAATAGAAATAGGTATTTGGTTTCGTTGTTATTTTATACGTTGTTTTAGGTGGATGGTTGTTATCCGTTTCTATAAGAAATAATAATTGAAAAATTAAATTTATCTATCGTAATTTACGTTAGCCTGAAAAATAGATAAACAAACGACAAAGAATTGATAACTAGTAAATCGTCATCAATATCCGAAAATAGGTCCTACCTAGTGTTTTGTTTCTAATTAAAAATGCTGGTAGCTCAGATATAATATGAATTATGAATAACAGATAGCACAAGCATTGGATTTTCCATACTAAGTAGTCGTTCTTCAACAGATTAATATCCACGCTTGATAGAACCTTTACCAAAATCAGACTTGTTGTTATACATACTATCAAAGCAGAAAATCACTTTATTATTTAATGTTTAGATGCCTTTGTATAGTATTTTTCACTGAATGTATAAACAGTACGCTTTGTTTGCGTTAGGTAATAGTGGAAAAATATAAGTACATTTATGTAAATTATGATGGCTGCCGAATAAGCTCCTAAGTTTTGAATGTTTTTCTGTTGGGCTCTTCCTGGCTGTCGACTGGTGTTTGACCATAACTGGGTCGGTGGTTTTCACTTTTTCTGATATTTTCTTTTTGTCTGATGTCTGATTCACCATTACTGTATACGGAGAGGTCCCTAGGACTCTCTGAGCTACTTCCGTGACAAGAAACGTATCCATTGGCACTTTAGTTGCTACAAACTGTGTTAGTCACTTTGGTAAAACATACACATTTTAAGTACCGGAGACTTATTTTGTCATCCGTTGTTCAAAAATTCTCAGATCGAATTTTGGTGTAGTTATAAATTAACAATAATGTAGTTTATGCACTATTTGGTATGTTGATTGCGGTTAAATATTTTCGTACGATTCGAATGATTGATTCACATAGTTTATTTGTATCGCGTGTGCTAGAGTTACGAATTAATGGAAAACTAACAGATTAATCGATAATTCCACTATCTGTGCTTTATCGTTTGATAAGTCAGCGTCGGCAAATCAGAGGATACCCCAGCAGATAGCTACTTTTAAAACTCAATTTTTCGTATGTTGTACGTATAACTGAATACTTCATCAGCGTCGACAGAAAGTAATCAATCATTGTTGGGCACCAGCCATCTCTAAGACTGCTGCAGTTTTCCATGCACGTTGGCATGTAACCACCCAACAATTAGAAGCCAAAAGCCTTTTCATTCAATACATAAAATTATCTATGGATATTATTGAATTTATCTATTGCTAAGATTAGTGTAAAACATGAGAATAATATCTGAGACTTCTGTTTGTACCAGGGAAAAGCACTACGCATCAATCAAGGCCACCAACAATGCATGCTTAATTATTTTGGGGTATATATGTCTGATCTACGTCCTAGTGGTCTACTTGCACCTTCGTAGACCTCATTCGTGTTCTGGCCTAGAGTTGAACACGCCCAGAGGACACTTTTTTACACACCTTCTAAGCATTTTTATAATTGATGGCCTACCATCAAAAAATGTTTAAAAGGTGGGTTTATTACATATTTAGAAGGAAATGCTGTTTCCAATGGTCTCTGAATCTTTTTAAAGTTTGACTGATGAAGGGCCAATCCAGCCAGGCCAGTTACACTTCAATGTACCAACAATATTTTTGTTAATAATTCAAGTTATAAAAGATTGTGAAGAAAAATATTAGTCTTTGTGTGTTGTCTCTACTAGATATCACAACGAAAGATTATATTCGCAAAGATTTGCAATTATCGATCAAACAACTGCGAAACTTGGTGCAACTGATTACAAATACAGAATGAAATCATTATCTATAGTTACTGTGATACTTGTAGGTTAATAACGATATTCATGTTTTGTACATGTCTATGTAGAAATCATTTAGAATGCTTGCAGAATCTTTCGTGAGGGACTTATCATCAGTCATTGAAATGATTCTTGACAGCTTATTATGATAATTACTATCCAATCCAGTTTCTCAACTTTAAAATATATATTTATTACCAATAATAATCAATAAGAAATACAAGATATATATATATGTAATACAGGATATTAATTTCACACAAACTAAGCAAAAAAGCTTGTCATATGGGAACTAGATTACGTAGGTATATAATATTTACATAGGTACCTTTTATTTTGTAAATACATATTTTCATACACACAAACATAGAACAAACATCCAAATTCATCACACAAATGTTTGTCCTGGGTGGGAATCGAACACTCAACCTACAGCGCAGAAGGCAGAGCAACTACCCCCTGAGCTGTGAGGTTAGTTAGACCCATTATCCCTATGTAACAAATAAATTAAAAGAGTTAGACGTAGTTACATTTTTAAGTTTTATGCTACAAAATGACCAACAGTTTCGTATCGTACTTTGTAATGAATTAATTCAACCTTACATATACTCAATCGTCGAAAGTCATCACCACCACTCGGAATACATCCGCAAATCATTGTTGTTACCACAACTTACACACACTATCACAAAATAGTCTAACAAACATAACCGATTTAAATGAATACTTAACCAAATTAAATGAACATATCAACCGAATTATTATATATAGAATTAAATGAAACAAAACACGCCACTAGCACACGGCACTTTAAATTTGGAACACATCTAAAGAGTTTTGTATTTTCTTTTTGAAGAAATGGCATGAAATTTCAAATGGAGAACTATAGGTAGGTACATTGAGCACAAAAAAACACCGCTGGTTTTCTACGCAAAGGGCGTGAACGTTTAACGACGTTTTCTAAATAACTTGAATAGATGTAAAATAAACAGGGAAAATAATACAAGAACTATTTACCGGGAACATTCGTCACTAACCAAGTAAATCAACGTCATTCCGTTGGTATAAAAAATAATAGGCAGCCATTTTCCATATGTGGACAAACCTCAAGGTTTATCCATGTATGGAAAATGGCTAAAAATATATAAGGAACTGGATACTGTATGAAAACTGTATTGCGGTAAATGAATAAACAATCTTATGAATTAATGTGTAGATTTGTAGTTTTTGTTTCTTAGCCTTTCTATTATGGTTTAAGAATATTTTTTCATGGTATTTGCAATAGGCAAGTACAGTACCAAACTTATATGACCCGGTGAGCATTGAAATTAAATCGGTACATAGCTTATTGGGTGCTGAGAAACATACACGGAGTGTTCTAGTCTGACCGTGGGCTCAGCACTCAATAAGCTAAAGATGGCGCCGTACAAAGTTCAGCTGCCTTAGATGCTAGAATATTTTTTTTCCTTCATCTCACCTGGTGTCAAGTTATGAGTTGAAGGTGGAAACGGACTTCACCCGGACTTCTCAACAGTCTGAGGAACTGGCTATCTTACCTAAATGCCGGAACACAACAATTTTAAGAATTGTTGTCATGGCGACTGACTTAAGTAAGATGGTGGCAGCTGGCCAGGCGGACTTTAACAAAGTCAACCAACCAAGCCAAGCACAAATTGAACCCCTGGACATCGAACCCGGGACCTCTGAATCTGATATCGGTGGACGAACCACTAGACCACGGAGGCGGTTAAATGGACCTACGACGTAGCACAGCGGTCTAGACTTTCACTCTTGCCTTAAAGACGCCAAGGTTTCTTAGGAAAAACAGACGAAGGCAACATATTTCACTTCTTAGCTGTCCACATGATTAGCGGTAAAATGGACCTACGATGTAGCACACAAGTCTCGACTTCCACTATTGCCTTAAAGACGCCCATGTATCTTTAGGAAAAAACAGACGAAGGCAACATATTCCACTTCTTAGCTGTCCGGATAATAAGAGTTGACCTACAAACAAACGGCGTCTGCTATTCCTGTAGTGGAAGGGAGATGAGGTCATGAACCTCCTGTGTAGTGAACTGCTTCTTTGAAGTACTGCTGCCATCTCTGGGATGGTTCAGACAAGTATCAGCTCGAAGCCCTGGACTCGATTGACCGTTGTACTGCGAGGCTCCAAGGTGATGATTACTTGTTGAGGACAATTAGCAGAGTCTACAACATAGACGGCGGGTTGCCAAACTGTCTGTGTTCTCTAGATTCCACTTCGGCGAGTGTGCGCTCGATATCTTCGACCTGATCCCTCCCTCCCCTTTCCACCACCGGACTAGCAGACGTACGGCGCTACAGCCCGTACCTTGTAAATGTTCCATTGCGCCGAACACATCGTATCGCCTCTACCTATCATTAATACTGGTAAGGAATGGAACTCCTTGACTTCTTGAAGTCTTCAAGTCCAGAGTATATTCCAGACTAGCGTGGAGCACGCTCAGGCCACAACGCCATTTGTCTATCGAGTAAGCTGGTGATCAAACGCTTGGAAGATTTCCCACTCGAAGGCATTGTTACACTCATCATAAAACAGGCTTGTATATCTTTTATGAATATAAAACATGGATCGCGGGGAAGGTTGTTCTGGCCTTCGTTCAACAGTGGACGTAGGGGTAGTTGATGGTGGTACTTACCCCGTTTGTTGCGGGGGTGGCGGGCGGCGGGCGGGGTGCGGCCGAGGCTCTCCAGGTCGGTGCTGCTGCTCTGGTACTGGACGTCGATGGCTATTTGAGGGTACTGGGCCTGCGAATGCAAAACCATTGTCTCACCCCCACCTGGTTGATATTTCACTAGGACTCGGCGCTTTAAAAATCTTTAATGATGTGCTTTGAAAAACTTGGAAACTTCCAGTGTCTTTTTCTGCTGTCACGCCCTCAATGTCTTCGAGAACTTCTAGATAGGCTCGCAATCATAGACATCATCCTTGCCTGTATTAGTTTCTAGCGGATCCATAAAAAAAGTTTAAAAATGAAATTTCAGTTCATAAGCGCATCCCTAGAACGACGCAATAAATAATTATATTCAGGCATTCATCGACTCTAAAAAAGCAATAGGTACATGTAACCAGGAGCCGGGTAGTGGTAGAAATACTATTGTAAAATATATTTGCTCTCTGCTCTCCTTCTCCATAGAAACTTTAACTGTCATGTCTTCAAAAAGATAATTAATAGGCACCTTCTGGGAAGGCTCGCTCCATCGTAGATCTCTTTATTGCCTGTGCAAGATTCAAGGTCAAGAGCAGACCGAATCTAAAAAATTTGGTAACGCCTCCGTGGTCTAGTGTCATCGTGTGGCTCTCGATTCCGGGATCTCGGTCCCGGGATCGATCCCCAGGGGGAGTTCAATATTGGGCTTGGTTTGGGGGTAGGGTAGAGGGAAGGGAGGAGGTATCTTGCCCTTTGCCTGTTCCTCAGTCCGTTAAGGATAGGTGAAGTGCACTTCCGCCCTGTCTTATCACTTGGAATTGATGAGATGAAGACCAAGCGCTTCCCCATCGATAATAATATACAAGACACATATGGTATATCGATGTAGGAAAGGAAATACAGAAGCAAGGGCTCCGGATCGTACACTCACATGTTTGGCGACGAGGCTCCTGATGGAGTGGAACCATTTCCTGGCGCCTTCCTCCGTCTCGTGCTGGATGAGGTACTGGTCGCTGTTCCACGCGAACACCAGCGAGCGGGAGTGTCTGTACAATCAATGTTCCTTCATTTAGAACCTCTTGGTTTAGATTTCCAGGTGTAAGCGCTTTCAAATATCTTGAAATCAGTTGTCTCACGACCGTAATGCAATTTGGTAGGTGGTAGAACTCTGTTTAAGCACGCCTGCCTAGCTACCACCATCTTTCCTAATTCTGTTGCCATAACAACAATTCGTGTTCCGGTGTTCAGAGGTAAGATACAGTTCCTCAGTTTGTTGAGGATTCCGGGACAAATGCGCTTCCACCTTCAGCCTTATCTTAACTTGTAACCAGGTGAGATGAAAGCCAAGTGCTTCCCCTTCGTAATATAAAAAGATAAAAAGGCCGAAAAAGGTATGGTGGTAGATGGTGGTAGTACTTCCCCGCACGAGCCCTTTCACAAGAAACTCTACTTATAGCCTCCAGGGAAAGCCTAAACGCTGCACGATTGTATGGTACTGACCGTCTGGTGTGCATGGGAGTGCAGAGCTCGATCTTGGCGTTCTTCAACGGGAAGACCAGCTCGGGCTGCGGCGCGGTGGGGCTGGGGGGCGTGCCGGGGGGGCGGTCCAGTTTTTTCTGCAACATTCAAAATTCACGTTCCTCTATTACACGGCAGGGCAGTACTACAAGGCAGGCAAGAATCTAGGACTAAACAAAAAATAGACATACCTCAAATAAATTACTTTTCCCCTTGGCGTTTTCAACCCTTAAAACGTGGATCTTTTGGGAATCACGATTTTCGGTACATGCCCACGGTTTGCAAGTAGCTAGTATTCAATACGTGACAGGTTGCAAGCCCATCGCCGGTTAGAGGAATACTAGCCAGTGACACATGTCATTTGGATCTGATCTTTGGAACTATCCCTGATGCAGGTTACCTGATATGATCTTCTCTGTTAGAGTGAATATGCCGAATGCGCACATAAGCTTTCGGATATCGTACCTGATTTTTCGAATTAATCAAACTGGAAACCATCTTGGGTCTAACCGCCTTTGTAGTCTTGTGGTTCGATCCCCAGGGGAGTAAATATTTACTTTGTTTAAGTTCGCCTGGCTACCTATCTAACTTGATTCTGTCGCCATAACAATTCAAAAAATATTGTATTCCGGTATTTAGGGGTAAGATAGCCAGCTCCTCTGTATATTGAGGATTCCGGGTGAAGTGAATCCACCTTCGGCCTTATCATAACTTGAAAATAAGGTGAGATGAAGGCCAAACACGTCCCGTCGTACAATAAAAACAAATGAACTCGTACTAAACCCAGGATTCAGATAGAAGGCGATCACACAACCGTTGGATGTCAAAGTCATATCGGGAATAACTTACACAATAAGTCTTATAGTCCTTGTAGAAGTAAAGACCGGTGGGAGTGAGGATCATGTAGCACTCCGTCCAGTTCTTCTTACTCTTCTTACCGCCTTCGAAGAACTTGGTGCGTTTCACTGGACCCTCTAGGATTGGACCCTGGAACAGATCGATACTCCATCAATCTCGAGCACAAAGGCCGTTGCCGAGGCTACTGTTGCGAAGAATGGATGTACCGTTGTGAAATTCTGGCGCTGGAGGACGGTGGAAGGCACGGGAACAGCTGCCCTATACTTGTGGACAGCTGCCCGCGACATAGTTTTAAAAAATATCTTGATGACTTTTTCTTTTCACTATCGATATATCCTGGCTTGTAAGCACTCAGCTTCTGGAGAAAGACGAAGGTAGGTGAACGGTCTTCTAACAACTCATATCAACAGAAGGTACGAGGACCCTGGTCGAGGCTACCCGTGACCGAAGAGTGGGGCAGGCAAACAGACTAGTGAGCAGAAGATACTTAGCTTCTGGAGAAAGGTAGGTAACTGAGGGGCAACTTACATCAGCAGAAGGTATGAGGACCCTGGGCGTGGGGACCGGCGACCGTCGATGCACCATCGACATGACCCGCCGGTCCCGCACCCGCGTCTCTCCCCGCATCTCCACATCGAGGCTGTCTCCGGAGGACGACGCTGGCAGCTGCAGGTGGTGCGGTCTTCGAGCATTCGCGATCAACAGGTTCTCGGTGGAACCACCTGGAACAACCAACAGATGGTTTTATGTTTGAAAAATACAATAGAACAGTAAAGATGTTACATAAGAAAGGCATGTAGTTCTGCTCTTACATACAAGCAAGCTACGTCAAGTATGTATGTATTACATGGTACCTACATTTCGTTTTTAATTGTGTTTTTAGAAGAACTACAACCCTAGATTATCTATATCCAATTTGACCAGCAAAATGTATCTGGAATTGGACATGCTAAATCGGATTTAGATCATGATTTCCATGAATCAACTCCACCAACTTAGCCCGCGGATGTATAAGGATCTAACCAGAAGGAATGCAGCAGTTTCTTTCTGAGTCCTCTGTGATCTAGCATCTTTTTTAACAAGCCTCATAGCTCAGTTGGTAGTAACTCTGCCTTCTGCGCTGTACGATGTGGGTTCGATTCCGACCCAGGATAAAAAATTGTGTGATGAATATAGATATTTGTTCTGTGTTTGGGTGTTTTATTATATGAAAAGTATGTATTTACAAAAAAAAGTATTTAAGTATTCGTATCTAGTTCCCATATTACAAGCTATGCTTAGTATGGAGCTAGATGGCGCTGTGTGAAATTAATATCCTGTAATATTTATGTATTTATTGTGATCATCAACCCGCCTGCTAAGCGTGGTGATCATGGCAAGACACTCCTCAGCTTTGGATAAGGCTTTATCCAGTGGATATTAATGGGCTGTTGATGCGTTAGACACGCACAGAGGACGGAAATAAAAGAGCGCAATCAGAATTTTCACTCGTATGAGTTGACAGTTAAAGGTGTCGCTGTACCGGATGGGAATCGAACCCACAATCTACATTGCAGAAGGCAGAGCTACTAAGTACATCTGAGCTGTGCGGCCAGGCTGATTTTCAAAGGCTTCTGCCTACCAGCAGCTAGATGTCTCTCCAGAGATAAGCGCCACCTATCGAGCACCGCTAGAACTATGTAGTGACCCTACCATTGATATGCGCCATCTACCGAGCAACGCTAGAACTACGTAGTAAACTCACCGAGTCTCTTGTTGACCCTCGGGGCTTCCTTCGCGAAGGAGCGCTCGATCTCCACTCGCGACTTCTCCGAGGTAGGACTCCAGTTGCCGAGGCGCTCGTAGTTCCTCATCGAAGATACAGAGTCCTGGAATCACGTCAAAGTCATAAACTTAAAAAATGTTTAAATGATGGATGACAAGTGTCAAATTTACACTGGAACGGTTGAGTTACGTAGAGAACGTTTGTTATATGGTTAGTTTAATTGTACCTCCAATTGTAGCCAATACTTGCACGTTTAAATATTTAACGTGTAAGTTGTTAATTTAATTCTACGATTTAAAAACTAAGAAGAAAACCGACTCAACTGAAGAATGTGATACAATTTAGTTTACCTGGATGACATGTTTTATGAATTATCATGTACTATAAGTTACGTTTACTACACTTCTTTTCTTCGGGATAAAAAGTAACCTATTTGTGAATTCAGATCCAGAGGTCCCGGGTTCGATCCCCAGGGGGAGCAATATTGTGCTTGGTTTGGTTGGTGGTAGGATTTTGTTTAAGTCCGCCTAGCCACCATCCTACCTAATTCTATCGCCAAAATAACAATTCTTTAAAATATGTCGTGTACCGGCATTTAGAGGTAAGATAGCCAGTTCCTCAGTTTGTTGAGGATTCTGGGTGAAGTGCGCCTCTACCTTCGGCCTTACCTCAACTTGTAACCAGGTAAGGTGAAGGCCAAGCGCTTCCCCTACATAGAAAAAGGATGATGAAATCAACAAGGATGACCTTGCCATGCGTCCAATCTATTTTAGGATTAAGCTATTTATCCTTAAACCAGGATTTAGGCAACAAATCCATCGTATTTAAGGGCGCCAAATGGTTCAGATGGCAATCATTTAAGTTTTTTTTAGTTTCTATTTTTATTTTACGACGGGGAAGCACTTGCCTTCATCTCACCTGGTTTTAAGTGGAAGCGCACTTCACCCGGAATCCTCAACAGTCTGAAGAACTGCCTATCTTATCATTTAATTCATTTAATTTAAGGTTAGATGGTGGGTAGCTAGCCAGGCGAATTTAAACAAAGTCATACCACCAACCAAACCAAGCACAATGTTGAACTCGCTGGGGATTGAACCCGGGACCCCGGGAGTGCATAGTCTTCTGGGTAAAGCACGCTACATTATAGACCTCTCTTCTTGCTCTGGGCTAGAGCAAAAGGTGAGAGCTAACCTATTATTTATAATAAATGAAGCAGTACTTGCACAGTGCACATTAAAACCCACACAATCACAGTCACACTATTATCTTCGGAAATGCGGTACCATTTCCGAAGATAATAAGTATCCTGACACAACACTATACATAGATACATAGATCTCTCTGTGCATGGTATCCTCAGGGTTTTTTTTTTTTTGATCTTTGCATGATCTTTTCTCTTATAACCTTCTTCGACTTAGTTCCGTTTGAAGTTGGGTGTCTAATCTAATGTGGTATTAGGTATTAGATATACATAATATTGGTGCCTTTTTTATTCTGTGACAGAGGAGACCTCACCGGTGACCCAAGGTCTCCTCTGTCATTTTGATTTCAAGTTTTGATAAGTCTTAAGGAAGCGCACTTCACCCGGAATCCTCAACAGACTGAGGAACTGGCACTAGGAATTTCTTACCTCTAAGGAAACACAACAATTATAATTGTTGTTATGGCGACAGGCTTGGGTATGGTGGTAGCTAGCCAGCGGACTTGAAACAAGCACTACCACCAGGGTGCCTAGTGCGAGTTGCAATCAAAGTTCACTCGATGCGCGTTTGCTCACCGCGAATGGTGAATATATACGTGGTCCTAGTTGTCATACGTGGTAAGCGCAAACGCGTTCGAGCCGGTACGGAGCAAGTATAAAACTCGCACTAGACACACTGTATTTTATTTGTAATCGTTTACCACACCATAAACTTTAAAATGCAGCAGCTCGCTACAAACAAATCACTGGGCTATGATGCAAAGCAATGTAGGCATTATGTAAATCGCTTATACGAATATTATTCATAGGGAACGAATACATATAAACATGAGGAAAACAACACCCTGGTACAGGGTACTTCACAATACTCGTGATTTAACTAGTTAGCATTCAGTGAACTCAATTCAATAAATGTAGTTGCTCAAATAGACCTATTTTTTATCATATGTTGCATTCTACGACTCTATCATTTGCAGAAACTTCAAACCTTTAAAACCAAGTCTTGAACCTGAAAGACTGGTAGTACCAGCCAAGTGCAGTAACGAGGGTTCCGACCCAAATTTAAAGGCAAAAGATCACGTTTCTTAAATAGGGCCTTTATATTTGTATTATTTGTTACAGCAATAGTGTGAAAATTTCAAATGGTATGGACCAGTTGGCGCTTTGGGCACGGAACCCTAAAATTGACCTTTTTATTGATTGCTCTATCAATGCATAACCCATCAACTGTCTGCTGCATGCTTTGGTTAACCTGTTCGTTCAGTAACAAATTGTAATAAATTAAATTAAATCAGCTGTTGTGAAATAAATGGAACTTAGCGGATTTTTGAGTCAAAATATTTCTGTTTTCATATTGAAATGTATCACCGCGTAGAGACGTCTCACCTCACCACAATCAACGAACAGATATTGTCAAAAACAAATACACGTACCTCTTTGAACCATGTCTTCCCCCTCGTCAAACCAAACATTTGCTTCATTATCACTCCGTATCATTTCTAATCACTGTCCTACATTATTTTAACCAGAAACGTATTATTTCACATCAAATTCACAGGATAAATCGATGAAAATACATTGCGCTGTGACGAATCGACCATACTGACGTTTGATTAACTAGGGATGGAACATGCGAGCTGTGTCGATGATTGGCGCGCCATGTTCAATTTGTTTTGCCGTCTCTGTACTACCTACTGTCATTTTATTTCTAGTAAATCTGTAAATCTGTGCAAGCATGTGATTTTATTTTCATAAGTTTATAAGTTAATCTGTGTATGTACTGCAATTTTACTTTGTCGTTGTAATTTGCACATCTGCATTGAAAAGAAACACTGTATTTTTACCGCAATCTTGTTCACATATTACAAGCATTGCTTAGTTTGGAGCTAGATGGCGTACATGAATATCGGTAAAAAAGTATTTTAAATTGTAATTCCTTTTTGTTTACCAAAATTAAGTTCTTAATCAATCAATAATAATACTAAATTTTAATAAAAAACACAAACACACAGCATTCCACCAACAGTTCAGTTCAGTGGCTACTGATTGCCTAGTTAAATAAGCACAAGGAAAAATTCAGTTAAGTATTTTCCCCTTTGTTTATGATAACCCATACATATTATGTATTGTGTTCCTTTTAAATCTCCAGCGAATAAGTAGACATTGTGAATCGAATATAATAAGATTACAAAAAGGATTCCCAGGAGACCACCCGTGATTGAATTCGTAATTTCTTTGTCTCAATACACAATCATTATACTTATTTTATTTAAAATGGCAAGAGTCGCCACACCTTATCTGTCAAAGCCGAACCAAAAACAACAGAAAAGGTACCTTTTAGGGTTCCGTACCCAAAGTGTGCCGACGGGACCCTATTACTAAGCCAACGTCTGTTCGTCTGTGCATCTGTCCCAATATTTATCTGGCTGTAGGTATCTCTTGATTATAATAGGTTGAAATTCTCAGTGAATATGTGATATTCTGATTGCCTGGCAAATTATATCAAAAACCTTTTTATTTTAGCTCTCTGGCCTATAAGCGTCAAACTAGTATTTACTCTAATGTATGATAATAAATAATAACATCTGGCCAAGCGTGAGTCATACCTCCACGAATGCTCCAGAACGAGAAAAATAAACCTGCCTTTTTGTCTTGGTACCCTAGTAACAATCAGTCGTATTTCTATGAAGACTTACAGTTACTGGCACGTTTCTCTACGAATCACACAAACATTATAACGACGCATGTTTGTGTGTATGTTTGGCGCTCCTTCACACCGAAACGGCTAAACAGATTTGGATGACATTTGGTACCAGGAGAGCTTATACCTTGACACTTGACACAGAGGCTATTTTTGACCCAGACAGTGCAGTGTTCCTGAGGGATGGAATCGGGAGGTCAAACATCGCTCGACAGAACTGATTCGTAATTTGTTTTGTGCATAGATACTTATAGCTACTATCAAATAATATACTTTTTATACGGGTAAAACTCGATAACTATAATCTGCGGGCGAATTCGCCAGCAGATTATAAGTTAGAAAACAAGGTTAATCATCGCACTTACCGATTTTAGTGGATATATGTATCTCAGTACAGTTTATAAATGAGGTTTCTATCTATAAATGCTTATTATTCAATTAAAGACTCGTGAAGCGGCCACGTCATCCCTTCTCTAGAATAGCTGTGCCGCGTATGCGGTATACTTATTGCGTTTGAGTTTGTCACCGCGACATATCTCTAGTTACAAACCTCGACTAACTAGGGCACGGCGGTAAAAATAGGCAGGACTTAATAACATACTCTAGATCCTTTGAGTAATAGTTTCAACTAAAACAGGGATTATGCCTCTCAGCTCCGTTGGTAGTAGCTCTTGCTTCTGCGTGTAGTTTTTTTTATTAAGGGTACGTTCAACGGTCATCTTCAAAAAAACGATATTATATTTTGTCTCTAGGTATGTTCCGGCTATCCATCGAATTGGCTGGATCGATTTTGATGGGATTTTCACTGGCATATATCTGATATTATAAGGAGTAACTTGAACTACTTCAGCAAAAGAATTAGATAAAGATGCAATATGAAAGATTGGTGAGTTCGTAATACATTGCTGGTTCTAATTTCTATCGCCAATATCTATTTGTAATTAATTACTTTCCCCGCCCTAGCTGCTATCGGAGTGAGGAAGTGGCCTTATCAGTACTGGAGCTCTAATAATTACTGATTGTAGCTTATGCAGCGCGGGTTGCGGCCTGCGTAGACTTCGTTATTGTGGTTGTGCGTACGTGTGTTGATAAAACCAGGTTAAGAAGATCTCTTACAGTATTTGCAGGGAAATATTGCCATCATACAAATATCTGCCTTTTGATGTAGGTTGTAGATTCCCACCCGAAATGTGTGTGATGTTCTGCGTTTGGTTGTAAAATTGTATCATACTTAAGTATTTGTTTATATAAAAAAGTACCTACGTAAAAATTATATCCGTAATCTAGTTATTACATATTACAAGCTATGCTCAGTTTGGGGCTGCGAAAAAAATACCAGTATATTATTTTTGTTTTTTGAAAATTTATGTTTGTTTCTGCATAATACATTATTTTTTGTTTGGTCTTTGATGCAATGCTGTGCGGCGAATGCCATGTTCTGGAATGTTGAAACCTGCACTTGCACCATATTGTGGGCTATTGAATTTCTAATCAGTTTGGATTTTTATCAAACAAATGTTCTTATATCGTCTTCACGTAGATCTGCTACGGCGTAGACACCTACAAGCTTCTACGGTGTAGAGGGTAAGTTTTTGAGACTTGGATCTAACAATTGGTATCAGAACCAGGGGTGTACAAATTTGTGTTTGGTTTGGTTGGTGGTAGGACTTGTTTCAAGTCCGCTTGTCTTGCTACCACTATCTTACCTAAGTCTGTCGCCATAACAACAATATTAAATTGTACTGTTAATTATCTACGCATGTCTTTAGTATTAGCTAATTTACAAACAGGTTATGTCAAGGGACAAGTTTTGCTTATTTTAAGCAACAACGATATGTCAAATAATTTTATAGAGAATTATTGAGTAACATTATATTACATACATATTACATAGTATTACATTTTTCATTCATTAATTAAAGTAAAAAAAAGACTGGCAATGCAGCCAGTGTCGTGGGCACGCTTCCGTCTGGTACTGGTCTGGAACAGTTGAGTTACCTATAGGCCATTTGTAACGATTATCAGGAAATCCGACTGCTTCCTTTGTACATAGATATACATTTAATTGAAAATATATTATTTTTAATGTTTGTAATAAATACTCATCAATAAAAAAACCTTTATTTGCTTAAAACTGTACAAAATTTTTTAATTCGTTATTAAGTAATAAGTATATATAATATAATAATATTATAGTTTTTTTTTAATTCATAATCACTTGTGTAGCTGATCAAATAAATTCTGCCTTGGTATGTTTACCTGTGCATATTTTAGTTTATAAACGATCTTGCGCCTTCCCCTACCACCCAAGAAAATTACTTGACTACAAACGCTGAAGCTAATAGCAGATTCACATGACGTAACGCAACCCACCACCCGCTCCCAGACTAATTGATATAAATTGGAGGGGTCACTCGCAGATAACCCCATGGGTCCTAATCTAAATTGACTATACATATTAAATGTGACCTGAGAAGGTTGACAGTATTTTTATATTTGTTAGAGCTGCCTAGAGTAATAATATGTATGTGGCCAAGTAAACGTTCCTAAAAATAATCTTCATCCTTTGTTAAGTGTTTTGTAACTCACCTGCCTAGAGTTAGGGTCATGGCTAAGGCATCCAGCCTTAATGAAGGCTCATGACAACGAATACTAATTTACGCAGTCTATGACGGGAATGCCCGAGGAGTTATATCCCATCATCCCATGCGAATCACTTTGTATCCTTTCTCGGTGCACACCTACATTTTAAAACATGCACTACAAACTCAAGGTGCCAAGGTGCCTTTCAAGTCTCCATGTCCTCTGGTTTGGGCTGTATAGATTGTCAGTAAGCTGTCAGTCAGTCTGTACAAGACGATTTTATATAATTAAGATTATGACCCATTAATGGTAGGCACTAAAAACCTCAAAGATTTGAATGGGAGACATTTCATTCAATTCGGTTTTCCGCCGGATGTGGTACGCAGGCGCAAAACGACGCCATATTGGAACGGGTTTAACAACTGCGCACGCGCATAATTAAATAGGGCTGCTAATGATGTCTGTGATCCGTCTTTCCGGCCACAAATCACCATTGTGTATCACACTACACTTACACTGGGGTCGGACAACATGTTTTCTTGCTCCATTCGCCTCTAAGAGACGTCGGAATTTCCGACTTAGTTTATACATAGTAGGAGATAGTTTTTACTTAAGACGGTCCAAAAGTAAATGTAAATGTAGGAGAATATTTTTATGTTTAAGGCCTCATTCATCAGCGCGTGGCTGGCTGCCTTTTTTATTTAAATTCCAACCGCTTATGATTTTCAACCGCGACAGTTTACTGATGAAGTTCAACATCAAGAAGCTGTTTGGATTTGGAACTGTGAAAGAGCATACAGAAATAGGGATTTAAACGGAGACAACAGAAATAATTAGTTAATATTTTTAAAACATCAAAATCAACTAGTAGCAGTTTTCATCGTGCTGTAATGTTGTTGTAGCAATCAAAGCACAGCCCAAACCAGCGGTCCTAAGAGACGTTTAGGGTAGCGTCCTTTGTAGTGTAGGCATGCACTAAGTAAATAATTTAAGGAAAATCTCATGAACTCGGGGATGTCTCGGGGTAACACTAGTAAGTCATAGCTAGAAAAAACATCGCTGATGACTACTTGAGAGTTAAGGTTCTAGGATGGTAGCCAATAAACGCAGCACAGTATTAAATGAGAGAGTCGTTGTATACTATACACAAATTATTTGCCGTTTTTAAACTTCTACCTTAGTTTAAAAAGTCATGCAATATTTTACATGATTTTTTAGCGAAAATTATCCGACTTTTTGGGGGTCAGATAAAATATCCGGTTAAAGCGTTCTTCCCTATTCGCAGACGCATAATTATTCAACAAATTAACACAGGAATATGGATGCCTGTCTCGCTTGACTCATCGTCCTCATTGCTTTGCACTGTTTGCTAATGCATTTTTTGTCTCTCTCTGTTTTTTATCCCGTTTTGATTGTCTGTCTCGCTTCTTAACGCCATGTTCGGAAATGTAAGGCACGGTGCACACGCGAGTGTCCGTGTCCGGAATATGCAAATCATGTTGGTATGTTGTTTGTTTACATGACGGACTTCTTTGTAACTTTTCTTGGATTTTGATTAACATCGAATACACATAATATGCAAATACATAATTCTTCACGCAGTCAATAAACTGTATAAGAATAGTGTTATAATAAAATGTGAATAAAGAACATAGCAAAGTAATCCACATTTTATATTGAATTAACATGTTTTTCCGCAGTAGGTGTGTAATTGTTATTTTGATTACGATTTCCATAGACCTACATTACTATAATGTTTCTGTTGTGAATATTAATTGCACTCACTCTTTTTGGGTTGTGGCAAAACTATCCCCATGAAACGAGCTCTTTTATAGTAGTTCCCGTAACTGTTTATAACCAACAGTGAATGCACGTAGATCTCTCCCAACTGAGCCCAATCTATAGCCTTCCTCATCCACTCAATGCCCGCGACTGTACATAGGTCGTATCTCCATCTAGCTGGACATCCTACACTACGCTTGCTTAGACGTGGTCTCCACTGAAGGACTCGTTGACAACCGCTGGGTGGTTTTTTATCCTTCGTCAAATAACCCCACTGCCACTTCAGCTTTAACCTTTACGGGCTGTAAAAGACGTAGTAAAAAGTCACTTACATCAGGGTACGGTTGGGGTAGCTGCGGCCGCGGCCTCGGCGCGCGGTAGTTGGTGATGCGAGGGATGATGAGCGGTGGTCGCTGGTCGCGAGTGTACACTGCACATTCTTCTGGAGTGATCCACTGCGGACAAACATACCATTCAATTATTTACGAGAATATTAGTAATCAGAAACATTTATTAACCTGAAATAATATTAAATGTTACAAAGTCACTTTAACCAAAATGTTTTATGATGGGGTGTTATTAAATTAGTCGATTCAAAACATTATTATTTTATATGTTCTTGTATCCTTATCATGCATTTGATTCAGGAGGTTTTATTGGGTTTTTTTAACGTAATATCACGCAGTCCTTTCTTTTCATTTCCTATATATTAGTATTTTATTTTATTTGTGATATCCAAGCGTTTGACCACCACCAGCTTACTTGAAAATCAAGTAAAGAACCTAGGAACCTTTTCATTCTGTAGGTACTTAAATATATTATAGCTACTACCAAGCTTTACGAGCTTGACTGTGCTCTAAAATTATTAATGAGATTTCTGTTTTCCATGTGTTTTCGTAAAGAGTATTCCGTATCCGGTCCGGGACTTTTAAAATACAGTGTGATTCTAGCTTTATTATTTTAAGGAAGGAAAAAAGTTGCTCTTTTGGTATGTGTAATAAGTAAACTTACAAAGTACGTAAAACTTGCGATATTTTGTTATGTTATGAGGACGTTGTTATCGCAGTTCCCGTATGTGGGTAATTTAATAATTAACAACAACTGGGTCTATTCGTTTACCAAAGTATGTAGCTATATCAGTTACTTTTATGTGTTACAAAAACAGCTTTATTTTTATATCTTTAATAATTAATTAATAATTAATAAATTTAATATTTTTTTATACATTTAATACCTTTTCTAGCCTCTATGATAGGCTGAAATAGAAATAGAAATTGTAAATTTCTTTCGATTGGGTTCAGCGTTTTATATGGTTTTTCGAAATCTATGCAAATATATGAAGGGTCTGTTTATGATGAAATAAAATCTTCATACTTAATGCATATGGAAGTATTCAGTACATACAACAAAAAACATGGTTATTTTCTGTCTGTCTCGGAGATAAGCTGTTGCAGCTTATCTCCGAAACCGCTGCACTGATCAGTGGTATATAACTGATTATGTAAAAAGTAACTAAGGCTTCTATTTCAGGAATATATATTTCTAATATTTCTATTCCCTTTCGTGGTATAAGTATATAGGTGTGCAAAAAACAGGACTTTGGGAAATTCCCACGGTATGACGGTAACGAAGTGACGGGATGGCGTTTGCTATTTGAATTTAATACATTCAAATCACTAGGCTATTATCTATCTATTATTACCCTATAAAAGTTTCCACAAAAATCCCAGAACCGTTTTCTGGGACTTTGCTGATATCACCTGGTTGCAAGTTAAGATAATGCCGAAGGTGGAGGCGCTCTTCACCCGGAATCCTCAACAAACTGAGGAACTGGCTATCTTACCTCTAGATGCCGGAACACAACAATTTTAGAATTGTTGCTATGTCGTTTGAATCAGGTAAAATGGTGGTAGCTAGCCAGGCGGACTTAAGCAATATCCTACCACCAACCAGACCAAGCAACTGGACCTCTGGATATGAAAGCGGTGGGATGAACCCTAGACCATAGAGGCGGTAAAAAAGTTTAGAGATGAATTGGGAATACCCAACTGGCGTTGGGCTAAAAGAAGTGCAGGATGCGCGCGCGCAACAACGGACGGTCTGTGCGCCTGTAACCCGATCTGAGGAAGAGATTCGCGTAACTGATGCATTTCGCAACTGTACACTGCTCTTTCTGTGTTGCTTCGATAGTTCTGCTTATTGCTCAATCAATTGGCTCAATATGGTAGACGCTCATTGATAAGTGTTTAAGTCATACACTATACAGATAATAAACTTTTAAAAGACTTCATTAGATATACCTAAGTGCTTGACAAACCGCATAGCTCAGTTGATAGTAACTCTGCCTTCTGTGCTGTAGGCTGTGAGTTCGATTCCCACCCTAAGACAAACATTTGTGTGATGAACATAGATGTTTGTTCTTGTTTGGGTGTTGTATCATATATCAGTATGTATTTACAAAGTATTTACGTATTCTATCCGTAATCTAGTTCCCATATTACAAGCTATGTTTAGTTTGGGGCTAGATGGCGCTGTATAAAATTAATTGAGTTCGTTTAAGAGTTCAGTAACCCTTTTCGTATCTTATATTTATTCGTATCCTAACTTTTTATGTTGTGAAATATTCTGTTAGTAAATACTGACAAAGATATAGCCGTATTAAGAATAATGATTAAATAAATATTACAGGATCTGCATTTCACAGAGCACCATCTAGATCCAAACTAAGCAGAGCTTGTAATATGGGACCTAAATTACGTATAGAATACTTGCACACTTTTTTGTATAAATCGAATTGATAAAATACATTTATTGAGCAATGTAATTGATAATATGTCGTGTGTCCGGAAATTTCATGTGAATACTTGTAAGTACTTAATGTTACCTAACAGACGTTTATCTGTTCTTAATCAGGTAAGACTAAATGCGCATGAATGAGGGTCAAATAAAATGTTGATTCATTTTAAATGATTTCTTACGTAAACCATGTTGGTATTTCCTGATCGCTTTAAATGTCGATGATTACAATCGAATGTAATGATATTAAGCACAATAGTTATGTAAGCCAAGTGGTACGTTGCTAATGTAGTCCAACGTCCAAAAAAAGACCTACTGTACTTAATTTTGTGGAAATTTAAATGTCAATTTTGAAGGAAGCCAGATATTTATCTTACAGGCTTTACAGAATATTTATTAGTATTCTATTATGTATATAAAATGTTAAAAATATGTGAGCAAATCTGTTTTTATATTTACTTTTTGTATAAAAGCCACAAGCCCCATGTCAACTGATGTAATCTGTTGACATGGGAATCTGTACTCTGCTATAAGACCGCCAAAGAAAGTTACAGTTAAGTTAGTTTAGTTTTCATGTCTATTACCTAGTGCGTATACCTATACAATATAGTATTTTCTAGCTTCTGTCTCTATAATTATTTCTCACAGCGACATCTAGCCCCAAACTAAGCAAAGCTGATCTGGGCACTAAATTACATGTTTTTTTTATAATGTACATACCTATAATAAAGTTTAACACTCAAACGCAGAAGATAAATGTATATAGGTACAGCAAACAGATGTCTGATGGGTGGGAATCGAACCCACATTCAACGGCGCAGAAGGCAGAGTATTGTATGCTCTGTATATATTGTATGCTCAGTACACAGGATTACTGTTTTGAACATTCTGCGCATTCATTTCTATCAAGGAGATTAATAATTCCAAACCGGTTAGCTGCCTTGACCTCGGAAGGAAGTGGGCGCGGAGATGACTCGGTTTCCATTCATCAAACAGGATATGACGTCACGATGACAAGCCATACCGACTTTATAATGATTAACTGCGCGTTTTTCATACTTCGACAGAGAAAGCCACCCAAAGATCACAAAAAAATATAAGTACCAATTTCAATAAAATTCGGAGGATTCTAAACCGGATATATTTCCATAGGGAAACATTATGGGTCACAGCTCAAATACGGTTTTTCAGAAAATTGTTTTCTTAAAAACAATACTGTGTTTACTAATCCGCCTACTAAGCGGTGACTCTTGCTGTGAATTCAACTTTTTGCAAACTCAACATACTAGGAATTCAACTTTTGATCCTAAAGTTGGAAAAAGACAGTGCATGCACAATAGGTCTATTTGATGTCTTTTTACCCGGCTGTCTCAGACGGAGGGTTATGTTAATCGAGATAATGATACATAAAACACTTCAATAGGTCTTCAATAGACGGGTCGAAGGCGATTTATGTCAAAGCAGCCTCTGACTAGGATTGGCAGAATCGATCTCTGCTGTGTATTTTACAACACTCACTCATCTACACACTCCAATACCAACCTAATACCGCACAATAGGTACTTTCTTGTATATGAGATGACACTTTGACATTCTCAATTTGATATGTTTAAATATTTTTTTAATAATTTTTACTTTTTGAAATAAAACTCTTATAAAATCTTAAATAGTAAGTTACCACCGACAGATAATCCGCTAAACATTCTCAATGGAGATCTAGTACGGAGAACAGAACTCAACAAGGTACAAACATCTTATATTTTAAGTAACTTTCATTATAACAGTAGGTACCTGATTTGTGAAATGTTTTATGGCAAATAAAATTATGATTGTTATTATTTATTTGCAATACTGCAATCGAATCCACCTGCCAAGAGTGAAAATTAAGACAAAACCAGTCATGGATAATTTTTGATGAGGTTATGGGCTTGTAATGATCATGATGATAGACATTGTAATTTCTGAGAAAGAGTTTGTATTGTTCACAACGACCGCATTTGGATCAAAAACTAAAGGCGTAAAAATGCATCCATTCACCAATTCACTTAATTGGGCGCTTGATAAAAGTCCCTCAATGAAATATAGAGTCATACCCATTTGTTAATTGTGCCTCATTGCACCACTTGCTAATTCAAACACGCTGTCCCTTTCTAACACGTCATAAAGCTTTAAAATAGAGAGAGGCAGAGATATAATGAATGGACGTTCCTTTCATTGACTCTAAGGTCAACAAGGTGATTCAACCCACAGCCATGTCTGAGGAAAGCCGGGAGATATTATGACAATTTACGACAGCTGTCATCGCAAACGGTGGAGTTCCGGAGATAAAGAATTGGGTCGATGATGGCGCTAAAATTTAGGGTACGTAATGGTTTAGAACGAAAACTTTCTACAATTTATTTTGGTTATGAGTCTCGAACAGCTTTTTAAATTTATTTAGAATGGATCTTGACCTCGAAGCTTGCACATGCAAGGACGATGCGAGTACCTGAAATGTGTCTATTAACGGTCTTCTTGAAGACATTAGTGTCGTAACAGCAGATATACATACTGGAAGCTGGATCCAAGGTTTTGCAGATCATATGAAAATATATTTTTCAAAACGCTTAGCCTAATAAGAATATTAACAAGGAGCCTGGCTTGAACTTTTTTTTTAAATATATGTTGGACTTTACAAATATTAATCAATATATTGCCCATAAAATAAGCTATACCAATAGAATCAAATGTTCTCAAAGAAACTATGTCATCCTTCCTGCCATAAAAATTAAAAATTGATCGCTATTTTAGTCCCGTGCCAGCTAAAGACGAAAGATGGCATAAAACTTTATGGTTTCCGAGGATCAGCGTTCTGTCTAGTTGTTTTAAAAAAAATACTTCCGTCGGCGCCAGAAATTATTTATTATACCTAGTAATTGCCCCGGCTACGCTTCCGGTATCTTAATATATAAAAAGGTCGTGTAGCTGACTGACAATATAACAGCCCAAGCAAGAGGGTAGAGACTTGAAAATTTCAGCTCCCGGTACTAGTAGTGTAGGAGCGCACTAAAAAGGGATTTTATGAAATTCCCGGAGGAATACAGGAACAGAGTCTCAGGCGTTTTTCTTGTTATGTATAAATTCCCACATATATTTTATTCGAATTATTTATTTTTAAATTGTCAAACATTTCGGGTTTATTACCACGGTAATATGTAATTTTACCTCGATATGGAGCGTGAAACCGCTTCGAAATATCGAGGTAAAATTACATATTACCGTGGTAATAAACCCGAAATGTTTGACAATTTAAATGTAGTGAATAACCACGAAAACCTAAAAACTTATAGAATTATTTATTTATTTAATTAGCACGGCTTTCGCCACTTACACTAATTAACTACCTAATTAAATTACATACATAACACAACATTGAATTAACTCAAAATACAATAATAGATAGGTAGGTAAGTACTTAAATTAATTATTAAATCAAATCAAATATCGAATATAATCAGATAATTCTAAACAGGAAATTCCATCAAGGAAATTATTTCAGTTCAATTAAGGTTTTGGAGAACTTAGAGTGCTTAAAAACAATACTGTGATCACTGTGCTGTGGTGTAATATTATATTGCATCATTATTGTATGCCTATATTTGGCATGCAATGTCTTTTTATCCAACTGCTTCAGAAGGGGGGCTATTTTTCGAGAGTAAGCGAAACTCGATGATGAATTAATAAATACTTTATTGCACATAAAAATTACATGGAATAATACGAACATTATAAAACACAGTGTATGGATACAATGGGCGGTCTTATCCATTTATCAGGCGATGATGATGATGATGAGGATGATGATGGTGGTGATGAGTTAATGAATACTTTATTGCACACAACAATTACATGGAATAATATATTCATTAGGTACCACAGTGTATAGGTACAATATGCGGCCTTATCGCTTTTCCAGGCGATGATGATGATGATGATGGTGATGATGAGAGTTACCTAGGTCCTATTACGAGTTGTGTGGGTAAACTTTGGTAGGTATGATTTAGGCACTAAAAGGTTTACACACATCCACTAATTAAACTAATTTGTCCATAACAAAACATTGTAAATAGGTACTTAGGTAGGTATGCTTGTTTGCTCTAGTTCGGTTATCATCACTAACGGTTTACTAGTAAGTGCTGTGTATGATTCACGAGCACTCCTGTTGTTTGTATGAGAGCAATAACCCACTAGGCCGACCTTTGTGTCACTACGGGAACTCGAACGAACGAGATGAGAAGTCTATTTTAACAACGAATGTGTGTTTGTAAATTAACAATATTATATCTGTGGTCTTGTGGTTCGCCCACTGATGTCAGATCCAGAGGTCCCGGGTGCGATCCCCAGGGGAGTACAATATTGTGCTTGGTTTGGTTGGTGGTAGGAGCCAGCTACCACCATCTTACCTAAGTCTGTCGCCTAACATCAATTCCAAATTGTTATATGTTCCGGCACTTTGCGGTAAGATAGCCAGTTCCTCAGATTGTTGAGGATTTCGGGTGAGTTGTGCCTATAACTTCAACCTTATCAAAATATGAAACCAGGTGAGATGATGGCCCAGCGCTTCGCCGTCTTATAATTAAAAAAACATTGTGAAAGAGTTTGTCTTTCTGGAATAGCACAACCTTGAAGTCTCGTCACGGAAAAGTATAAAATTTGGTATACATAAAGTATGTACAGAGGAGTGCCGAAAGCAAGCAAACGAATAGTTATAAGTATAAAAACAGACGCTGACCTGACAGCTGGTTCTAAGAATGTAAAATCAGGATTGGAATTAGCTGCCAGATGCACATTATATGTGGTGTTGTGTTTAGATGCGCAGCACTTGCAGTCCTGATAAAAGGAATATCTAACAGATGTTGATATCTGAGTCTGTGCGTCTGAAATCAGCTTCTTCCTCTATCTTCCTCCAGATCATACCGAGGCGTGCCTTGACTTCAGATCAAAAGTTTGCGTATTGCGAAAAAAAGCTCCTATGAAAAATGAGATGGCGGAATAACCCAATTATAGAAGATGACTTAGGAATTACACAAAGAGATGGATGGTAGCATCCACAGGAATACTGAACACCAATCCTGAGATTACCAACCCACCAGCCAAGCGTGGTGATAAGGGAAAACAACCCATCGCTTTGGGGAGATCCATGCAGGGGACTTTTTAGTGGGGAAGTTGTAATGATGATAATGATACTTCGAGTTGTAAATGAGTTTCAGTGGTAGCGTTTGTTTGTTTTACAACGCAGGAAGTTACGGTGGTTTTATTTAACTGCGCGCATGCAAGAGTGACGTCCATTTTATTGTATTTATGATAATGTTGTAAGAAATACGAGTACCTAACCTAAGTAAAGCCGATGTTACTTACTAGGTGTGAGGTAAAACATATGTTTCAGCCAGCAGACTTACGTCAGGTTACAACCCGAACCTTGTAAATATTTAATTGACTCGCCTCTCCTTTATCATTAGTATACGCCTTACAAATACTTAGTAAAAGAAGTTCTATTTCTAGGAATGGAATTTCTTAGGTATGGAACTTCTTGTACCATATACCCAAGGTCTCGACCGCAAAAGACTCAAGTAAGCTCTGTCGAGACCATTACATTTGCGCCTTTGTGATCCTCGGTCGAATCAGACGCCGCACCAGCCCTAACTGATGTCCCAGGCAGTAGTATCCTACACAAAAGGCCTATCATTTCCCAAAGGACAAGAGTCATACTACCGGGTCGCTTACCATCATCACTAGACCATTCGGCTCGAAACGCTCTTTTTTTTTTATTATACGACGGGGAAGCCAATACGACGGGGAACGTCGTACATCATCGCCTTCATCTCATCTGGTAACAAGTTAAGATAAGGCCGAAGGTGGAGGCGCACTTCTCCAGGAATCCTCAACAAACTGAGGAACTGGCTATCTTACCTCTGAATGCCGGAACACAACAATTTTAGAATTGTTATTATGGCGACAGAATTAGGTAAGATGGTGGTAGCTAGCCAGGCGGACTTCAACAAAGTCCTACCACCAACCAAACCATGCACAATATATTGTACTCCCCATGGGGATCGAACCCGGGACCTCTGGATCTGAAATCGGTGGGTTGAACCACTAGACCACAGAGGCGGTCATAACAATACAGTCTTCACAATTCAGCTGCAACTATCATTCAGCAGGCAGTCATAACTTAAACAATCATGCAACAACCGGAGAAACAGGCAAAAATAGTAGGCACTTCGTAGGTTTCTCCGGTTGTATTGACCAGTACCAGACGGAAGCGTGCCCGAGACAGCTGCATTGCCATGCTGAATATATTAATTATAGTATATTGTACGACTTTCGCTGAGCGCAAGTGTCTCTCTGGGTCTCATTGTATGCGTGTGATTGTATTACAGATATCACAATAGACAATAGCGGCGGAAAAAATAATTTGAATTGCATAACATTCATTGTATTGTATAAAATATTATGAGAACTCATGCATCGGTTACGTATGGGATCATGCACTCTTGCTGACTGAGATGATTTAAATCTTGAAATAACTTGCTTTACTCCAGCGATCTAACACCCTGCGTGCCAAGCATGGAGATTATGGCAAATCCTTCCATAGTTCTTATTAGGTTGCAGTAGACTATAACCACTATAATACTACAACACCCAAACACAGAACAAACATTCATCATATAAATGTTTATCCTGGGTGAAAATCTAACCCACAACCTACAGTTCTTCTGAACTGTAGGTTGACTAGTATGTAATATGACTAGTAGCTCTGCCTTCTGGCAGAGCTACTAGTCATAGTCATAGTCATAGTCATTTATTGCATTAATTATGTAAACCAAAGTACTTGTTAAATGGTCTTAGGAAAAAAGTTATACATTATAACCCTATAGCAATAGAGTGAAAGCGTCGCGACGACGCTTTGAACATGTACAAGCCATATTAATTTAATCTAAATATATATAACTCAAAGGTGACTGACTGACTGACATAGTGATCTATCAACGCACAGCCCAAACCACTGGACGGATCGGGCTGAAATTTGGCATGCAGGTAGATGTTATGACATAGGCATCCGCTAAGAAAGGATTTTGATTAATTCTACCCCCAAGGGGATACAATAGGGTATTAAAGTTTCTATGAAACTTTGTCAATTTAAAACCGATCGGGCTGAGACTTTGCATGCATAAAGCTACTATGACGTAGGCATCCCCTAAGTAAGGGAAAAAGAAAATTTTGAGATTTTGCATTTGTTTTGTTTCGGTTTAGTAATAACTCAAAGGTGAGGACTGACTGACTGACATAGTGATCTATCAACGCACAGCCCAAACCACTGGACGGATCGGGCTGAAATTTGGCATGCAGGTAGATGTTATGACGTAGGCATCCGCTAAGAAAGTATAGGTTTTGTCGGTTAGACTTTTTGAAAATAGCTAAAGAAAATCTGAACGTAAATGGAGGAGTTGAAGAATGTACTGTCATTTTTAAGTTTTGTAGGCCCTAATTTTTTACACACGCTAAACAAAAGTAAAGCCGCAAAAACTATACCTAATTAATAATAATACTTCTTAACGCGAGCGAAGCCGCGAGCAAAAGCTAGCTTAAATATATTCAGAAAGTGTAATATTATCCCTAAAAAAGTCGTTCAAATTATAATAGCATTTCTCAATAAGTAGTTCATTTCATATACATATACAAGGATAGCGTCGTGGTATATCACCATTTTTAAAAAAAAATTGAGGGTGGTTTCTTACAAGTTTACAAGATTCAAATATGTATAGGTATACATGTGAGTGTTAATATTTTTAGGCTACGAAAGTGGTTTTTGCAGCTATCGGGGATATTTATGTTGGCAATGGTGCGGTTGCCTGATTTTTGTAGGGCGAATTTTTTTTTATTATCAGTACTATTGCCCCATAGTATAATTCCGTTTTTTTACTACCGACTGAGCTGTGAGGCTTGTCATAGGTAGGTACTAGTTTTTACATTTAGCAATAATTATATTAATGTATAGTTTCAGTAGGTATAAGCACCTAGCGTCTGTATTTCCGCTGGGATACGACCCTAATGTCTTCAAGACTGGGTAGGCTCGCTACATCGTAGACCTCATCATTACCTGTGCAAGTTTTGAGGTCAAGAGCCGATCCATTCTAGTAAAAATAAAATTGCGTGTAATGAAGTCTAAGGTGGGTAATCGAAAACTCTATAAAAAAAAACTGAAAACAGAAAGATGATCGTAATAAATCCGCTAAATTCGTTTGAAAAATGTATATTTGATTTTATTACTAAACATCTTTCTGTTTTAAAATTATTTATTTTGAATGGATTTCCGTAAAATAACGCCTGAATCAATTAGCTATCGAAAATTCTATGTCAAATATGTATTGTAAATGACTTGTCTTTTTACGTTATATGTGAAAATCATGAAAATTTATCCGATTGTAATGATGATAAGGCATAGATATATAAGATAATAGGACATGGAAATATGGTAGTAGATGACGCACCCAATACCTAAATAGTACCTCATTACTTTGTCAGTAGTCATGTTCAGCTCAAATCGGCGTGAAGTGTGATTGTATGACCGTTTGTATGGATTTGTATGAGAATGTGCGCCGGCGTAGGCGTCCGCTTGTCTATCCAATAAGGCACGTGACTGTCGGCAGGATAGCCATTTACACCGTGTTATTTATTAGCAAGGCTCTATACTGTTCTATTCATACAAATTAACATTCTTTGTGTCTTAATCAGCTTCTGCTGATTTTGACCTCACTAGGTCTTGACCTCGATAGGATTAAATAGCTGAACTGCTCTCAACAGTTCCCAATCAGTTCCAGGAATCAATCATTTATATTCTAAGCATTAGTAAACAAAAATTGTCAAGTTTACCCCATCGTGGCTTGCTTATCAAGAAAAATCTCCTCATATTGTCGTGCACCGCGGGGCGAGCACTCTCCACGTGCAAAATACAGCAAAACAATTGAACATCATAAATTAAACTCAAGATGTCAAGATGGCCGACATTTGCACCGCACATGCGCCCTGATTGCTGATTTCAAAGAATGTTTGTCTGTCTGCTTTTGTTTCAAAAATATACCTACTTGGATTTCTTTAAAACATGCTTTTATTAGCTTCACTTGTAATAAAATCTTCTCATTTGAAGAGTATTAGAAGCCCCTTGCGAAAGGGCTCGCCAAGCAACATTGCTGTGTTCCAGTTTGAAGGGTTGCCGGTGAAATTACGGGCACGCGACATTATGCCTCAAATAGACGGGCGCAATGCAGTGCCGCGTAGGCTATGTTTTTTGCGGATGTAACCTATGCAGTAAGGCATTGTTATAGACAAGAGATGCACTTAACACCAGGTGGGCTAACTTGCTTGTCCCGTCTCCTAGTTGTATAAAAAAAACACATATCGAAATGGAACATTAACTCTCCAAATGAAACGTGGAACTCTTCAGTGGCTACTAGTTAACCCCTCAAGTGTGGCTCATTGATATTTGCTTCTGACAAATCTCACGAAGCTTCGTCAAGTTTCACGCGCGACAAAAGTAGGTAAACATTTAGACATTTACAACTGTCAAAACAAAACGAAATAGTAGATACGAAAAACGTAGGTAGCGGGGTGGTAGCGGGTCTACATATCACCTGGTTTCAAGTCATAATAGGGCCCAATGTGGGAGTGCAACAGTCAACAGTCTGAGGAACCGGCAATCTTACCTATAAATGGACCATAACTATTTACGGGACCCAGCAATGCGAAATCTAGGGTACTACGTAATAGTAGGTACCAGGAACTTTTATAATAATACCGTAGGCACTTCGACGATACAATCTGAGAGCAAAACGTTACGAAAATAAAAGGTGATCTTGTCGTAAATCGGAATAGTTACATATTGAAAAAGTCAAAGGTATATTAAAAAACGCCTTCATTTAATTGTCAAGTGTATTTGAAAAAATTGGTGGCATTTATCCATAATCACCATGCTTAGCAGGCGGGTTGTTGATCGCAGTAGCTAAAGGTGTCTAATACACAAGCTGCCCATGTTCTGGTTAGATCTCTTAGTCGACTTTACGAAGTCCGTGGGCTGAGGAGGCGGGTCGATGCCCGCCAAGACAAAGTACATATACATAGGTACATAACATATGCTTATATCCAAAGTATTTACATAGTAGGGTAATGATTGCAGGTTTACCGTGGCCTGCCTTAACTTATCCTGTTAAGTGGTTTGCCTAACATTTAGATAGCCAATCCTATTTAGCGTTTTTGAAGCATGAGTCACAATATCGGATGCAAATATTTTAAACCCTTGTAATTTATAACCAAAGATTCAAAATAATAAGTACATACAATTTTGTTAAAGGTTTTTTTTTATATAGAAACAACAATTCCGTCAATAGAAAAATAATAACTTGAAATCTGTTTAGAAATCAGACCATCAGATCTATAAAAATATAATATTTATAATAATATTGTCATCTGTTTTGTGTGAATCAATGCCTTTTTATTATTATTATTTTATTTAAAAATATATAAAATAGACCGTTTGTTGAGGTCGTTACAGGTAACCCAACTGCTTCCATTGTACATATGTACGTTTATTATGCATATATAATTTAATATTTTTGCTATATCATGTTTGAATAAAAAAAATAACTAGATGACCCCGTACTGCCTAAGAATCATTGTTGTGTTGACGATAAAAAAAAAACATACCCTACAAAATATATGATCAATTAAATTTGCTTTAGACATCATTTTTATCGTGATTTTATTTGATGTTTGGGTAATTCTTCTATTTTCTCGGACATAAATCTCGGAAATAAATATTTAACACATAGGTAAAACATCTTTGTTCTAAAGACAGCTGCTAACGAGAGTATGTGCAAATATTGACAAAGGAATTGCATAGAAGAGCATATCTATCAATGAATTACTATAGATACTTGACATCAACGAGACTTACTTGTCTATCTGACTCGTGCATTCAGGTCGGCAAGCCATCTGGCTATGGGATTATAATAAATAGTTCATCTGTTTACGTTTAGACATCTAAACATGTTTCAAAAGTCTAATAGCAATATCAAATCTAATAAGAACGTAATAGGTATTGTTATGTGTTTGACCACTTTTGACCCTTTTGACACTTTGCCTTTTGACTAAATTGGTCAAAAATTAACCATTTAAATAACTAATGGAAATGTATAGGTACGTCGGTATCGGTACCCATTTCATTCTTATCTGACATTTCTAGAACAAGTTTATTTTATTTGAAATGGGTAAGCTCTTGCGCTACTTGACGAGTAATGTTAGTTTGGTATCATATAGGCATGTAATGAGGAGGGATGATTCATTTAACCAAAAGGTTTATGAATTGAGCGTAGTTCGACATGCGAGCAGGGAAGGCCAAGGAAGAGATGGATGGATTGTGTGAAAGAGGACATGGGTTTGTAAGGATACAGGGTTAATAGGAGTGAGTGGAAGAAAAGATCATGTTGTGCCGACCCCACTAAGCGTGGGATAAGGAGAATAATCAAATCATCAAAGCTCAACTGGGCATTACCTAAGAGAGAATGAGGTAGTAGACCTCATTCTCTCCTAGGGAATGCCCAATACCTATATACCTAATGCATTACCTAGGAGAGAATGAGGTAGTAGACCTCATTCTCTCCTAGGGAATGCCCAATGGAGCGAGATTTCCCAGAAACTGCCTTCAAAGGCACTACCTCTTATAGAATTCTTGTTTTGATATGACTTTACTTTTGTCACTATCTATCTATGTAGAAAAACGAGACAAAAGTAATGTAATAGCAACACGAGAATGCTATAAGACGTTGTTGACGGATTTCGGCAGGAGGCTGACGTTTAGGTATGTTTTTTTCACAAAAATATTAGGGGGAAAATCGCGACAAATCGAGAATATCCTGGTACATTATTGAAGACGGTTAAGGAGATAATGTACAACAAATTTTGCAAATGAAATATCTACCTCCGCATTAAAAAGGCCCCACTATCATACCACTACGCTACGCTTATATAGCTAAGTAAACGAAAAGTCAGTCAATTAGCAGTCAAGAGTCGTGAGCTTGCATCCTGCCCTTGGGCACACATACTCAATCACTCGGAACTATGTATTCCGCAAGCGAATAAATTAACTGTTACAATCCTAGGTGCCTCCAAATAGCATAGACAAAACCAAACAAAGCAGGGACAGCGCTATTCATTCAATTTGAGCACGCGGATTGAAACGAACGAGCGGAATTTTATTGTCATAACACTACGTTTTATATATAAATGATAATAAAGAAGGGTAATGGACATTTAAAAATTAAGCATGAAGGTATCATAATAGCTAACTATTTTTATAAAAACTACAAGGGAATTGCGCCATTTCATAAATTCATGTCTGTGTTTGTCACACAATTTAGGAATTGTGTTTAGAAAAATATACCAATAAGTAGTAGGTGTTTCTAAATAAAAATATTGAAGACAAAACACCAATGTTTAATGAACCCCAAAAATAAGACCTTTTTTTATTATACGACGGGGAAGCGCTTGGTCTTCATCTCACCTGGTAGGTAACAAGTTAAGATAATGCCGAAGGTGGAGGCGCACTTCACCCGGAATCCTCAATAAACTGAGGAACTGGCTATCTTACCTCTGAATGCCGGAACACAACAATTTTAGAATTGTTATTATGGCGACAGAATTAGGTAAGATTTATTAATTATTTATTAATTAGGTAGCTAGCCAGGCGGACTTCAACAAAGTCCTACCACCATTGGTTGGTGGTAGGACTTTGTTGAAGCACAATATATTGTACTCCCCATGGGGATTCTGTAGTTATTACAAGCAACGAGAACGGTATTTTGAAACCACATTTTTTATTTACAGCCTCTGTATTTTTTTTTATTTTATTGTACGACGGGGAAGCACTTGGCCTTCTTTTTTTTACCAACTTCAAAAAAAGGTTCTCAATTTCGGTTGTATTTTTTTTATGTTTGTTACTACAGAACTCTGTCATTTCTCATGCAACCTTTTATGTATTGAACAAAAAAACAAACAATTTCCTCTTGATTTTAGAGGCTGATTAAGATTTTAAGGATTATGTAGTTTTTTTTTTCTAGCAATCAATTTATTAACATCATAATTCAAGAGACATAGATAGATAAAAACTAATTATATGCACAGATAAGCCACGCACGCGGAATCAACAAATGCTTATTTGTAAGTGCGTGTGAGTTTTTGCCGCAGCTCATTGGCTCGTAAAACAATTTCTATCTAATCTCCAATGTAAATCACTTAATAGAGTCATAACAACAAACATAGAGTTCATTGAATATGCTGACTTTTTCTTATAGTGAAACGCCCAAGACTTTAAATAAGATTATAAACCAGTGACATTATAACAGTAGTTTTTGTATTTAATAATATGACTGTACATTTAAAATTATTTTCTTTACTATTTCTAAATTAATCTTATGTCAATTAAATTCTTTGACATTTTTCAATATTTGCTTAAACTTCTTAGTATTTGTCATCTATGTTAAACCCATTTTTTTTTTTATTATGTCTGAGAATTCTCGATTTGCTATGTAGAAATCGGTGATAGCTGGGGCACACGGGCCTAGGCCAGGTGTACCTCAGTATTTTGAACTGCATCAGGGAGTGCGGTCTGCAGAAACTTCCGCACAATCCTGCAAGTGTTATGGATGGCTGCCTTTTGTAGCAACACGAAAGTATGTTATTATTACTTTGTGGAAGGTGTGAACTATCCCGGGTGACAAATCCTAAAAGTCCCGCCGGCTGGATTCCTTCTCAATAAAGGAACTGTCACTTCGGCAGGAAGGTGGTCACAAGCCAGGCGGACCTTTACAGGTTTAACTTCTGCACAAGTTTTGAGGTCAAGAGCTAACAGCTCTTGACCTGTCACGTGCCTGAAAAAGAATGGTGGTAGGTGATAGGATCTGTTTCTTTTTTCAACATCATGCAGCCGAACCTAACTGTTGACTAGAAGACAATGATTCCGGTGCCTGAGGTCGACCACAGGAGGTAGTAATCACCCACCACAGTATTCATGTTCATACTTAGCGTCTTCGACTGGTGCAAATTTCTACTCCTGTCGTGAATTGACGGTCACAAGCCTTATAATGAGCGTTGTGATGTTTTAACGACACAGATGGCTATTGGCCTCATGAATAATGTTTCTGTTGATATTTTTTATTGTTTTCATAATTGAACGTTTCATTTTTATCAGGCAAAATACATTGTCGTCTTGATAACTGTGACAATTGTGTAATGAAAGTCAATTTAGTATTAGACATTTTAAATGTTTAAATGCAAAACTATTTGCTTATTGTATTTTAGATATACAGTAATTGACTATACATTGTACTACATAATTAATCTCAATCTTTCATAACTATAAGAGTTTTACTATCTATATATGTGTCGCTATCTTATTTTTTTAGTATAACAGCCAAGAATTTGGCTAATCAGACTGCTTTTATTGAGCACAGACAAGATATTAATGTATTGGAAAATATTCCAAGTAATTTAAATTAGTTCATAAGACAATAGAGGAAGCCTCTAGCATAAATGAGCCACCAAATATGTCACATAGCAAACATAGCTTAGTAAGGAAGTCAAAAATGTGTTTAAATAATTTGCCTAAATCAAATAAGTCAAATAGGTGTAATACTATACTGGTAAATAATACTAAGAAAATATGCCCTAAACCCAAAAATTATATCAAATTGTTAAGTCAGAACATTGAAGGCTTAGAAAACAAGGTGCTTGAACTGGAATTATTCATGAACTCTGATCATATTGACATCATTTGCATAACTGAACATTGGCTTAAACAACATGAGCTCATGTTTAATTTCAGTAATCACCAGATTGGCAGTTCTTTCTGCAGAGTGAATCACATCCGAGGTGGCTCAATAATATTGTTAAACAAACAAATAAAATTTAAAGATCGGACTGACATTGTTAATCATTCAGTTGAAAAGGAAATTGAAATAGCTTGTGTAGAGCTGGAGCAATTCATTATCATAAGTGTATACAGCCCACCTTGTGCCAAATATTCAATTTTTGAAAATGTTATGGAACAAATATTGTTTAAAGTGTCACAATCAAAAAAACAATTGATAGCTTGTGGAGATTTTAATATTGATCTATTGACCAAAGACACATATAGCAAAAAAATTACTAACCTGTTTAACTCCTTTAATCTAAAACCTATGTTTATGGAGCCTACTAGAATAACTGAAACCTCAGCTAAATGTATAGATAATATATTTACAGATGCCAACATTGTATGGAAGAGTGTAATAAGTAAAATAAAATCTGACCATCTAGGAGAAATTATTAAAATCGAAACACAATGTAAAACTAATATAAAAAGGAAAATTAATTTTGTACCACTGACAG
The DNA here is from genome assembly GCA_951394065.1 of Venusia cambrica. Lineage (NCBI taxonomy): Eukaryota > Metazoa > Arthropoda > Insecta > Lepidoptera > Geometridae > Venusia > Venusia cambrica. The sequence goes on along the minus strand of OX596067.1, from coordinate 1,731,806 downwards.
CTGATAGAGTGGAAAAATTAAAATCAGCACTAATGTCTAAATTACCTGTTTCATATAATGGCAACTATCCTGATTGTTTATATAATACATTTTTTACTAAATTTAGCAACATATTTAACTCAATATATACATCCAAAACAATCACAGTCTCTGATAATGCAACATTTAGTGAGTGGGCAACAGCGGGAATACATAAAAGTAGAAGAAAATTGTATGAACTTTATGGTGAAAAACAGTACAACTTTAGTGAAGAGTTTAATGATAAAGTAAAAAAATATTCTAAAATCTTTAAGGAAGTTTGTGTGGCCGCTAAATCCCAATACTTGAGAAAACAGATTGTAAATAGTAAAGATAAAATTAAAGCTACTTGGAAAATTATTAATAGTGAGACTGGAAAAGGGAAAAGCAGCAACACTAACGAATTTAATTTAAAAATAGGAAATCTTAACATATCCCAAAATATTGATGTTGCAACAGCTTTTGAAACGTTTTTTACTGATATACCTGTTTCTACCACAAAATCATTGAACTCTTCAAATATTATGGCAGAGTCAATACTGAAAAACAATGTACCATCATGTAATAAACCATTTTATTTCAAATATGTTAATAATAACGATATTATTAAAGCATTTAAACTTATAAATGAAAAGAAGACCTCTGACCTCTGGGGCATCTCTGTAAGCATTGTTAAACCTATAATAGGCGTTATAGCGCCTGAATTAGCTTTTATTTTCAACGAATGCATCGACTGCGGCGTATTCCCTAATTTAATGAAATATAGTAAAATAACTCCTCTTTTTAAATCTGGTAACAGTTCTGATCCAACAAACTTTAGGCCGATATCAGTACTACCGACATTTAGTAAAATCTTTGAGAAGATTATTCTTACACAGTTACATAGTCATTTTTATGCTAACGCCCTATTTCATGACAAACAATTTGGATTTACAAGAGGTCGCTCAACTGCTGATGCCGGTATTAGTTTAGTATCGCATATTTTCGAGGCCTGGGAGAAATCACATGATGCGTTGGGAGTCTTTTGTGATTTGTCTAAGGCTTTTGACTGCGTGCACCATGAAACACTGATTATGAAATTAGACCACTATGGTATCAAGGGTGTTGCACTAGACTTACTCACGTCTTACCTAAGTGATCGCATACAGCATGTCGACGTGAACGGCCAGCGTTCTTCAGGATCTTTGGTTACCATGGGTGTGCCGCAGGGTTCTATATTGGGGCCTTTCTTGTTTTTAGTATATATTAATGATCTGCCCCAAATAATTAAAGATGACCATGAGATTGTTCTGTTTGCAGATGATACGTCACTTCTATTTAGATTGAAGCGACAAATGACTAACTTTGACAACGTAAACAATGCAATCTCAAAAATTGTTAACTGGTTTAATGTAAATAACTTAGTACTCAATCAGAAAAAGACCAAATGTATTCGATTTATTTTACCAAATGTAACTGAAGTTAAAGCTAATGTAAAAGTTAAAGAGGAAAACATAGAATTAGTCAAAACCACTGTATTTTTGGGATTAACTTTAGATAATAAACTTCAATGGGGCCCACACATAGATAAACTGGCGAAGAGACTTAGTTCTGCAGCATATGCTGTAAAGAAGATACGTCTTCTCACAGACGTTGCTACAGCAAGACTAGTTTACTTCAGTTACTTTCACAGTATTATGTCATATGGCATAATACTGTGGGGAAGTGCTGCAGATATAGACACCATATTCGTTTTGCAGAAGAGGGCTGTTCGCGCTGTTTACAAAATGGGTCCCAGAGATTCATTAAGAGACAAGTTTAAAGAAATAAATATATTGACTATGCCCTGCCAATATATTTATGAAAATATTATGTACGCGCGTAAAAACATAAGCTTATTTGACAAAAACTGTGATAAACATAATTATAATACTAGAAATAAGAATAAACTCGCTGTTCCCACAACTAGGCTCCATAAGGTTAATAAATCGTTCATAGGGCAAACTGTACGCTTTTATAATAAATTGCCAAGTGATGTGCTAAGCTTGTCAAATAATAAATTCAAAAATTTTGTAAAACAAAAGCTATCCAGGAAAGCTTATTATAAAATTTCAGATTACCTAGAAGATAAGAAAGCCTGGCATTAAAAAAATGAATTTGCTCCAGTGAATAAATTGTAATTAGTATTAGATAATTTTAAGCTATTGTAATGGATCATGAAAAAAAAAAACTAGCCCGAGGTTCTTGCCTTTCTCCTTGTGTGCTGGTCGCGATTCCGAACAGGCGGTAGATTTGACGTTTCAAAGTGATCCTAAAAAATCTTACTGAATAAAAATATTTGACTTTGACTTTGACTTTGACTCTAATATAAGAGCTTGTAAATGTCAAAATTTACTTGTTATAGCCGTTATCAGAAGTATACAGTTATTTGGGATCGCATGCACCTCACTCGAGGAGCAGTGGATTACTGTTTAAATTTGATTTTTAATATGTTCAAAATGTGTATGTATGAAGGTATTATCGATATCTTTTTTCCTTGTGATTTGTCAAAAATTACGATTACTTGCAAACTTTTAACTACATGAAAAAAAATATTATGTTGCAAAGGATTTGGGGTCTATCAACTCTTGGAGAAGTTGATAGAAGGATTGCTAAATAACAAATAAACATATTCCATTATCATAAAGTATTAAGTCGCGTGTGGTATCCGGCTGATTATATTGGCCAAAATAATCCTAAAAAATCTCACTGAAAAAAATATTTTGACTTTGAATTCCTACTGTTATTACTATATATTTATAAATAAATAGGTGCTTCTTAATATTTTGTTAGCTAATGACTAAAAAGAAATGAATAGAAAATCTGTTTAAAATACTTAATTTCGGATGAGTTATGAGTTATTGTTGTCGATTTAGTTTAATTTAATTGTTATTCTTTTATGTGTGTGCTAATTAAGTACATTAATAAATGTCTATGTCAATTTTATAAGGCGTAACCTGTATATTTTTATGTGATATTTCCGGATGTCACAAACAACGCAATAGCAATCCTACCCAGTAACTTTTTAAAAGTATTAGATATATATTTTTTAACAGTCAATCATACTATACATGTAACGGGCAAAAATGTAGTAGGATAGGTATTACGTAGACATTAACAGAATTTGCCTACTGTTGGCGTGTCTGCGCGCTATTATAATCTATGACAAATCTATGATTATATGCTTTGTTACGTAAAAACTTTCCTTTTCAATAAGAATAAGAACTCAATAAGAGTTTAACCGCTTTTGTGTTCTGGTGATTCGCCTAGCGGTGTCAGATCCAAAAGTCCCGAGTTCGATCCACAAGGGAAGTATAAAATGGTGCTTGGTTTGGCTGGTGGTAGTTTGTTTAAGCTTTAGCTACCACCGTCTTATCTTAGTCTGTCATCATAACAATCATTATAAATTGTTGTGTTCTAGCATTTAGAGGTAGATAGCCAGCTTCTCAGTCTGTTAAGGAGTTCGGGTAAAATACCTTCGGCCATAGCATAATTTGAAACCAGGTAAGATGAAGGCCAACCGCTTCTCCGTAGTACATAATATGTAATAAGATTATAGCGTTATGATAATAAATAATAAAATAAATTAATATTATCCAGCAGAAGGATGACTGGGAATTATGCCACGAATACTCGATTCATCATCAGGATTCATACTAACGGCTGGTGACTGTAATTGAGGTATGCCAATGCAATACAATTTGCAATTGCAACAGACATCGCTCTATTAGTCAACCTGTATGCAGCCTAATCCAAGTTGGGATATTGCATTCAATGTTAGGAAACCATAATTAGTACCTTATGCCTGCAGCTCTATCTAGAGTTTTGATATCAGCCTTACTGTTCCCACAGCTGGGACAGTCTTCATCTAACAGCTAGAATGATTGTCAATTAGTGTACGACTGGATTTGAACCTACAACCTCCGGATCGGAAAGCGGATTCATTCATACCCACTTGGCCACACAGCTCCAGAATAATATATGTGTAAAATTTCAGCTCAATCCATCGAGACAATTTTAATAAACTTTTGAATCCATTCACACATCCAAACCTTATCACAAGTTTGATAGTTACTCTGTGTGTTTGCAACCATTTCATGACAAAACGGCTAAACGGATCCTACTGAAATTTGGCATGGATATAGGGTATGCCATGAAGAGCAAAATATGCTATTTCATCCGGGTAGGTACTCGATAACACGCGGGCGAAGCCAAGGCAAAAGCTTGTATAAAAAATTAGGATTTCGGGCGTTAGTCCCGTAATGCACGACTGAGGTTTGAACCCACGATCTCCGGTTGGCAGCAGGTCACTTGACTATCTATGTGGAATACCTCAAACCTCAAACCCGTAGTCACCGTATTGTGTTGCTTTGTTAATGAGCTATGGCGATTACGACAGCTAATGATCCGTTGAAAGATTAAAGTAATTACTCATTTTAAATCAATTATAGCCAATTTAGTATTTGCGTTCTCGGATTAGCATGAAACGATCTCCAGGAGAGAAATGATTAGGTGCTTGACCCCACAGAAGTGAAATCATATTTTTACACATTGGCAAAACCTACACATTTTCACAAAGATCTGTGTAGACATTAATATTAAGTAAGCCTATGGATGAAGTTGTAATGTCCATAATGGATGTCGCCAAAGGGCAGCAGTTTCCACCTTTGTATGATCGACTACTCTAATGGAATCTCCAACCCGCCTGCCAAGCGTGGTGATTATAGCAAAAACCCTCCAGGTTTGCAGGAGGCTCTGTCCAGCAGTGGACGCTAATAGGCTGTTGATGTGAAATAGGTGTTGTAATGGAACACGAAGGCTAAACATGGATTATTAGGATTATTTTAATTTGAAATGGGCCTGTTCTTTGAAAGTTGCGTAATCGAGAATATGGTCTACTATAACGCAAGTTTACTAGTCGTTACCTAAGAGCCGTTACAAACGGTCTATACTTAACTCAACTGATCCAGACCAGTACCAGACGGTGTGCCCAAGACACTGACTGCGCTGGCATAAATAAGAGCCAGGCTTTGGATTCTCCTCTTTATTATTCTTTACTGAATATTATCAAGTTAAAGTACATTAATTTCATTATTTTTGATATTTGATGACAAAGCAAACCGCATTTTGATGCTACACGTTGATAGATGATTCACGAAACAACATAAACATTGTGAAGGCTTGCGATAAATACATTAGTCACCATAATTAATAGTTATAATTGCTTCTATCAAGACAAACTGACGTAGCTTTAGTTACATAGTGCGCTGAGGCTGGTGAAATTACAGGCAGATGAGTCAAACTTTACAATCTTTATGATTGCAATGTCATCTTTATAAATTTCTAAGTGTATGAGACGCGAGATTCAACCTTTACAACTTAACAAGTAAAAGTACAATGAGCGACATAACCGGAAGGACAGCATTTTTTTTATCTTTCACCAATCCATCTGCCCAGCGTGGTGTTTATGACAAAACAATATAAAGCTTTGAGGAGGCTCTGTCTAAAAGTGAACATTTATGTTGATGATGATGATTGTGAGTCTATATGTATTACCAATACGCATCTATCGTTGTTATCTCACTGAAGACATTATAATCAACAAAATTTGCACTATCCTAGGTTAACTCCAAGGTTGTATAGAAGAGTGTGCTCTAAAGCGATAAGACCGCTCATTTAGTATAGCTTTAGTTTTTTAAATTATCAATTATTCTGATCAATTTTTGTGTACAATAAATTATTTTCATAATTAGGTATAACTAAAAATCTGGAATGACTGCTTTTATTTGCTCGTTGCTTTTATTAACTTTAAACCAATGTTTTTTTGTTTGTTTTTTAATTGGTGATAGCCAAGCGTTTGACCACCAGAGGCCTAAGATGGAGCACGTTTATGTAAAAGGAAACTATTCACTCTGGACTTGAAGGCTCCAACATGTTTCAAACAAAACTATTTGAATACACCGTCATGACCGACAAGAAAGGTAATGCTAGAAAAACACGGTTCCAACGAATAAGCACCAGCTCCTTTTTTGGAAGTCGGTTAAAAATACAGTCACGCACGTCGCGTGTGACTTCAACAAACTTTATGTTGAAGAGTACCTCATCATTTACTTACAAAGACAATCACTGGCTCTTATTTAGGCCAGCGAAGCTATTTGTTCAGCGTGGCAATGCAGCCAGTATGTTGGGCAAGCTTCCGTCTGGTTCTGGTCTAGAACAGTTGAGTTACCTATAGACCGTTTGTAACGGTCCTTAGGTAATCCGACTGCGGACAAGCGGATGTCCATTTTGTCCCTTTGTTGATCCCTTAGTCAACCCTTACGTGATGTGAAAGTGGGGTAGGTCACCACGACTTTTACAATAATAAATATGACCGATTACTCAGGAACCAGATCACGGATTACTTACATACTTTTTTTTGTAAATATGTACCTACTTATCATCATATGATTACATCACCCAATAACAAAAATCTTTATTCATCGCACAAATGTTTGACCCAGGCGGGAATCGAACTCACAGTCTAAGTTGCAGATGTCACAGCTATGAAATGAGCTGTGTGGCTGGAAGGTGCATACAAAACGTCAACAAATGATGCGATTAGGTACTAGAATTCCTTTTTACCAGCGTGAGGATCCTTTCCTTCCGATCCAGAGCCTTTGCATTTGTAATTATAATCTTTGTGCCATTTAATTGAATAAATCACGTTATTGACAAACTCGTGACCTTACAATAAAGTTTTATCTCGGCGTATTTTTATCAAAATACCTACATAATGTATATTAAAAAATTAAAAGTTATGCGAACCAACTCGTTATCGCTACTGACTGATAACCTTTTCATAAAATATATACTCTACCACGTTTTGTAAATAATTCATTTAATATATTTAAGATTGGCAAAATGGACTTGCATCCAGGCAGTAAAATATATAAAAAAGGAATGTAAAAGGTTTCTTTCTGCACTCCTTTTCCATATCAAATTTAACTAATAGCAAATCTCATTGATGCAATGTTTAACTACATTGCTACTTGTGTTTTTATATATATGTTATATAGTTAGTATATATGTTATATTTGTGAGCACTAAATATTTTTTATCCATCTACGGTACGAAGTTTTCTGTTGTTCTTCACGTAGGTAGGTATTAAAATGTAGCAAAGCTATGACGCGAACGAAGCCTAGACTGCATTTATTACTTGCATCATGATTTCAAGGTACACTATTATGGTTCCGTACGCACACAGCATACGAATCAAAATTGCTGACGCAGAACGCAGAACCATTAGATTAATTAAACAATTAAGACTTACCTCGTCTTCTTCGTCATCGTTGTAATACGGGTCTTGAAGTAAACTTTTCCAAAATAATACGTCTGGAGTGATAGCGTACGCGTCGTTGTCCCTAAGATTTTGGTACAGAGGGCTGTCTCTACCAACGCCTTCGGAGGAGGCGCTGATGGAGCAACTCTCGACTTCCACACTGGTGCCGCAGGAGCACCCTTCGTCCGTGTAACTGTAGTTGAACTCTATTTCTTCGTAGATGTTTTCGTCGGTGATCGCGTCCTTCACCGGCACGTATACGTCTTCGTACGGCCTGTCGGGCGTCATGGCGGCGACTGGCCGGTCACAGGCGCACCTGTCTCCGACTCCCACCTCTTGCAGCGAGTACACGTTGTACTCAGCCGGGGTGAAGTCGCTCGCGGTATCGAAAGACAATTGCGACACGGTCGCACGGTTCTTCGATAACACGCGCCGGAGGATCTCGTCCGAGTTGTGGAAACCGCTGGACTGTATCCACATGGATGCGTAAGCGTTGTTTACATCCTCACCGTCCGAACATTCCTTGTAACTCCAACACGTGCTTTCGGAGTCCTCCGACTCCGATTCGATGAGCTTCGTCCATTCCGGAGAGTCGTCTTCCAAATTCAAATTATCGTAAATAGAAGACGATGTCGAATCACTCAGTCTAGTTCTGTTCACTTTGACACTAGGCGTGCTGGCCGCGAACGGATCAGCTGTTACACAATCACTGAACGACGTGAAGCTTGCTTGGGTGGGTAGCTTTTTACATTCACTAACACTTTTATTTTCCAACCTGTGAGGCTCATCGTCGTCACTGAAGTTCGCTATCCATCCGTTTTCTGCACACTTGATTTCACTCCCAACTAAACAGTCCCCGGGAAGCATTTTGTTGGTCATCTGCTCCAAGCATTCGTCGAATATGTTGAGAATGCTGAGCGAGACTTCTTGCTCCGCCGGCGCTAAGTTGTTTTGGTACTGGTCGAGTTGGTAGATTTCCTTGCCGAGGTGCGAGAGTATCTCATCGAACGCGCTATCGGGAGACTCGGCCACGGCCACGGGCGAGGGTGGCCTCACGACGACGAGGGGGTCGTATTCTTCGATGTTGGCGCGGATCGCGGCCAGCCAAGCGATGACGGGTTGAGTAGCGCGGCAGTCAACGAGTGTCGCCGCCACGACGTTCGGAATCCAACTCTCGACCTCACACATTCTGCCCGCGCGATAACCGGTGTATGATTCAACCTCAGCGCGCGGGATTCCGCGAAGGGACTAACTTTGACGTCTCCGTCGCGAATGCAGTAAATACACGCACATAACTGTCGGTATCGGCGACATTTGCACTCGACCGCGATTGCTTATCGCTGTCTTCCTAATTATATACGGCGCAATCTCTGACCTTTGCGATAACGCACCAATATTTTCGCTTAATTTTTCTGTGAAGTTTTTTCACGCACAACATCTTGTTAAGTAATATAAATATTTAAGAATAAGAAGCACCCATAATTATTGCAGTAAGCCCTTTGAATTGTATATTTGAAATTGGAATTCCCACAACAACAAAACCTAAATAGGGTTCGCGCGTTTTCCCGTTTTAAAATTCGAACGGAAGCGTCCGCCCGCGGTCCGTTCTCCACGATAGTGTTGCGCGGGAGAGTCCAATTAAATCGATGGCATGATGCGTTCATTCCTTTCTGCCTGACCGATATCTGGCGTTATTTCTAGTTGCGAGAACAGACGCATGGTTGCGCCACACTAAAAGCAAATGCACATTGCATTTCATAAATGGCCAGCACCGAGACAGTTAGACTGGCATTAACTTACATAGATACATTCAAACGGCACTATTATTGTAAATCAAATTATTACTTCTTAATTTCCTAGAATATGGAGAGATAATGTCTATGTTTACTTGTAATATTCACAAGCGATAGTCACATAATAATTAAATAAATACTTACTCAGGTAGTTATGGTGTTGAGTTTTCCTGTCACAAACGAAATAGAACTTAGGATGACAACATGTCTGTGTTGTTTTATCCTTCTTTTATGTACCAACTCCTACCTATTCGCATGTAGTGCTGTGGTGTATTTGTTTAGGTACCTACTAGAGATACACCACAACCTAAAGTAAGGTTGTTGATTTAAGGAATGTAGCTAAATCTTAAAATTAATACGCTAATATAAAAACTTCAGAGTTCGGACTTATGAATATTGCGCGCACAGCGTGTTAGATTTTGAACAGTTAAATTTTAGAGGAGGACCATTTTCTTCAGCATATTCGTACTATTACTGTTAAGTAGGTGCCTACATAACTAGTTACTATAATTTAAATATGATTCATTTAATTTATTATAATTTATAAATAAAAATCTTACGATCTCGACTTTGAAATATTGATGAAGTAAAATAAGTAGAAGTAAATAAATACCTACCTACAATCAAACAATAAAAATAACGCAACTATGCTTGGACATTCAATGGTGAATCGAGTTCATTCATGGAGTTTGGATTTACCTACCAATTTTATATTCAACCTTTTTGCTACCACATTAAGATCTTTTTTCATCGAGAAACTCATTAGTAAATTTCTGGTAATAATGCAAAGCATTATTACCATTTATACTTGTAGAATTTTGGGTCACAATCCCTATGGGATAAAGTTTATTTTTGGATGAGTTCGGATGCCTCAAAGAACACTGTTCAGATTTGCATGGGCATGCTAACTGCATCGGCATTTGAGGTCATGCATGTTTTAGCTATTACATACTATATGTATAACTTCAAAGAGCCTTTTTATAGTTGAAAGAAAATTGGATTAGCATGTAATGGGCATAAATAACACTTTTTTGAAGCATAGCTTTGACACGGGCACCTATACCACAGATCAATAACTATGTATTCACCTAAACCAAAGTGAAAAGGGGCCAACAAGACGTATTCTTCTTCTTCCGACCGTGTCTTTTGAACCTTTAAAGGTTAGCCAATTGAAATTGAAAAAATCTTACGAAATAATGTGATTATAGTACCGGGTCGGAGTATATTAGTTCTAAATTAAGTTACGAGTTATTCTTACTAATTTAAAACGTCCTGACTAAAAATAGTTTCAACTTCTAGACACCGAGGTGTAACTAAAGCCTTAGATAAAAATAGGATAAGGTCATTCTCATTATATGTATGTTAAAAAAAACGGTATAAGTACCTACTTAGGTAAACACATGATTCGCAACTCGACATGTGTCTCGAATTAACTCGATGCAGCCGCGAGTAGGGCCTTATGGGGAAGTGTTCCGTATTAAACTAGAAATAGAGAAAGGCGTAAGTAGGTAGGTACCTACATATTTGTGTAAAAAATAATAATATAAAAAAAATATATACTTAATGTGAAATACTTTTCGTAAACAGACAAAGACTTAAAAAATATATCTCAACGAAATTCATGATACAAGATTTTTCTTTGCTCATTACTTTAAATGTACCTTAACGAATAAGGGGAAAGCTACCTACGTATTTAACTAAAACAAGGATAAGGCATGAGTACATATTTGTGCAAAAACAAATTACTGCATAATAAATTTTAATTATAAATTTTGTCTCTAAACTGTAATTTTGCTGTAATTTTATTTTATTGTTTGTATTTTAGTTCATTGATTTTTGATTTTAATTTTGTGTGTTGTGTATTTTCTTGTATGTAAATTATCTCTATATGAGCTTAAAATTGCTCGAAATAAACTTTTTTTTTTTTAAACAAATTACGTAGGTACACATTACATTTCCCTTTAGATTTTTCATTGAATAAGCAATGATTCATCTTGATCCAGATCATCCGTACAACGATTATTATGATTTTACTTGTGAACCCTCGGGACATCATTCCCCTATCTTGCGGGAATTTTCATTAATGCTTTCTTAGTGCACCCCTACACTACAAAAGGAATACCCTGAAATTATATTCTCACAGTCACTAGGACTTCTAGTTTGGACTGCGCGTTGATTGATCGGGGCAATTGAGTCAGGCGCACTTTTCGGTGCCTGACTCAATTGACAGTTTTATATAGCATTAATAACAATTCCTAGGTAGATATGTATTTCATTGTCTATAATTGCAAGTCATATAAAAATATTTTTGTGACTTATGTCACAAGGAACCCTAATAATAGTAATTGTAACAAATTAAGGTCGACTTTAATTGTCTGAATAGGATGGGTGTCTGAGTGCACACTTGAGATATTTTTAATATTGTGATATGTTCATGAAGCTTGTAAAGTTTCCTAGTTTTAAATATACTTGTTCATGATGACAGATACAAAATGCTATTTCTAGCAAAATTATTTCAAACTTTCAATGGCATTGTTTTCGCAACGGGTAAAATCTTTTTACATGAAATGACTTTTAACCTCACAATTTGCACAGGCACTTGCAAACGCAGGGATGAGGTCTTCGATGAATCGGGCTTATCCAAGCGGGAGAACCAAGTAGGTACACTTCGCACCAACGGAAAATAACGAGCTGCTTGGCCTTTGGCAGGAGGGTGTTTTTTTTTTATAGTTAGACAGGGATGTTCTTGACCTTTATCTCACCTGATTTTCAAGTAATGATAAGGCCGAAGGAAGCGCACTTCACCCGGAATCCTCAACCAACTGAAGCCTATCTTACCTATACAGGTAAGATTTATATCTATATAAGTCTTACCTAATTCTGTCGCCATAACAACAGTTCCAAAATTGTTGTGTTCCGGCATTTAGAGGTACGATAGCCAGTTCCTCAGACCGTGAAGTGCGCTTCCACATGAGGCATTATCATAACTTGTAATCCAGATGAGATGAAGGCCAAGCGCTTCTCCGTCGTACAAGAAAAAAGAATGAGAAATAATTGCTATGCGCCTATTAAAACATTGTTGAAAGCGCTTAGTCCTAAGTCCTATAGGTTAATGAAACAGCTCCCAGGTGGGGATGATAATAAGCTGTCCGTTGCCCCCAGTCTACTAAGATCTAAGTAGGTCCTATTTATTTATACAATTTATCAACATCATAATAGGTACAGTGAAAGTACACCAAAGAAATCATGTTTTTTTTTTTACTATCTAAGTACATAAAGGATTATTTACCTACTTACTTACAAAACTGTTTTTGTGAACTTCGGCAGTGAAATGAGGAAAAAGTCAACCTCCTTCCAAGGATTACTTAAATATAACACGAAGGGCTCTGAAAAACTGAGCTCTTTTCAAACTATTGGTGTCATCGTGCGTACACATAATTGCCAGGTACAAATAACCCAACGGTCATTATCATACTAGGAGATACATCCCATCTAAAAATTATAAAATAAAATATAAATATAAATCCCATCGAAAGGTTGTCTGGAAGAATTCACTTCTAAGCTATAAGACCGCCCATTGTAAGTATATTAAATAATCCAGCTTTATGTTTTAAGTGTACAATAAAGTAGTTTCATTCATTCATTTGTTCATTTTTCATATGACATTCGTCTGTGTGACACAGACACTGCCATACTGACTATGGTGTCATGTAATAATACTACCGTAATGTCCTGCGTTTGGTCGATATCGATAAACTTGAGCACGTGTTGAAATGCTGGCTAATTATTGTATAAAGCACACATGGCGATTGAGTGGCAGTGGTGATGGTACCCGCATGCAAGTAGGTACCGATAATAGGAACAGATGTCTCTACGTCATCACGGTATCGTTGTATGGGTGTGCCTCGCATCATCATCATCACCAGTTACTTCGCGTACCGATGGTTGATGATACCTATGTGTTCTTATTTTTTTAATACTACGACGGGGAAACGCTCGGCTATCATTCATGTTGTCAAGTTATGATAAGGCGGAAGGTAGATTTTTTTTTATTTGTTTCCAGTTCACAAGTGCCAGAGCATGTGCATGTGTCAGAGCATGTGCATGTGTCCAAATTTGCCCATAAACTTTCGAAAAACCGAACAGTCTCGAGTGGATTAGAACCCACAACCTCCGGATCGGAAGGCGGGACCAAACCCACCTAGCCACACAGCTCTAGAATATACCGCGAAAATAACCTAAGCTACCACATGAGCAAAGCACCGACGTTTTACTATCCAGAGTATCCGAACCTAATCCGTAAAATCCAGTATAAATATATGCCAGTTCCTTGCCCATTTTTGCAGGCAACAGGTAAAATTTTCCTTTTAGGATTTTGCCTAGCAGCGATCTACTTCTGTATATTATTGTGAGCGGTGGAGCTGAATCAGAAATACACTTTCATGTCCATAGTATTCTTTCCCTCACTATTTTACAGCACATCAATTTATCAATTCGATACGTCGTAAATAGTTTTATTGAAGCGCATAATATGCAGTCTCAATAAAAACTAAAATAAATACGGATACATCCACCATTACTACACAGCCACTATAGCTAAATAGAATATTATATATTACACTAATAAAAGACGTACCTACATGGGCAAACTTCATACCGTGAAGCATTTTCTTCGAAATAACCATTACACAATTTAGTGAAGATAAAATTATCCTACAAAAAGATAAGTTTATATTAGGATGTAGAGCCTATGTAGATAAAATGTTGGTATTTTATCATACAATATTATATATGAAAAAAATAAAAAATATGTGTTCATGGAAAATTAAATAAGTTTTAATCGAGAAAAAAATTGAAGATGACCAAATTTTTAGGGTTCTGTATTCAATGGCGCCAATCTTAGATGGGTTAAACGTTTGTGCGACATTGCTATATTTTTTATTTTAAGAAGATATCAATGTCGAAAATGAGTTTCATTTTATTTCAAACGAAAATCTTGAATTCTTGTAGGTAGGTAGGTACCTATAGCAGATATTAATAGGTATGTTATATTAAACTAACTGGAATTTATGTGCTAGTATATAGGAAGGTACTATTTAGGTTTACCTATCACATAATGTGAAAACCCAACAATAGCGTGAGCATTTATTTCGTAAATAGCTTTGATTTACAACAATATTTCAGATGTAAATAGGTATTTATTAACATATGTTTTTTAATGTTCCGCAAGAAAAACAAAAACAACACAGGCACATAGCGGACTACTAAAGAATCACGCTCAAAAAGTATGAAACAAGAAAATATTCTCATCTGAAATTGCTATGTAGAAGCTAAATATTTATAGTTTATTAAATAAACTGCTAACACGTTATATACTTCACTGTGTTTAATACATACTCATAGTTATGTTCTGAGGATAGCTGTGGTCATTATGCCACTCTGCCTTACTATGTTTACGCTTATCGTGGAGATGATACCTAATGTTAGAATGTAGGTATTGTTTTATTATGGTAGGCGGCATACGATCACCTACTTATCATATGCCTACTTGCCTTTTTTGACACCTATGATTACTGTTTTCAACAAAAAGAGGACGCTCTAGTTTTTAAATTCAGAACAACTGTCATCTCTGGATACGAAGTCTCTCAGTTCATGTGCTGTAGGCCTATCTCCAAGCTAGAAAAATAAGCAGAACTCCCGTTGCCACGAAAATATATCATGCGTAGCGACTGTATGTCTGTTTAACAGATCACAACAACAAACGAGGCGTGCTGTATCAATATTTATGCTTTCGCTCGGGCACAAAAATACAAGTAGGTTTTAATTTAGCCGATAAAAATCAACGTAGTAGACCTTATATTCGCCGGTGAGCCGAGGTCAATAAGACCTTACAGATACCTATGTCAGTCAGAATTTGTCATTTACGTTGTTTTTGTAACTCATTTTAGTTATTTGAATTAATTATTTTTAAATTTTTTGCTTGACAACCTTTTTTTTTAACAACTGAGTTGAAGGCTTGGCCTTCAACTACATCAGAATATCAGATATCAGAATACTGCTGGTTTGGTCGAAATGTTCTCCACAAGCGGTGCTTGCAGCCAGTGAAACATTGAAAGTCAACTCCCAACAAATAAAAAAAATCAAGGGGAGGATTCATCCCCTCTAAGAGACGTGACTTTTCGCCTTGGAATGTGGGTCTCGGAACCCTCGGTATGCATGTGCGCACTTGGCCGGTTAATTTATGGATAAGTCTACCTCATTACCATTACATTAAGGTACTTTAGTTGAGTCACACTCCCACTTCTTACCAGCATTATTAACTGCCTCCCAAGCTCCCAACACTTACCTGAAAAAAAATAAAAACTTTGAGATTTATTTTTATCACAGAATATAATAAACCTATACCTAATAAACGAGTACGGGTCACCAAATGTAAAAATAAAATAGGTGAGGAGATACCTTATATTAAATTTGTAATCTAGTTCCCATATTTACTAGCGTTGCTTGGTTAGGGGATGATGATGAAATTGACGTGAAATTGAAGTCCTGTAGTAGGTACCTACCTAATTTAATTTTTACGCAGCGCCATCTAGCCCCAAACAAGCTTACAAGGTATAGCTTTTAATATGGGAACAAGATTATGATTGCATAGCAAATAGATTATTCTGTGTTCAAACAGGAATGGGGTATAAATAGGCACGTCAGTCCCACGGCACGTGTTTTAGAGTTTATAGCCCCGTTGTGCGGGATAATGAAGGATGTGGCTTTGGTTATCGATACTTTTCGCTGTACGTTATCATTATAACTCATTGCCAATTATACTGAAACACAGAAAAATAAACAATAAGCAGGTAAATATAATACATAAAGAAGTTCTACCTAAGCATAACTTAGGTAGCCCGACCGAAGTACGTAGGTACCAGGGTTTCCAAAGTATGAGACCTAGACCTACCTACACGACCTCTTTAGTCTGCCCTGCCCCAGCACGGGGTGGGGATAAAAATTGAATGTCAGATTTAATGATTAAAAATTGGGTAGTTAGGTACCTACTTATTAGGTACCTACCTACCATACATGTTTCAATTTCAAAACTCAGTTTTAATATTATTGTAGGTTATACGGTAGGTAGGTACGGATTGTATATTTTAGTTTTCTATGCTATCCAACTGAAACAGAAGCAATTATCTTCACAGTACACTTTGTTTGCTTCACAATATTTTTCTTGCTTTGTATCATTGACTTAGGTATAATGTGTATAACTCTTTGGTCAGACATGCCTAACGCCATCTGTGCGTCATGCGCTGAACAACTAAACTAGCTGGGGAGCAAAGCGAAGAAACATGCAACGTAGTTTTATCGGTTTGAGCAATATGCCACTAGATGGCAGTAAAGGAAAAATCTGAATACTTACTTGAACGAAAACTTATTCACCAAAAATTGTAGTAGTAGAGTTCCTTGTGAAAGGGCTCGTCCGGGGAAGTGCTACCACCTTACCTATTTCGGCCACCAATAAGCATTACTGTGTTACGGTTTAATCCGGTAAAATTACGGGCACACCGCGCTTAACATCTGTAAGCCTTAGTTGGCGGCGTAATACAGTGCCACGTAGGACATATTTTTTGAGGATATGACCTACGCAGTAAGTCTCTGTTATAGGCAGGTCGGCTGCTTGCTTGTTCCATCTCCAAGTCGTATAATATATTTTTTGAATATACCTGCTGAAAAAGAAGCCTATGTTGCACACTAACTTGCAGAAAAAAAATAAACAAACAAAGTTACTTTCAGATTTATAATATTGGTGCTTATGGATAGATGGAATTACACGTGCGGATAATTAGGTTTTTTTTATTGTACTACGGGGAAACGTTGGTACCCGTAAATAATGGCCGAAGGTGGAAGCGCACTTCACCCGGAATCCTCAATAGTTTGAGGAACTGTCAATCTCACCTCTAAATGCCGGAACACAACAATTTAGAATTGTTGCTATGGCAACAGACTTAGCTATGATGGTGGTAGGTCTTACCACCAACCAAACCAAGCATAATTTTGTACCTACTCCAATGGGGGATCGAACTTGGATCTCTAAGCCTGATATCGGTGGGCTGACCATTAGACCATAAGGGTGGACAGGTGCCTACACTCATATAAAATCTATTTACCACTGACGTTATAGGTAGGTAGGTAGGTAGGTATAATCTTTTTTTTTTATTGTACGACGGGTAAGCACTTGGCCTTCATGTCACCTGGTAACCTGGGTTGAGATAAGGCCGAAGGTGGAGGCATGTTTAGAACTAAGTCTAGTTTTAAGTTTAACTGGAATAAATGTACTTTACTTGACAGGCGAATCGCAGTAACACATTACATATAACACTATAATAGAAAGCTGCTTTCCATTTTTGGTGATTCAAAGTCAATTTTTTCTATACAGATTTTTTAGGATCATTTTGAAACGTCAAATCTACAGCCTGTTCGGAATCGTGACCAGCACACAAGGGGAAAGGCAAGAAACTCGGGCTGGTTAATTGTGAGATCCTTTAGACGGCTTTTATGACATCCGCAGGCTGAAATGGAAGGGTTGATGCCACGGCCGCCTACAACTCATGATCCGGCTTGAAAGGGAAGGAACGTATCCCACAGGTAATGAGGCCCAGCTGGGACAGTAGTACTTCTAGTGCGTGTCAGTCCAGTTTGTCAAACTCTTGGTCCGGCGCCAGACCGTCTGCCCTACATAGTTTCGGTTTATTTTCTACCAGACTACGCTATCGCAGCTCTGTTTAAATAGCTGATACACATTCCATGATAAAAATAATACGAAGTTACGAACGGCCTATAGGTAACTCAACTGTACCAGACCAGTACCAGACGGCAGCGTGCCCAACACACTGGCTACATTGCCACCCCATATAGCTATGCTAATTCGCTGGCCTAAATTCCATGACTCATTTACGCATTTGACTTACAACCAGAAATATTAATCCCAAACAGATATTAAAAAATATAAACAATATTATACATATACACGGTATAACAGAATATGTGTACTATGCCGAAGCGGGGCTATTCGACCCGATTCGGGGAACAACGTTTGTTTTTGCGACTTTTACAATTTTGGTTGGTATCATTAAAAAAACAGGACCAAAGTTGTCGTGTATATGGTATTCAAAAAATAAAACAAGGGGGTAGTATAAATAAATAAATATAACGGGACATTCATTTCACACGCCTTCTTGTCAAAAATAAGTGTCACCAACAACAAAAAGTTGCTTCGGTACTTCCAGGAGCTGGGCTGGCTGTGGAAGGGTTAAAACTAGGAGGGATAATGCACAATACACCCCACAGCGGGACGTCAGTGCAGGCCTTGGTCAACCCCACAGAATAATTATAAGAACACAATTATTTACAAGTGAATAATTATTTCTAATTGTCAAATTGTCGCGGTCGTGGCTAAAGAATCGACCCCTCCAACTCAAGCCATGGATGTAAAAGCTGACTAAGGTATCTCACTAGAAGAAGGGCATGCAGCAGCTTCCTTCTATCTTTTATCTACACCTTTACTGCGATCACCAATTCGTGGTGATTATGGCAAAAAAAAAACCTCCAGCTTTGGAAGAGGCTCTGTCCAGCAGTGGACACTAGTGGACTGGCATGTGAACAACTATTGGGTACTGCTTAAGCTCGAAGTATGAATTAAACTAATTTGTAGTGATCTAGCTACTTTATGCAGACTGTACAACATTGCTTTACCGAAACTATTGTGATTCCAAAGCTAACCCTATTCCCGTTGTATACGAATGAAAATAGAATGGTATCATTAACATGTGACATTTCATGAATCTGGGCTAATATTTCTTTGGTTTCTCAAGAGGTTGCACTAAATGCCGAGACTTTTATTTTCTGCTGTACTCATTGGTCATTTGGGATTTTAAGGTTAGTACCGAATAGTTTCTTGTTCTACTAGCTATAGGTATATATATATGGGTATATGTATATATGTAGAGGTCGTAGCTACATCTAACCGGAGGGCATCCTAATCTACGCTTGTTTAGACATGGTCTCCACTGAAGGACTCATTGAGTACAGTCGTACATCGCCGGGCAGAGAGTGGATGAGAAAGGCCGAAGATCGAGCTTTTTTTTCTTATACTAAGGGGAAGCGCTTGGCTTTCATCTCATCTGGTATCAAGTTAAGATAAGGCCGAAGGTGGAAGCGCACTTCACCCGGAATCCTCAACTGAGGAACTCGCTATCTTACCTCTAAATGCCGGAACACAGCCATTTCAGATTGATGTTATGGCAACAGACTTATGTAAGATGGTGGAGCTAGCCAGGCGGATTTAACAAAGTCCTACCACCAGCCAAACCAAGCACATTAATGTACTCCCCTGGGGATTGAACCTCAGACCTCTGGATCTGACGCATATACGCGAACCACTAGACCACAGAGGCGGCTCAGGGAACCTGGGAGAGTGATAATGATGATGATAGCGATATTATTATGTGACATTATTGTGAAAATTATTTTTATCACGACAATACGGCGGATCGTAATAAAGTTTTAGTACATCGTGGGGTAGAACATAGGCTACTTTTTATGGTTAACGCGGGCAAAACCACGGGCAAATGTTAGTTATCGAAGCGGAAACGACCAGTACCCAGTTTCTTACGAATCCAATAAACCAAGAATGCGATCCGAGGATGCGCCTCAGAGAAAGCGACCTTACCCGATAAGGTACATAACGGTAACGCGTAGTACCTATACCTACCTACCTACCTACTGTAGGTACAGGTAGGTATAGGCAGCCACCGGCAGTGGGCACGGCAGGTTTACTTGTCTAACGAGTTTGTAACAGACATCGACAGCGACAGATCGACTATGGCTTCTTCTGCTGTGTGGAAGAATAACTATCTATCTATCTGTCTATACCTATAATAATACATATATATTACAGGACATAAATTTCACACCGCGCCATCTAGCCCCAAACTAAGCATAGCTTGTTATATGGGAACTAGAAGATAGAATACTTGAATACATTTTTTTTTTGTAAATACATACATACTATACGATATATCACCCAAACACAGAACAAACATCTATATTCCTCACACAAAAGTTTGTCCTGGGAAGGAATCGAACACCTACTTATAATAAAACTGTTTTGGCAAAGAATGTACAGTGAATATGTTGAGAAAATTACAATTTGAGAAAAAAAAAACCAGTGTTTTGGGCACGCTTCCGTCTGGTACTGGTTGAGTTACCAATAGGCCGTTTGTAATGGTTTTTTTTTGGGGCTTTTGACTGAGGCGACACGTGACCCATGAACTGGTTCTTATTTAAGTCAGCGAATAAGCATAGCTATTCAGCGTGGCAATGCAGCCAGTGTCTTGGGCACGTTACCGCCTGGTACTGGTCTGGAACAGCTGAGTTACCTATAGGCCGTTTGTAACGGTCCTCGGATTACCTAATCTGACTGATTCCTTTGTACATAGTTAGTTGAATTGTACATTTTATTGAATAAAGATGTTATGTTTTATTACAAGTATAAATATCATTGGCTGATCATACAAGTGTACCTTGGTGCAAATGATACTGCGCGTTACTGTTGCTGTTGTACTGACTGACTGACAATAGAAGCACAACCTTTTTGGGTTTCTGAAAAAGTGTATAAACGGGATTTTTTTGTCCAGTCCGTCCCTTCAGGTGAACCATAGGACAACCAAGGATTTTTGGTCCTGTTTATCCCTTTGAAAAGACAGAGCTAAGTGCCAAACAGGAATAAGGTCTGTTTCCAGAGGTCAAGTCTTAAGACTTGGAATTTCAATTTATAGTGTTCACAGTGGGATTTTGGGAAATTCCCACGGGATAACGGAAATGACGTCCATGTCGTTACACTAGTAGTAATATCATAGAGCATTATGTTGTTCGATACTCCCCCTGGGTATCGAACCCGGTACCTCTGGATTTGACACCACTGGACTACATAGGCGGTTTAGATTTTGTGATCCACCCGAGCATTTTTGTATCATCTTGACAAATACCAATAGGTAATTACAACAAGGTCAAACCGACACAGTTACGACCGCTATCTCCATTCGAGTCGGTCTGATTGTGACTCCAAGGTCTCATTCCGGCTTATGTTAGTAAATAGTTTACTAATCTTGGGTTACTTACTTAAACGTGCCTAGAGCTGTTCCACCGTCATGTCCAAGGAGAGAACTAAAACGATTGCTATGGGATTTTAGGGTGCTTATAATTTATTTTATTTTATTTTTATTTTCTAAATTTAAGGAAAACTTACAGCTAGGTCTTAAAAATAATTACTTACATAATACAGGCCGGTATAAACCAGCGTGTGTGTGCTGAGGGCCAATTAAAAAAAATTCCGCAGATAATAATACAAAAAATAAATATTACATGACATTAATTTTACACAGCGCCATCTAGCCCCAAACTAAGCGTAGCTTGTAATATGGGAACTAGATTACGGATAGAATACTTAAATACTTTTTGTTAATAAATACGTATTATATGATACAACACCCAAACACAGAATAAACATCTATAATCATCACACAAATGTTTATCCTGTATGGGAATCGAACCCACAGCCTACCAGCGCATAAGGCATACCAACTGAGCTATGAGACTTGTTAAAGATATGTACTTAAATAGATTAACAAAAACGCACTGTGATTGTAGACGACATGAAATTCAAAACATTGAGCAACATTAAATTAAAATTAGAAGTAATTATTTTAAAAAGCAATCATTGCTTAGCAAGCGTTTAAGCTTACTTGCTGTGTTACTTTACTTGTTGTGTGTGTATAAATCGACATCAATATTTTTACTGACCAACGATTTGCTAGCTCGTATTAAGAATGCGTTTTTTCTACAATTCGTTTTTAACATAGGAACGTAAAGTATACAGGGGCTTCTCAATGCAACAGTATTTGTACGTAACCCTACGCTAGGTCACCATGTTCTACCCCGGGAGGGCGGCTGACACATCGTGGGATGTGCAGCCGTAGCATCACGAGTGCTGGGGGCGACTATGGGTGTCGTTCCCGGGACGTGCTTTTTAAGGTGATATGCGAGAGGATCACCGAAATGTTCTATTAAGGGTTTGTTTAAGTGAGTCGACGAGTCCGTCATCCTCATACTAACCTTTCGCATCCCTCGGTGCGTTAGGGTGTCTGCGAGAGATTCCATCCGTAAAAAAAAAGTCACCAACTGGCATAGTGACAATTGCATAGTGGCGCCCCCATATCTATGACAGTTCTCAGACTTTGTGTGTGTTTTTGTTTTGTATTGTAGGACGGGGAAGCTTGACCTTCGTCTCACCTAGTGCCAAGATATGATAAGGCC
Source organism: Venusia cambrica (assembly GCA_951394065.1). NCBI lineage: Eukaryota > Metazoa > Arthropoda > Insecta > Lepidoptera > Geometridae > Venusia > Venusia cambrica. The sequence goes on along the minus strand of OX596067.1, from coordinate 1,709,291 downwards.
GAAGGTGACAGTGCACTTCTCTCGGAATCCTCAACGGACTGAGGAACTGGCTATCTTACCTCTAATCCACAACACGACAATTACAATTGTTATTATGGCTACAGACTTAGATAAGGTGTAAGAAGTTACGGGCTCAGTTTTGAAAGTAGGTAAGTAAGTAATTAGTTCTGTATAATTTTTTTTTCAAAAGCACTTTTTATATTTTATGGCTCATAAAAATCTAAATCAATAATCACTTATTCAGTAAGATTTTTAGGATATTTTTAATGAAAAACAATCGTCAGAAATACAGCCCTTGAAATTGCGACCAGCACAATGTAGAAACGCAAGAACCTCACCCTATTCATCCATTCACTCCTTATTTCGCACTCGGCGGAGGATAAATTTACAAAAAATCTTCCATAGTGCTCACCAGCGCTTTTAATAGAACTCCTGAGCAAATTTTTATTCTTCTATCTAGGTACGGCTAAAGCAAACATATAAAATGCTGGTGGGAAATCCCATCGGGCAAACGGCTACTACAACCTGCAGGTACCCAAATAAACTCATAAAGATGAAGCGCGCGTTAAAATCTTTTGTGTGAAATAATAAGAACCGGACATCAAAATACAAAACACAAAAAAAAACAAGCTATTTTTAAAATGGCTTCCGTTCGGCTTGCTAATGCCTCCCTATACTCAGAACAGAGGGGGAGGGTGGTCGTTAATCAACGACAGGGCAAGGTTGCCAGCCAAAAATTAATAGGTAGGTAATTTCCGATGTACTTTAGCGGTAAGCGCTAAAATATTGTTTTATCAGGGTTACCGCTAACCGAGATCGTTTTCGATCTGGACGGCTGGTTTGCGGTTCCGAGTCGCAGCAGTGCACGTGAGCGCCGACGTTAAGAAAAGTGTGTGATTGTTTTTATTATATCAAATTCAAATTTAATGTGTTAATGTAAATACAAATAGCCTTTCAAGGCTTCCCCGCATACGAGAGTTGCGTCTGAGGTGATAGATAGGTGCCAGTTATTTTACTACACCATTTCCTGTGTGGTGGATATCTGAAAACATGAGGTACATCCTCACTTCTCCAACGTGGATCTAGCCAAAAGTCTCTTTTGGTTATGAAAGGGTGCAAAACCATACACGAACCCCAAACTTAGGTTTAGTTTGGGCGGTTGGTTTGGAGATATGTAGGTGGTTTGGTGGTCTTTTGTTTTTGAGGTGCCTACTACTGATTTATTTTGAAATTTTGTTGTTTTTTTAAATTGAAAACAATTAACGTATTGTCATATATATCTTAATAGACATTTTGGTTGGGCTTAATTGAGATATTTTCATAAAACATTGAGATTTTCTACTCAAAATAGCCTAGACAATATCGCTAGTACCCTTACTAGGACATAGCAACTTCTCCTAGTTCAACATAGGCCTGCCTGAAAGAAATATGTTTAAGCGATAAGGCCGCCCATTGTACTTATACACAGTGTCACCAAATTTTTGTATTGATTGATGTAATTTCTGTGAACAATAAAGTGTTCATTCATTATTTCGGTTGACAGCGCTACTGACAGACAAATGGGACAAAATAGCGCACAACGATTCTTCAATGCTATATAGCCAGAAAACTCTCCACAAAAATGTACGGACGAGGAATCAGATGGGTGTAATTCCGGGTGTAAATGTGGGAGGGGGTAGGAGGGTGGGATGCTGCAGTGTTCCAAGGTCGAATCCTGACCTTGACATTTAGGGGTCGCGAGATACAGTACTCTCGGGATTCCGAGGTTATTCGACCTCATTTCTGAAATCCGTTTTTGATTGTGCTAATGTTGGAGATGGTGATCTTTTTCTGAGCTTCGGCCTTGGCCAGCTTCTTAAACCTAAAAATATCTAAGAGTCCGAGGAGTTTCGTTTATCAACGTGTATGATTGAGAGGCCCTTTTAATGATCTACATTAGCGCAGAGTTAAACTTCTGATTGGCAAAAAGTACGCATTTATGATCTTGTATTTCAGTAAGAAAATCATAAGATAAACATGAACAGCTGGTTTGGCTTCTAAGCTAGTGTCCCTCAGAGACATCAGCTAAAAAGTCGTGGGTTAGAAATTTGAGGTTTTCATAAGAATATGTTTGTCTGTGGCCGGGAAGCTCCGAAACAGTGCCGATTTCAAAGCGGTTTTTAGACGAAAGCTGATCTATAATTATTCTTAGCTATCCTTGGTGGAAATCAGTGCAGCCGTTTCCATGCTATGATGACATTTCAATCAATCAATCAATCAATCAATATTTATTTATTTTTCTTCACAAATAAGGCATAACTTAAAACGAGTTGTTACAGAATCTGTTTGTCCCGGGTTCCTAGTGCGAAAACGCCGACCTCCGCATACCGCCGAACTCTGACATATTTATATCAAGTAGATGTCAGACTTCGACCGTTCATGAAAGAGACGGACCACTCTATGTTATCCGGATTTAGATGCCTGGTTTGTGAAGACTGGTGTCTGAAGTAGGTTTAGCGTTATCAGCTGCTGCTCCTAACGCAGTTTTGAAGGGTTCTTAGGCATATTTTTATCATCAGATTAGCTTTTTTTAGTTGGGCCTCTTTCTTTGGGTTATTAGTAAAAAGTGAATTAGCTTTTTTATCACCCACAGTATCCTAACGCTAACGACCTCACAACTATAAACTTCCTTATTATGTCAATGACATAGCGTAGCATTGCAAAACAATCACGTAAAATCAACTGCTACAGCGCTAACAGGATCAAAACGAGAGTGAGGGCGCCACCATCTTCGCCTTACGAGCCGTTACTAGCATAGATATGTACTTAGGTATACATATATATGTTAATAACTGTCAATGAGAACCTAGTGTTTGGTCAAACAATTTTTTTTACCTGCGAATAACTTTGTGTGTACACTAATTTGTTATATTTAATATAAAATTTAATATAAATAAAATAAAACCATAAATAGGCTTACACCCCTACTGAATAAACGTTTGTTACAATTTTAAGTGAATAATAAATAATAAATATTACAGGACATTAATTTTACACAGCGCCATCTAGCCCCAAACTAAGCATAGCTTGTAATGTGGGAACTAGATTACGGATAGAATACTTGAATACTTTTTGTAAATACATATAATACAACACTCAAACACAGAATTCATCACACAAATGTTTGTCCTGGGTGGGAATCGAACCCACAGCCTACAGCGCAGAAGGCAAAGTTACTACCAACTGAGCTATGAGGCTTGTTGAATAAAACTATTATTTATCAGTAGGCGTTATAATGCGATGTATCACGTAGTACTATTAGTTAATCTGTGGATAGGTAAATTTATTCAAACAATATGTAAGTAAGTACAATAAAACATAGTATATTACCTACGAAGGAAGCAGTTGGGTTGCCTAAGGATCGACAAACGGTCATTAGGTAGCTCAACAGTTCCAGACGCAAGCGATCCCAAGACACTGGTCGCATATCCACGCTGAATAGCTATACTAATTCGCTAGCCTATATAATAGCCAGCCCTTGGGTCGCCTCAATCAAAATAAATAATTGCACAACACAAAACAATCAGAGATACCTATACAAATAAAAGTCAGTCAAAAACATAGAAAACGAAACAGTTTACCAGTATTAGGTATGGAATAGACTCGGTTTTGCTTTGACCGAGGTCTGTTGGCGCGATAAGCCAAGCGTATCATCTCATGTTGTGCGATTAGTGGGAAATTATTAACTAAGTAGGTACCTACTATCAACTGGCCATGCCTGAACATAAGGCGCGCTACGCAGCTAAAATCGCGGCAGAAACGATTATGAGAGTTGACAACGGCAAGCTGTAGGTGGCGCATGCGTATCACAAATAAAACCTTTTGATAATTCTTATTCTGAGATCGCTTTGCTGGTATGTAGGTAGTTAATGTGACCATATGATGGTACCCTTACTGGCACAGAACAAATAACTTATTTAAATTCGTCCTAATATTTATTCTGAGCCTAGGTGTTGTCTGACCGCTGCGAGGACGACAAGCACACGTCCGAAGTGGTCACAGAGCTACAGATTGGGCGGCGGGCGCGCGGTGCGCCTGTAGTTTTTCAAATAATTCATGATTAAAATTAAATTTGAATTCCTATCAAAAAACTAGCTTACCTTTAATGTAGATCGACATATTGTAACCTATCATTTAAAATAAATCGTAAGTCATGTTCATTGTAGGTGTCACAATATTTTGAAACGTACCATTTTCAATAAATATTTTTATCGAGATTTTTGTCAGCTATTATGTTTTCAGCTTACCTTTAATGTAGATAGGTACCTGAAGTAATACATATATATAAAATAGACTCGTGACTTGTTCAGAAGTACTATAATTTTCCATTGGAAAAAGAGGAAACGTCTAGTGACAAGGCCGAATGAATGAATGAATGAAAATACTTAAGTGCACACCTTAAAAAAAAATGGATTGATCGGTCTTATCGCTAAGAAGCGATTTCTTCCAGACAACCTTTGAGTGTTTTAATTTTTATTATACGACAGGCAAGTACTGCCCTTCAAACTACATACTCACCTGCATGGGTATTTTATAACACACGGAAAGTTTTCGGATCGCAAACATCACTTTTTGTCGGATCCGACATAGAACCCGATAGATTTCATCAATTCAGCTATTCTCAAACCATTTATGAATGTCAAAATACTTAGATTTCGAAGTTAAGAATAGAGTTCTCGCTCGGAATCTCCATCGGAAGCTTCCGAATTCGATCCGATAAAGCTTCCGAATGTTTGAAAATTCCTATACTGGTTTCAAGTAATGATAAAGCCGTAGGTCGAAGTCCTCACCAGTCTGAGGAACTCGGTATCTTACCTCTATCATACATACGAGTTTGTATAGAAAGTTGTGTGGGAAGTGAGTATGGGCCCGCCTTCCGATCCAGTGGTTGTGGGTTTAAATCCAGTCGCGCACCTATAGACTTATCGGTTTTTCAGAAATTTATGTGCGCATTTCTTTTTAAGTATTAATAGTATCCATTACCTAGATCCCATACTAGGTACAAGCTTTGTTTAGTTTGGGGCTAGATTTCGCTGTGTCCGGTTAAAAATTAAAACTACCTACTTTTTATCCGGATGCCTCGCGTGTTTTTTTTTTAATTAGTGTGCACCACAGAACAATGAATCTATCATGTGTTCTGTGGTGTGGACCATCTGTATTTTTTTTACCAACAAGCACGATGTAACCTGACGTATACAATATTCGATTGTTTACAATAAAGTGTTTTTCTATTCTGATGTAGTTATCTACAACCCGCGCACATGGCTGCGTGATTAGGCGTACACATAAATGATAAAACAAACACAAAAGTTCACGCGTCATTTGGAGACGTTTATTAGCTGTTTACATGTCTGGTTGTTTGTTCAGCTGTGCCACAGAACTCGGCTACTGATATGAGTGTTTTGTCTCGATCCTATATTCAGGGTGTGAGGGAGACAGCGGTTTGGCTTTTGGGGACAAGATCACAAGATGCAGAGGATTGATTGTATCAGTACCTTCTTTATTAACTCTTCTTTTTATCTATACTTATTTTATTCCAGGTAACCAGCAGATCTCCATACAACTTTATTCTATATAAAACAAAGTATGGACCCAACTTTGTTTTATACAGAATGATTACTTATTTCTTTGCGATTATACCTGCAAAATTTCATGCGAATCGGAGTTACCACTTCGCTATGAAAAAGGAACTACGTTTGTACTGGAGAGCGAAAATCAGCGGTACTCCCGGCCTTCTTAAGGCACTTTATTTCGTTATTTTATTTTGTTTGATCAAATGATGGAAATGTATGAATTCTGTTATTATTTTTTGTTTTTGAAGGTACAGATACACAGAAGGTACAGAAGGCACAGATAACTTTGAGAGCATTGTTTGCTAAGATAATTTTGAACACCCTGACTGTTCATATAAATATGAAAAAGCAAGATATTTTGAACATCTTGGGTGCTTAGTACAATTTGTTGATTCGAACTGCGTGTATCAAATTGATTTTATATTTTTCTGATCATTTTGACTAGGTACTCTAGTAATTTGATGCTGACTGTACTCTCAATAATTCGAACATTAGGCCTTCGTGAGCAGGTTTTTAGGTTTTTGCTTACCCACACCTAGCTTTTTTAATTCACTTTTATGCTGACAAAAACATTTTAGACCCGACCAAAACCTCCCTTTTAAATGGTAGATTTTTAATGGAAATAGTGGTATGCTATTTCATATATATTCCTCATATAAATTTAAATTTGAGAGCAACTCTGTTGTTGTTTGTTGTCTCCTACTTCAAGAGTATATACGGCTCAATTTGGCATGGATATGGTGTGCCATGGGACACAACATATTCAGCAACTTCCTAACCGGTTTTGCACGAAGCTGCATGCAAAAGCTAGTAGTTGGTATTTTTTTTTTTTTATTTCACCTGGTAATAAGTTGAGATAAGGCCAATAGTTGATAGATAAAGCAGTTAGATAAAGTAAAGCTGCAGACGACTCGATTGATTGGTTGGTAATCGACTTGAAGTTCACTGGTTATGGATTTCTAGTTAAACAATTAGGACGGTAGGTGGCGCTGGGACAGTCATGGGATGGCATCAATCATCAATCGGGTCGTCTGCAGCTTTTATTCGTCTAGCTGCGGGTAAGGGCCTCTAGCTGACGCTATTTACCCTAGCATCAACTCTTGTAGCTACAACCACGAGGTCGCGGGGCATTGCTTTGGTGCCTTCCTGTCCATCCATAGCATTAAGAAGACTTCATTGAGGTGGGATCCTTCCTGGTTGCATCCTATCCCATAGAGTCAAGTGGGCCCAGTATTTCGAGGCGAGGCAGGGATCGCCAGGATCCCTGATAGGGATGACATGAACCAAGTCTGAGAATTTGAAGCTATATCATTCACAGCGACGGTACACTGTCAGTCAGCTCATTAGAATAAAGTAACGTCGTTAATTGTGAGACCGCTCACTTTTCCAACCATTGTTCGTGGCACTGCGTGTAGTTTTGTAATATACATCACCACTATTGGTTACACGACTGGGTTAAGATTGAGACAGTTATGAGGCATAGACAAATAAAACTATAACAGTTTAATTTTATGAATATGTCATTAATTTCATTTATAGATTTTTGATTTTGCACGGAGAAGCGCTTTGTGATCAATGTCACCTAGTTTCAAGTTATTATAAGGCCGAAGGTGGAAGCGCACTTTACTCTGAATACTCAACAGACAGAACTGGCCACCAACTGCTTCATGTTGACTTCTCAATGGCACATATTAATTACAAGATGACAGTGGATGATAACGCAAAAGTCAGTCATCCGAGAGGTTAATTTGCCTTCTTCTTCTTTGTTGCTACAATCTTGGTTGTAGCGATTTTAAAATTTGATAGTTTTATTCATATTTGTATGTATTTTTAATATTTTTTATACCAAAACAAAATTACTAAACAAAAACAAGCTCGTACCCGCCTTCAAAATTCAGAGAGATTTATAGATAACTTTCGAAAGAAGAAAAGCTAGATGTAAAAATAATTTACGGAATACGTACACTAAATCGAATAATTATCAAATAATAATTTGATTAAGTTAAAAAATCATTTCTGTATCCAAAACATATGTTAGTATCTATATTTTATCATTTTGATTAATGAAATATGGTCCTTACTCTATTCCAAATTTAAAGGCTGTTTGTACAATCTGGCATAAACATGCCAGACATTTATAGCGATCCTATAAGTGAACAGAACGGTCTTCCGTAGGCACGGAACTCTAAACCATATCACAAAGATGTAATGTACCCACCCGCGATTTGAACCGATGACCTCCGTATCGAAAGCCACACGCCCCACCAATAGGCCACGGCGATGTGAAACAAACGTGTCAGTAACCTGAGAGGGTATGTCGGATGAGTGTACCTGCGCGTGCGCACAAACAATGACATTGTGTCAACAGGCGCCGACACCGTTGCCCAGACAATGCCCGCGCCGCTAGCGACGGGCAAAGTGCTCATATTCATTGTTGAAATAGTAGGTAAAGAATAGTTTATTTCAGTCTCAAACAATGAATAAATGCAAAATGTACAATTAAACTAACTATGTTCAAAGGAATCAGTCAGATTTTGGTACTGGTCTGGAACATTTGAGTTACATAGAGGCCGTTTGTAACGGCTAAGGACCGTTACAAACGGCCTCTATGTAACTCAAGACCAGTACCAGACGGAAGCGTACCCAAGACACTGGCTACATTTCCACGCGGAATAGCTACGCTAACTCGCTGGCCTAAATAAGAGCCAGCCCTTGGGTCACGTGTCGCCTCAATCAAAAGCCCCGCAAGATTTTTGAAAACCCGAAGGGCACCGGCTCCCCACGGACCCAAGGTCTCCACAAAAGGCTCAAATAGGTAAGCTCTGTCGAGATCTGTCGTCATTTATTAATAATAAAGGTGACATTGCAGTGCGCTCAACCACGCCGCTTATGACCACCAAATGACAGAAATATGCGCGTATTTCTACGTTTTGTTTTTTAACGGTAAAACAAACATATTGTGCTTGGTTTGGTTTGTGGTTGGACTTTGTTTAAGTCCGCCTGGCTACTCCATTCTTACCTAATTCTGTCGCCATAATAACAATTCTAAAATTGTTGTGTTCCAGCATTCTGAGGTAACATAGCCAGTTCCTCAGTTTGTTGAGGATTCCGGGTGAAGTGCGCCTCCACCATCGGCCTTATCTCAACTTGTTACCAGGTGAGATGAAGGCCAAGTGCTTACCAGTCGTACAATAAAAAAAAAAGAATTTTTTAAATCGAAAATATAGACCGTCTGCTGTATACTGTGTTTAGTTACTGTACAAAGTTTCAAGCCCTAATAACCAAAAATGTTCGCCATTCAATAAACACTGGGCGTGTTTATTGAATGGCAAACATTTTTGTACAAATTAGAGTCAACTTTGTTTTTTTTTTCAATCGAGAAAATTGTATGTAATCGTGTTTTCGAAACACAAGTTCTAGCATCTATCCTGACATATATTAATTTCAAAGTAAATGCTACAGTATTGTGGAAGATATGATCGCTGAAGCTAAGCCATTTCACATATCATAGACTCTTGACTAGGACTGCTGAATCTCACACACCCCGTGCGCTAATGAAGATCTAAAATGTTCTCTTAGATAAAGAAGACTTGGAACCCGTTTCACGCGTGTTACTTTACGATGTTATTTCTTGTTGAAAGAAGAAAAGACCCTGGCTCAACCTAATATCCAAATACATAAAATCGTCTTGAACTCGTAGCTGACTGACTGATATTCAATGCACAGCCCAAACTATCCTAGAGACCTGAAATTCTCAGCGTAGCGTTTCTTTTTTTATATTAAAATAAATATTACAGGACATTAATTTTACACAGCCCCATCTAGCCCCAAATTGAGCATAGCTTGTAATATGGGAACTAGATTATGTATGTAATACTTAAAATACTTTTTGTTAATACCTACATACTATATAATACAACATACAAACACAGAACAAACATCTATATTCATCACACAAATGTTTGCCCTGGGTGGGGAATTGAACCGTTTTGTACTGTAGCACTTAGAAATTCCCACGTTTTGCTTGGTATATATTAATACGTGTGATTGTCGAGCTGTAGGTACAGATTATGATGTGCCCCTCGGAAGCCCACCAGTGGTCTGAACACGTTTCGTTTCCATATAGGCCAGCTAATCAATTTCCATAGCAATTAGAAAGTAGGAATGTAATTATGCGGCGTTCGCGACAATATGTCGTGTCCGGTATTGCATAGACTTGTTCATTGCGTTTGCGATGAAAACGAAAAGAAGTAAATAGTGTTCCCCAAGGCATGATGACATGAGTATAGTACCCATGTCAAATTTCATTACGATTGGTTGGTGGTAGGACTTTGTTTAAGTCAGCCTGGCTCGCTACCACCATCTTACCTGATTCTGTCGCCATAACAACAATTATAAAAATTGTTGTGTTCCAGCATTTAGAGGTAAGATAGCCAGTTCCTCAGTTTGTCGAGGATTCCGGGTGAAGTGCGCCTCCACCTTCGGCCTTATCTCAACTTGTAACCAGGTGAGATGAAGGCCAAGCGCATCACCGACGCACAATAATATATGAACTGTTCATGAAATAAATATATAGATACTACTGAAATACTTAATTTAGAAATCGTGTTTGAAAATATTATTATGAATTCCGGGTGAAATGTTTACCAAATCTCATCAAAAACGAATTGTACGTGTGAAACGGCAAATTCTATATTTTGCCTTCGATACGTCGAAAACAAAAAAGGTGGTAACCGACCATTTTTTTTATTTTATAACTAACCACACAGGTGGACACGGGTGGTTTGATTTAGATAGGAATAAAATTCCTAACCGACCAACTTGGTGGGTGGATTGAGTGGTTCGTTGGTAACAATCGAAAATGCGCCTCCACCTTCGGCCTCATCTTAACATGAAAACCAGATGAGATTTATATTTTCCTTTACCCTCGATTCAATGAAAATAAACATACATATGACTTCTTAGACAGTCGGGTAAAAACCGGTCAATAATTCAAGATGCGTTTTTGACAATGTTTTTTAAAAAAATAACCGTAAAGCTTAACCTTCCGGCGAGTAAGTGTTCTGAGCTAGAACCACTCAAAATTATGCCAAATTATGGTTTTGCGGGTGCAATTACCTTAAGCAAAATTGTATTTAAGCTTTAAACATAATTTAATTTTCATTTTTATTATTTAGGTAGAGGTAGAATTCCAATACTTAGGTACCATGTACAGTTAGTTAGGTAGTATAAATAGAACCTAGATAAATAACTTGAAGTCATTATACCGAGAAGCGAGCCTTGCATTTAACCGTTATTTTCCAGCTGGTTAGCTTCGTTTCTTATCGTATCGGGCCAGGCCAAGCTTGGCTATTGAAAAACTACAATAAATGCCGGAGAAGTTGCTAAAACCAAGAAGGCCCAGTACCTAGTACCGCATACAAACGAAATTTGTCGTGCATCTACGGTTCTTTACTTTTCTAAAAACATAATTCAAATCAAGAGAAAATATTTAATTACAAATCCACAAAGTTGCTTCAGACCACAGATCCATCAATGCTTCTTTTGCTGGCAGCTGCAGTAATGTAACATTGCCAACTTAGTTACTCACTCCCACTCACTTCTATCAACCGTCAGTTCATCATCAACTCCTTTCTCACGCATCCTTCCTCATGCAGGTAACGCTGCGTTACCTGCATTGGCGTAAAAGAGGACATGCGTTACTAACGCCACTCAGAGATTGTGAAATACGTGCTAAGCAAACTAAATCTGAATCTACCTTATGGATTATGTCGCGGATGTTTTTAAGAAGAAGAAACGGTGTAGCACGTGGTCATTCACTGCGCCGCCACAAGGGAAGCCAGAGTGAAATCTGGTCTAAGTACAAAAGCTACTTGACCCATCTGCTGGGGAACAAGCGGCCACATCAAGTACTCTGGAGCAAAGCTATCAGCATCCCAGGACCCGTCTCCGTTACTTCAAGGAGTTGGGCTGGCTGTGTTCAGGATAGCAAGTCAGGCCAGGGGGCCAATGCACAATACATCCCAGTGCGGGACGTTAGTGCATTACATTTTCCCCCCAAATAGAATAAGAATTAGAACTAGAACGTCTACCTAACTAATTCTTTAAGTTTTCTCAGTTAGCAAGGATGAAATCAGCGATGGAGCGAGCTGACCCAGTACCTACGATAAGCGAATATTCAAGCTAGAATGCTTCCATTTAGAATTCAAAGAGCGTACCTAACCCACCAAAAGTAATTCAGAGCGGCAGTGGAGCGTGCTACAATCATGTTATTCACAATAATCATAGCCCCATCGACAATGCATTGAATTCAGGTACCCGCCTACCTAGCTGTACACGTTATTGTACATGGATGTGTGTCATGTCAAATATCAGACAATCCCTCGACCTTCCACTCATCCAGAACACATAATTTGATTATAACCCGCTACAAGTAATAGCTCAGTTATTTTGTTTGACGGGAAAGCGCTTTGCCTTTATCTCAGCTGGTTTTCAAGTTATGATATTAAGGCCGAATGTGGAAGCGCACTTTACCCGGAATCCTAAACGGCTAACTAACCAGAAACAGCCGCGTAACACTTCTTTATAATTTCTAACACATTTTTTTATTGATACCTAAAAAATCAACAGCAACTGTTATTTGGCTAATTGGTATGTTACCTTTGATTTGATTGGAACAAAAGGCTTTATCGTGTTCCATTCCGTACAACTAGGTGTTCCATTCAGTTGGTCCAAGTGGAATTACTGAATTGGTTTAAAATGAGTGACAAGAGCATATCTACCGCAACGCAAATGGTTACTCCATTGGTTCCAGAGCGGAAAGATTATATAGCGGTATTATTTATAATTTATAAAAAAACTTAATTTCCGCAATCAAATGCATAGGTACTTATACTTATCTATTGTTTTTGAATGTTTTCTTGATTCTCGATTCATACGGCTGGACGGTTTTATTGTCACAAACATTATTAAAATAAATATCCATAAACTAACTGTTGTCTGTTGGTGGTTAGTTAAATAGAAATATATCAAATGGATTATAGCCCAGTCGATCGTTGTCACTACCAGATGGTACGTGGCCAGAATACTGGCGGCATTACCTAGTTGGATGGCAATACCCACCTGTATTCTATGTATATAATAGGTATACCTATATAATTTTAAGTTTCAATTTCTTGTATTTTGATTGATGAAAACGCAATAATGTAGAGAAGGCAATTGACAATAATTGTAAAACAAATAAACCATGAAAAACCAAGATTCACAATATTTATTATTGAGAAGCTTGGTTTATCGCCTTTACAACACACGGACAACTTCACAAAGTCGGTAATTTCATATCTTTTTATTGAGGGACCTGCATAAAGCTTACTGAGAGGTTTGTATGCGCATCGTATAGCTATAAATCTACAGTAAGTAGGTATAGGTACCTACATATAGAAATGCGAACCAGCTGTTTATAAATACAATCACAACATAATGCACCAAATAACCAGACATCTATTTCTATCGCTATAGAGTCCATATTCCCTCAGCATTGGAACAGGATGATCGCAGCAAGGGCGATCCAATTGACGCCATCCTGTCTCTTCCCCCGTTTCCTCCAACAACAATGCAACGACCTTACATGAAGGGCGTAGAGCTTAGTTTTCAATGGCAGAGGCTACTGCGTAAATCTATGCGGATGCTTCAGCATTGGTTTTGTGATGTCAATGGAGTACCGGCTTATGTTGAATTATTTCGTGGATGGAAAGTTGTTTCCATGACTGGGAGATAGGAATCGATTATCTGTCTTTGTCCGTGTGTGTCTTTGTCTGTATCTGTGTTTGTTTTTTGTTTTGTGGAAACTCTCAAAGACAGCGTTGTATTTGGAAGACTTTTTATATTTACCAACTATTTGAGCAATCAATGAAAAAAAAAACATTTAGCCCGCACAACTGGTACCTATAACTAGGCTATAAGTACTTAGATTACAATACAAAATTACAGATTACGAACGGTAGGTAAATATATAGATAACTTAAAATAAATAAATCTAGGTTTAGCTTGTTCTGTGGTTTAGATTAACTACGTAAAAATTAGAAAGGTATCTCATAAAATCGCTTTTTTGAACGTGTGTGACCTACGCAGTAAGTCTTTGTTATAGGGAACTCAACTAGATAAAGAATCACTTTATATAGTTAAGTTGCCTATAACAAAGACGTGTGCGTACGTCACATCCACAAAGAACATGGCCTACTGGCATTGCGTCCGTCAACTTCAGGCAAAAATGCCTCGTGTGCTCGTAATTTCCAGCTAAGCTGCTTGGTGGCCGTGTCCGATGCACTTAAGCCTCCATGTCTCCAATTGCAGACCATAGATCTACTGTCTCCATAAAGCGATACATTTTCAGTTTATATTTACTTAGGTGGAGTACGTAAATAGTTTGGTCTTCGTCCCTTTGCTCGTAACGTCCCAGCCGTCAGCTGTCCAGGTCACTGTTTATATTTCCGGTTGACCTTCCAGCTTTACAGTGTAACGTTACGCATGACGTCAGGCTACGTTGCTCTGGACATTTCGATTTTTAGGGTTCCGTACCTACAACGACAAAACGGAATCATTGCAAGATCACGCGTGTACAGACACATGTTCATGTGTGACAAACAGCTGTCACACTCCATTTTCTTCGAAACTAGGTAGGTAGGTACCTGTTTTATTGATCTGACATTTCACCTGCCTACAATGACTGTTTTTTAATTCTACAACGACGGGGAGGTATATAAGGCCGAAGGTGGAAGCGCACTTTAGCCGGAATCCTCAATAAGCTGAGGAACTGGCTATCTTACCTCTGAATGCTGGAATACAACAATTTAAACACTTCTGCTCGAGCCCACGTGTTACCCGGATACATGCCTTGCCTTGTCTAGAATAGCATCTGTGCAAAGTTTCAGCTCAATCCGTTGAGTAATTTTGTTGTGAAGATGACACAAATCCAAAAACTTTCGCTTTAACAAATCGAGTGTGCCCACCATTCGTTTGTAAATTCATTGAAATCACTTTGAGCCGTCAAAAACGAGTTAACCAGCCCGCAAATCGCGACGAGGACGCAACAAGAACGAAACTCATCTATTATTATGCAGTTGCAAAGAAGAATGTAACCGAAGATATTACAATAAGCGATACATAATTATATGATAGCTTCATATACAGATTAAAAGGAGTACCTATGTATAATAATATGTCCGGTATAATAACTTAGGGATACATGAGAAAAATAAAGTGGAAGTACGACTAGAAACGTGACTGAAGGCCTACTGTGAAAAACGAACGTTGTTGGATGTAATCTGTCATCAAACATAACGTGTTTCGGTGTAGGCCACGGCGACGCTATGCAGATGAAAGTGTAAGGTCAGCGATAGAGACAGAGTCAATCCAACCTTGTGGTTAAGTTTATGATTTTATTGTCTGTGGTTTCGACATTTTCATCTGATGATTTTATACATTTATACTATTAAGGTGGCAAACAGGCATAGGGTGCATGCTAACCTATTACCGAAGCCTGTTTAATTTGGGTTTCCATCGGTTTCAATAAAATTGCAGGTTTTCTTTGACTTCTCAATGAAACCGAAGTTCTGAAGAAAAGCCGCCATTTTTATTGAAACCGATTGAAATCCAAATAAAACAGTGAGGTTACTTAGTTAACTCCAACTTACCTCTTAATCTAAAGGTAAGTTAGCCAGTTCCTCAAACTGTTGAGGATTGCGAGTGAAGACCTTATCATAACTTGAAAACCAGATGAGATGAAGGCTATTTATATTTATTGCATGACGATTCAACGTCGTACAATAAAAAAAGTCATAATATTTTAAAGCATAGTTTGTTGGTATCTATGTATTATGAATATATTGATGGCGGCAGATAATTACAGTATTCACAGCGGCGTAACAAGGTCAGCGAATCAGTTTCTACTGAAATCGAACGCGTCCTATTTTAGAACACATTAATGAAACTCCGCAATATCGCGTGTTGCGGGATTTAGATTTGACGTTCATCAGGCATGCTCAGCTCAATTACCTAGCCACATTAGTAATCGAGTCATGTTTCTCTGTTTCATTTCAGTTCCAGTCTTTACCTGTGCCTCACCCCCACTTCCCCAAATTTGTACTCCTTAATAGGTACATAACTCATTCATCTCACTCACACATACACCGGCACACATACACCGGCACACACCACCCTCACACATACAGACCCTTGCGCTTCCCCTTCGTACAATAAAAACTAAAACAGCGCCATCTAGCCCCAAACAAAACAAAGCTTACAAAGAAAATATTACTTTTAGTGAAATATACATTTCGATACTTCGGGGTAGAAATGACGTATACGCCAATGTAGCAACATAACAGGAGAAGGCATACAACGAATGAAAAAAAATATTTTTGACTGTTTATTTTGGCTCATAACTTTTGTATCTATTTTGATTTATATAAATCTGGAATAGTGAAAACCCTCTGAATTTTAATGGACTATAACGACATAATCTTAAAGTTTGAGCTTAACCATATTATGGTATATTTTAAAAGTTATGTTGGATTTACATAAAAAAAAGATAAAATGGTGATTCCACCCTTCCCCAAAAAGTGTTTTGTAACGTAACTTCAAATATTTTACTATGTTTACATACATTTTGAATGTAAAAACCAAAGCTGTCATATAAATAAGTAGCAAAAAACATGACCAATACCGTTATTATGAGTTTAATATGAACAAGATGTTTTTAACAAAATTTCGGAGAGATCTATGGGACAATTTAAGCCTAATATTAATAAAATAATGAGTAGTGACATATTTTTATATATTATGTGCTTAGGCACGCATTAATGGGTCGCATTGAACATGAGGCTTCGAGCCGCGCAACGCAGGAATCTGCAGGCAGGGAGGCCAAAGAGAGACGGCTGCTTGACGAGTGGTTTGAGCAAGAGGCTTTGGGCAGAGTTGCGTAGACATATGATATGCATTTTAGAAGGTTGTTACCTGTGTCTATTTCCTCAAAATAAATTTAAGAACTATTTAAAAGGGATGACCGTGATACTTTTAAATAAAATTATACAATTCAAAAAATCGGTATGGGAAATAAAAGTAGAATACCCAATTGAATAAGCATGGTGCACGGTTAGATTAATTTCCTTCTGGTCGCGTGATATTTTAATAATTAGTTAAAGATTACCACTACATAGTATGTGGTGGTGAAGACAGTTTTGTTACTATATAAATACCAATTCAAAAAGTCGGTATGGGAAATAAAAGTAGAATACCCAATTGACTAAGCATGGTGCACGGTTAGATCAATTTCCTTCTTGCTGCGTGATATTTTAATAATTAGTTAAAGATTACCACCACATAGTATGTGGTGGTGTAGTCAGTTTTGTTACTATATATTTGCGATATAACGTTTGTTGTAACTATGTATCCAAAAGCAAAGAGACAATAATGTTCTAGTGACCTACGAACCTATTAATCTAATGTGAGAATCAAAACGCAACAAAGGGCACGTACTATGAATAATGACACCTATCGCTATTGTATTACGAGCCAGCAGTCGAAGATACTAACCCATAATAACCCACTTGGCATCTATTGTCCAAAATGATGAGTCTACCTCGCGTTACTCTGTCTACTTTCGCACTTATGCTAATGTAGGAAACGCCCGGGGCTTTCTTGTTGCATCCCTGTACCAAGAACAGCAGTTAATTATCATTTCTTACATATTACACTATAAGCGAGCATAAAGAGCTGTGTGGCCAAGTGGGTAAGGGACCGCTTTCCGTTCCGGAGGTTGTAGGTTCAAATCCAGTCGGTCACCAATGGACTTCTCGGCTTTTGACACATGCCATGTGCATGACGGTGAATGACACATCGTGAGGAAACCGGAATGTCGCTAAGACCAAAAGTCCGAATGACATGTCAATGGCTAGTATTCCTCTAAGCGGTGATGGGCTTGCAACCTATTGTATACAAGCTACTTGCAAACCGTGGGCATGTGTCTTTGACTGTTCCTAGTAGGTGATCCTCATAAGATACATCTCAGTAGTGATCAGAGGTGAATCCTCGAATAGAAAAAGTCGTAAATCTATATAATTTTTTATAACTTTATACTATTAACTCATTATAAGTTAAGATAGATCCAAATAACATGATGTCATCACTTGACAACATACCAACAGCCAATAGAACTAATAGTTGTAGTCTATAATAATGTTCGTGAATAGATTCTAAATTAGTTATTTAGTGTCTTGGGCACGCTTTCGTCTGGTACTGGTCTGGAACAGTTGAGTTACCTATAGGCCGTTCGTAACGGTCCTTAGGTAATGTGACTAATTCCTTACATAGTTAGTTTAATTACTAATACATAATCCCGTTAAATTATAGTGTTATTAAGAAGCTTATCTAAACACATCTGGTAGGGTACCTTATGTGATTTCATGGGTCTTATTTTTTTTGCCCGGAACCCTAATTCCTAATCTAAAATAAAAGTAGCCTAATTTATTCCTTATACATCAGTATCTGCCAGTGAAAGTCCTGTCAAAATTGGTTAAGCAGTTTTGGAGATTACCCAGGACAGACAGACAGACAAAAAAATAATAAAATGATTTTTGTTGGTACAAATTTATAAGTAGGCTAGGTACCGTAATACCTACCGTTGAACCGTTTAACCGCTTCTGTGGTTTAGTGGTTCGCCTTCCGGTGTCTAAGCCAAGGTCCCGGGTTCGATCCCTAGGGAGAGTACAATATTGTACTTGGTTTGGTTGGTGGTAGGACTTTAGAGGCAAGATAGTTCCTCAGTTTGTTGAGCATTCCGGGTGAAGTGCGCTCCACCTTCGGCCTTATCATATCTTGAAAATCAGGTGAGATAAAGGCCAAGAACCTCCCCGACGTCGTACAATAAAAATAAAAAAAAAGATGGCGGGCCGAAACGTGATTATTGCTCTGAAACGTGGGTTTTAAAAAAAAAAATTTTTTATTTCTTCATCGTAAGTATTAACAGTTTTTGAATATTTATTATTTATCTAAGATATGAAAGTATCTGATAAACAGTTACTATACTCTGCGTAGTAGTGACTATATTTGCATCTGTTATGATACTGTAGAGGTCACAACCTCACAACCTCATTCATTTCTGGTTTAGGAGCTGCCCCCGCGCTAACTTTCGAGTTTTATTAATGTCTCTACTAATATTACACGATTTGTTGTTTCAAAACAACCAAGCTATTTACAAACATTAATATGAATGTCATTTGTTTAATAACATAGGCTGGTAACAAGGTAACAAGAAAGGAAAGCTCTTTAGTCAGCGTATCCCTCTCTAAGCTTATCCCACGGGATGAGAGAGCGTAAACTCAAAAGAAAAAAAAAGAAGCCACCAACCGGGATCCCGCGAAACAAAGACTGTGGTAGAGCTACAATAGCACAACCATCTCCATCCAACGGTTGTCTGGAAGAAATTCCAACATTGATGTTATCCAGTTTTAATTATAAGGTCTGCATTCAGGTATTTTCATTTCCTTTCACCAATGATTAGATTGGATGACGACATGATTAGAACTGCAGGAAATCTATAAATCAACAATCAATCAAATATTTATTTGCTATGAACTAGTGTACAAGGTATAAATAGTATTAGTAAGTAATTGGTTGGTGGTTGGACTTTGTTTAAGGTTGCCTCAAGCAAGGTAAATTTAAAATTTTAAACTAAATAAAATATTTTGGTTCCACTTCTTATTTTATTTACACCTGTACTTCTGACGTATAGCTAATCTGTCGAATTCAAGAGTCTGTCCAATTTACGAATATGTCAGGTAGCGAATCTGACGAATGACGAATCTGTCCAATCCAGAATCTGTCCAACGCCGAACCAAGGCACCATCTTACCTAATTCTGTCGCCATAACAACAATTCAGAAATTGTTGTGAGTTCAGATTTTATAGTTGTTAGGTAAGTAGCTACGTCAGTGAGAAAATGGACTGGTTCCAAACTATTGCTCTCTTCAGGATCAGACAAAATATCGACGCTCATACCAATTAATGCTACAATTAATCAATGTTCTCGAGCCAAATGGCATGTAACGTGATGATGGTAAGTGGCCCAACGGTATGACTCTTGTCCCTTGGGAAATGAGCCTTTGCTGGAGCTACCCTTGCGCCATCTCATCTGCTTGGGACATCAGTTAGGGCTGGTGAAGCGGCTGATTCGGCCGAGGATCACAAAAGGCGCAAGTATAGTGGTCTCGACAGAGTTTACCTATTCGAGCCTTTTGGGGTCGAGACCTTGAATCCGTGGGGAGCCTCCGGGTTTTCAAAAATATTGCGGGACTTTTGACTGAGGTGACACTGACCCAAGAGCTGGCTCTTATTTAGGCCAGCGAATTAGCATAGCTATCCAGCATGGAAACGCAGCCAGTGTCTTGGGCACGCTTCCGTCTGGCACTGGTCTGAAACAGTTGACTTGCCTAGAGACCGTTTGCAACGGTCCTTAGATAATCCAACTGCTTCTCCTGTATATTAGAGATATTTCAATTATTGTAGGCACATTAATTTTTATTTTTTTGTAAATAACCTCAATGCTTTTCTAGTAGGTACCTTTAAGAAGCTAAAATCTTATTTTTAGTTGATCTTTGATAGTTTTGGTAGGTAGTTAAAAGATACCTACCGAAAATCTTATAGGTAGGAGCTACCTACCTCCGAACTACAAAAAAATTGAATCAGCTGACTCGGTTTTTTTCAGTTATTGTTCAAAAAGGGAGTTAATAGGCCTTTTCTGGGAAAGATCGATTCATCGTAGACCTCAGCCTTGCCCAGGCAAGCCTCAAGCTCAAGAACTGACTCATCGTAAATAAAAAAACACATGCTTACTCCGGAAATAACTATTGCAAGTGCTTACCTATCTCTAAAGATCATCTAGCAACAATAGCACCACTTTAAATTCATGGAATTCATACAAAAGAAACATTAAATTACTGAATCAAGGTGAATTTTTATCGTAAGAAGGTAAGGGACACAGAATAAATAATAGTGGTTGGTATTGGTAGGCTTGTTGTAGGTAGTAAGTTGAAATAGTAATGTAAATAAATAACCTTTACCTACCTACCTATAGCAGCTCACCTAATAAAATAAAAATAAAAACAGTTTTCAAAATTAAGTCCCGAATTTATATTGAACCGACTCAGAGATATTCTTAAAACAGGCTGCAGGATTTGGAGACCTTTAACTAAGACAAGACTGTATTAGATATATAGGTATTTATTTATCGATGATGGTCTTACCTATCTACCATAGAGAAGTGTCGTACTTAATGGGTAAATAAAAAATAAGAAAGTCATGTCACAAATGTTTTGAATTTGACAAAATTCTGTTTACAGTTCTCCAAATTATTCTGTGATCAAAATCATTATAGTAGATTACTATCTAATGCCTGTGATCAAAATTATCTAAATTCTTGATCAAACCTTTGAAATTTAATGTGAAAATCTAAAAACGTTCGAAATGAGTTGATGATCTAATAATGTACAGTCCTGCTCATAAATTCAAATCAACATTTTGGCTTCAAAACTCTGAATGGCACACAAATAAAAAAACGTATCCAAAACAAATAGGAGTTTATCCAGTGAGCAGCCTCTACTAACCGGTGGAATATCATCTTCAGCATTGAGAAGGTCTCCAACGGAAGATGCTCGGTGCCCAGCGATATTTCGCCGGCTGTTCAGCACAAAAGACAGCTCATCCAGGTACCCTAACGTGAGATTAGCCATTTTCCACAATCACTTGACACACGGTTGTTCACACACTCGCACTGGATATTTTCACGTAAAAATCGAATAGCGCGCGACGACGACGTGGTCACTCTCCGCCATGTTTAGGGCAACTGGCTTTGATCGCTCGCGGCTGCGTGGCTGTCTGATCAAAGAATAGTGAGCACACAGATAGTCCGTGTCTGTTCTACCAATTATATTAAACCATTAGATATGTTTCTATTATTTCAACCGCCTTTATGGTCTAGTGGGTATCAGACCCAGAAGTCCCTGCTTCGATCCCCAGGGGGTACATATGTGCTCGGTTTTGCTGGTTGGCTTGTTTTCATTCCACCTGGCTAGATACCACCATCTTACCAAAGTCTGTCGCAATATCAACAATTCAAAATGTTGTGTTCCGCGTTTAGTTATCCGGCATTAAGTTTAGTAATGTTCAACAGACTGAGGAACATGACTCCGGGTGAAGTGCGTTTCCACCTTCAGCCTTGTCGTAACTTGACACAGAGATGAAGGCCAAGCGCTACACCGTCGTAATAAAAAAAAAATGGGTATTTATTACTTATTTAACCGCCGCCTCTGTGGTCTAGTGGTTCAACCCACCGATTTTAGATCCAGAGGTCCCGGGTTCGATCCCCATGAGGAGTGTTGTGTTCCGGCATTTAGAGGTAAGATAGCCATGTTCCTCAGTTTGTTAAGGATTCCGGGTGAAGTGCACATCCACCTTCGGCCTTATCGCAACTTGTAACCAGGTGAGAAGAAGGCCAAGCGCTACCCCGTCGTACAATAAAAAAAACTTATTTTACATATATTGACGTTTCGACGAGGTTGCACTAGCCGTGGTCGCGGGTGGACTTAAATCTAATCACAAAAGCTTGATTGTGGAGGTGTATTGGTTTTGTCCATTTCGATAATAGATTTTTGAAAGAAACAATTTTTTTTCAGTCAAAAAAAAAACACGAAATTTGTAATGCAATGTTTGGTAGCTTTCTGATGAATTTGGGCTCTTGACTAAACAGAATGCATGTTAGATGACACAACAGCTACCTCCTCTTCGTTCTTCACCGTTACCAGGGGGTACCTACGGGGAAGAAACGAGTACACAGCTGCTTTCTTGATCGGTCATAAGCTGTCAGATGTTTTTGACATACCTACATGTTTTTATATAATTTGGAGTAGGTATAGGTAGACAGACAGTTAAACGTTTGATCACTTGGAGGCAAGTTATGATGTGACCTACTTATATAATACTTCTTGCTTATAGAACCTACAGTATAGGTACCTACACTCAGAACAGACTTTATGTTTGGGCTGATGCTAGTTGAATGACGCAAATAATGATATAGGTACGTACCTCATCTAATATTTTGTTCGTTAGGTTTAGGTTTATGCATGTTTATTTTGTGCGTAAGTAGGTATTTGATAAACCCAATATATACTGATACTTACTTACCTAAACCAGTAACCTAACGAACAGTTTAGCTGTAGGCAGCTGCGGTTTGAGATTGATAATAATTTTATCCTAACGGAAATGTGCATCAGAAATAAACTTAAAAATATTTATCCTGTATACTCGATCTCTTTAGTATTATAAATTATGTCAAGCAACACAAAAACTCATTGATCAAAGCATTAGATCAAAAGGCTCAATTCCAAGAAAATAGGTAGGAACTTTTTTCATACCAAAAAAATGTATGACTTTTATGTACCTATAAACCATTTTGTACCTCCTACATAAGATGACCTCTTTTTATGTCATTACGAGTATTCCTACCGCTGATTTTCGCTAGTTTTTTTACTGGAGAGTAAAAGTATCAGAGTCAAACTATGTTTGTACCTACACAAACATAGTTTGACGTTCATTTCAAAATGGCACGGCCGATTCAAATTATTTTATTGCAGGTTTTTTTTTAGTTGGATAGGAATAATCTATGTCTACGGTGCATTACTATTTTTAAAAGCACGATTCATGTATATGTGAAAGGCTGATCGAAGGGGATATCTTTTTTATTTGATTTAACTTTTTTTACCTGCAAAATATTTTTTACGTTTCAGGGTTCGTAGGTAGAGAGCGGTACAACAGGGCCTTAAACGAAATATTGGTTTAGTTTATATGTTGCACAAACCATCAACAACTAATTTATCTAAGTAGTACAACACAAATAACACAAAAGCTAGCTTGCGTGGCGTCTAGTAAGCCAGCTCTACATTTTTATCTTTGGCCTATTGGCGTTGCATCTGCAAACTCGCGTTCCATTTCTTACGTTTCCTACGTTACGTAAATCGTCATTATCTCTATCACTCGTGTTATTGACAATAAAACTGCAATAGAAAACGAAATTGAGGCTTTTTTACCTATTAACAGTAGATATATTTTATTGATACTGTGTGATATATCTTGTTAGGTAAGAAACTTGCATAAATATGGTTTGGAACATTCAAATTAATGTTACGCGTTGCTCTGTGGCTAGAGTTTGGTGATCTATGTGGGTTTTATGTACTAGCTTCTGATTACGGCTTGCTCGCGATTGCGTGGCTAATATTGGTGGTAAATTTTAGACCAATCTGTTCAGGAGTTTTAGCGTGAAAGAGGAACAAACTATCAAACAAACTTTCGCATTTAAAACATTACAGGATATCATAGCCAGAAGTACCTACCTACAGGTTCGATTCCTGTTTTTTTCTTTAATTTTATTTATTGTGTCAAAACTTACAAAAAAAGAATTATATACTATACCTTAACTAAACCACGAAGGTTTGAGCAAAGCTACACATATTATTATGTAAGAACTCTTCTATGAACTAACGTCAGGGTTGTTACAAAACCCACAAGAAGAAAGAAAAAAGAAAGAACCAATGGCTATGAATTTATCTTCCGAACAGCGGTTTGGGAGAACGATTAAAGTAAAATAAATGAGAAGCATTTAGTGGTAAATGCTCTTAAACCTACTGAAAACTATCGGGGCTTTAAAGTTATTACATTAATATATGGAAAATAGGAAGCAGTTTGGTTCAAAAACTTACAAATAAACATGGGAACTCGATTATACGCAGAATATCAATACTTTATAAAAATCTAATTTTATAAGTCTTCATTCAAACTAATCATAATGTTAAAATATATAAAGTAAAAGTCAAAGTCATAAATAATCTATAGACATAATACATTTAATATGTCAATTTAACAATAATTAAAGGTAATTAAAAAAAAAAGAATAAGAAATAAGAATAGTTCAGGTATACACTCTAAAAGTACACAAATGCTGTTGGTGACAGTATCTTATACATTTGTAAAATTTTCACAGAATAAATAATTTGTAGCAACTAATTTGTTTGCTTCTTGGCAAAGGCCTCCCCCCAACCGTCTCCATGCCTCTCTATCCTCCGCATTTCTTGTCCAGGGGTGCGTTCAGTTTGATCATCCGCCGACGCCCGCTCATCACTGACAGCAGGATACATAATACAAATTCGACGCGTGCAAAAGAGATGTCATGATTGTCGGACGTCGGCGGGTGATCAAACTGAACCCAGCCCAGGTCCGGCCTGCCACCTTCACTGTATCAAAACTTTTTTTTTATTTTGTTAATATGACACACAAAGACAGAACAAACATCTGTATTCATCGCATAAATGTGTGTCCCGGTTGGTAATCGAACCGACTGATGTCCCATAGCGTCGGTACCGTAATGATTGGTGTAATTAGCACATAGGTACAGGCTTCACATATTATAACCACCTGTAATATAAACAAAAAAAAAACAATCCATTTTGCGCCATCCTTGACCTACCCCGTACGTAGCCATTTTTTTAGTTTTGAGCAACTATAGTCACTGATATATCTTATTGTCTGTCCGATTAAAAAGTTAGTTTTTTTTTCAGGGCCACTGAGGCCAAATCTGAAACCGTGAGAGTTATCGAAACGTGATGTTAGGAGTTACGTGTTCGATTAACACAAAAAAAATGCATTTAAGTAAATATTTTTTTATAGTTTTTCTGGAAAAGACAGTTTAAAAATATATGTATATATAGGAGTTACGTTCTCACGGTCTCAGACTCGGCCTTAGTGACCCTAGAAAAAAACTCATATATGTAATATACAGGACTCTTTTCTCTGCCGTAACACAGTTTTTATAAACTAGCACGTAAAGAATGTACCCTATATTATACTTATTGCTGTTACCTACTATTTTAATTATTACCAAAATGTTGTACCTAGTTGTAAGTGAATACCTAAAAATGTTTTTCCAAATAAACGTTTTATCTTATCTTATCTCATATTTGAGCCGCGTAGATTCTTAGCTCGATGGGTACTGCGAAACACTCAGGGTGTGCTTTACATTATAGAGTACACGCATCACATAGTTAAAAATATCTTATAACATTCAGACTATTATTTCTATAAGTTAAAATTGCAAAAATGTGTAGCAATACCGTATCATCTCAGCATTCATTAGATGCGTCCGAAGACGCAATCGTCTGCCGTAATATCGTATCGTTTGTGTTTGTTGCGGAACATTATGATGTTTTGAAACACTTGACAATAATAAAACGCAGTGTTTTGAGAGCATGCGCACTGCACACACACGGATTAAGATATGTAGACTCGCTGGCATAAATGGGTGCAAGTTTTTAATGAGTTGGGCATGATCGTCTGCCAGTTGACCACAATCTGGAGATGGCGTTTGTAAATATACCGATGGTAATCATTTCTATGAAACATTCGTACAATAAAAATAAAAAAAAGCTGATTAATATAGTTTATATGGCATTTCCAAGTCAAATAAAATTGGGATAATCTATGCTTACAGCTGTACATTCGGACCTATGATGTCACAGATGAGTGCATAAAACCAGATTCAAAATGCGTTTATTCATAAAAAAATTGGATCATTTTTAAACGTCAAATTTACCGCCTTCTCGGAATCTCGACCAGCACACAAGGAGAAATGCAAGAACCTCGGGCATTTATTTATTTTTGATGATGAATTCAATATTACAGGTATACCGACAGAGTTTAAAATATTTTTCTTAGTATATAATCTCGTAACATGTATACCTAACTATGTATCTAACGGGCAGTTACCATTTAGACCATTTAGCTGTCAATGGTACCTATATATATATAGGTAGCATTTAGTACCATTATATAAAAAAAAGTGCTTTTTGCAGAGCACCATGGTACAATCCTCATGTTGCGAAACAGATATCAAACGAATATACTTAGTACTATTGTTGGTACCATGCTCGTTGTCTGTAAACGTCTGTCCTACCTTTAAAGGGCTGTTAGGTATTTGTTAAACATGATAGGTTAAATGTTGATGTTTTCAGAAAACAAGTGTTATTTAGATGCTTAGTCTGACAAATCATTCAAGTTCCAAAAGGTGTCAAGCGTGAGTCGCGCCCTCGCTAAGGCTATAGAGCTGATGGTACACAATTATTTCTTGTTCACTAATTTAAAACATAACAAACGAGGTAAACAATAAAAAATACAATGGGCGGACATTTAGCCTAAAGAGTGATCTCAGCCAGACAACTTTAGGATGGAAGGGACTGTTAGCTTTAAGATGTGGTAAAAAGATTAGTTCATTGACTGCATTAGATTTTTTTACCTTGAAATATGGCTCGGACTCGGAACCTTCTGTGTGCATGTCCAACTCACACTGGGCTGGTTTATTTTTAATTTCAAACAGCGCTATCTATCCCCAGACTAACTTTGTAATATGGGTACTACATAATCGATAGAATACATAAATACTTTTTAGTATATAGGTATCTTTATTCAATAAAATGTACAATTAAACTAACTATACACAAAGGTTTCAGTCAAATTACCTAAGGACCGTTGCAAACGGCCTATAGGTAACTCAACTGTTCCAGACCAGTGCCAGACGGAAGCGTGCCCAAGACACTGGCTGCATGGCCACGCTGAATAGCTTTGCTAATTCGCTGGCCTAAATATGAGCCAGCCCTTGGGTCACGTGTCACCTCAATCAAAAGCCCTGCAAGTTTTTTGAAAACCCGGAGGGCACCGGCTCCCCACGGACCACCCAAAAGGCTCAAAATAAATACTTATTTTGTAAATATGTACATACATATCATATTATGCATGGGTCTATCTATATATACAGTGTAATAATTTCACAAATGCTTGTTCTAATTTTCGTTACCTTCATTGTTACGGTGTTGTCGACGGAATGTTTGAACATTATCATTATACTTAAACCAGATAAATCAGACACCGAATTCATGCAAGCGAGTTACGTATATTCGGACTTTCGGACATTTTGTTTTGGGGATTTGCTTTTCTTAAATTCGTAAATATCGTCACGTGTTTGGATCTATGCACATCTTACCCATTATAAAAATGTTGTAATGACACAAAAATTCACAACCCGTGACGGGACTCGAACCCGCATCTTTTCCTCAAGCCGGAAACACACTCCTGGCCTCAAACTGAGTTGGATTTGGCACAAAAATTCAGAAATTGCGTCATAGCACCTTGTTGCTTAATTGATTAGAGCGTTTCCAAGTGCAATCACTTGGAATACAAAAATTACCTTAACCATAATTCGCTTGGGAAGGGTTTGGAGTACCTACTCCACGTTCCTCCTACGTTCATTTCGGTAGGTATAAATAGCATGTCCAATTTGTATAAGTATGTATAATGAGATATGGATAATCTAGATTTCCAGCGTTTTCCAGCGACATGACATGCCAAATTGCAGTATGGGAAAATATTTTGCATATTCAACTTTGTTCGTTGACTCAGTCAGTTATAGATCCAATATGGAAATACTACGGATTCAATTAAAAAAAAAATACGGTGACCTGGAAAAAGCAAATAAAGTGCGGTTCAACGACATTGTCAAATGTACAGGTCGTTTTTTTTTATTTTATTGTACGACGGGGAAGCGCTTGGCCTTCATCTCACCTTTTTACAAGTCGAGATAAGGCTGAAGATGGTAGCGCACTTCACTACACAGCGCGCTACGGCAGCTCGACTCAATGCTACGATGAACACTACGAGAAGTCTCTCTCGCGTGTTCGTTACGTAGCATCACTACGGCGGCTCAACTCAGTGCTACGGACGACATGGCGTGAGAAGAGGCTGGCTTGTTGCGGTGGTTCATCAGGTGAGATGAAGGCCAAGCGCCTTGCCGTCGTATGAAACATGTAAAACTAAACCGGTCAAGTGTGGACACTCACACCGAAGTTCCGACTCACATTTCGATTTAAAAATCACGTACGTGTCTACCTACGCTGCACTGCATTACGCCCTTTCACAAGGATCTCTACTATTCTCTATAGACTCTCTATATAGAAAAATGGACGGACAAGGGGGGTAATAGCGTCCCGTTAGTACCCATCGGGATGGAATCCTGTAGTTTAACCCTTTAGTAGGATAGGAGGTTTTTTTTTATTGTACGACGGGGAAGCGCTTGGCCTTCATCTCACCTGGTTACAAGTTGGGATAAGACTGAAGGTGGTAGCGCACTTCACCCGGAATACTCAACAAACTTGGGAACTGGCTATCTTACTTCTAAATGCCGGAACACAACAATTTTATAATTGCTGTTATGGCGACAGAATAAGGTAAGGTGGTGGTAGCTAGCCAGGCGGAAAACAAAGTCTTACCACCAACCGAACCAAGCACAATATATTGTACTCCTCATGGGGATCGAACCCGGGACCTCTGGATCTGAAATCGGTGGGTTGAACCACTAAACCACAGAGGCGGTTATGATTTATGGGTTAAACTGGCGAAGGATTGAGAAGGCATGTGCCTTCTAGCAAATAGAGGCATATACCCAACAGTGGGATGAGACAGGGTGCATGTGATGATGAAGATGTGTTACAATGTGTTTTGAAACTATAATTTACCAAACGTCTCATACATACCCGAGGTTACACCTAAAATTGCAAACAATTTGACTCGCAAACGTTAATGCCAAACGAAAGTAGATTTTGTCTCAAGTGCTGGTCTATTAATATGTTAGATTGTTCGTTGAATCTCTCGTCAAAATGAACTTTACTTTGCAATATTGGTCTGAGTTAACAAGTCCAACTATAGCATTATAACATTAAGTAACCATGTAAGTATTTCCGTCCGTATTTCATACTAATTAACCTAGTAAGGTTGCAGCCGAGAACTTAGAAAAGCTAGCTTATTTTAAAACACGGGTAATACTCACGTAACATTATTATATTGACGTAAGCACTAAGTGGGTGACGTGCGCCTCCACCTTTGGCCGTATCTCAACTTGTAATCAGGTGAGATGAAGGCCAAACGCTTCCCCGTTGTAATAAAAAAAACCTCCTTTCCTAATAAAGGGTTAAACTACAGGATTCCATCCCAAAAGGTACTAACGGGACGCTATTACTCCCTCTTGTCCGTCCATTTTTCTATATAATATTTTTAGAGTCTATAGAGAGTAGTAGAGATCCTTGTGAAAGGGCGTAATGCAGTGCAGCGTAGGTCATGTTTCAATGTGGATTGATTGATTGAGCAAGACCTGCAGGTGGGTTGATTGCTTGTCCAGCCTCCAATTCTTATAAAAAAACTGTCGGCGGCTACTTTATGAACCATAATAGAGTATTTATGGTTTTAGAAATAAGCTTAAATAATTTCTTACAAATTGGCAGAAGATGCAGGAAAGCCTTTTGCATGAAGCAAATGCTATATAATATAATTTTGCTATATAATTTTGTGATTTTTGTAATAGGAATAGATTATTGTTATAAAATTATTTATTATCTCTTAACATTTTAACTTATTATTATTAGTATCATCATCATTTCAATTATTGTTTCATATACTTTATTATTGTAATCATTTGACGTCAATAGATATTTGTAGTTACTTAAAAAAATATTTTTGCTTTTGAAATTTTGTACTATGTAAATTTTTGATGATTGCGTATTTGCTTAATTTATGACTAGGTATGTTTGTTGTCTTTATTAATTTTTTTTTTTAAATGCACTGATTTGATTGTTATAGTTATATTTATAGTTTTCAAAATAGTTATATTATTATATTATTATTTTTTTATTTTTTGCATGCTTATTCTAAAATTTTCTAACTTGTTTGTTTATTTTGTCCGCTAATGGAAACGGTTCTTACGGAAGATCAGCGCAGGTTGTCTTTGTCCAACCTGCTTTATGCTGAGTAAGGACCCATTTGCAGCGACATTTACTTATCTTACTATATTTTCTAGTTTTTATTGCTACAAGTTTGTATGATTATTGATTGTTGTTGCAAATAAACTCTATTCTATTCTATTCTATAATTGGTAGACACATACGTGATTTTTTGAATTGAAATGTGATTCCGAACTTCGGTGTGCGTGTCCACACTTGACCGGTTTAGTTTTACATGTTTCATACGACAGGAAGGCGCTTGGCCTTCATCTCACCCGATGAACCACCGCAACAAGCCAGCCTCTTCTCACACCATGTTGTCCGTAGCACTGAGTTGAGCCGCCGTAGCGGTGCTACGTCACTAACACTCGAGAGAGACTTCTCGTAGTGTTCAACGTAGCACTAAGTCGAACCGCCGTAGCGGTGTTACGTCTTGAACACGCGTTAGAGACTTCTCGTAGTGTTCATCTTAGCATTGAGTCGAGCCGCCTTAGCTGTGCTACGTCACGAACACACGAGAGAGACTTCTCGTAGTGTTCATCGTAGCATTGAGTCGAACCGCCGTAGCTGTGCTACGTCACGAATACGCGAGAGTGACTTCTCGTAGTGTTCATCTTAGCATTGAGTCGAGCCGCCTTAGCTGTGCTACGTCACGAACACACGAGAGAGACTTCTCGTAGTGTTCATCGTAGCATTGAGTCGAACCGCCGTAGCTGTGCTACGTCACGAATACGCGAGAGTGACTTCTCGTAGTGTTCATCTTAGCATTGAGTCAAGCCGCCTTAGCTGTGCTACGTCACGAACACGCGAGAGACTTCTCGTAGTGTTCATCTTGAACCAGCTGGTGTCAAGTTATGATAAAGCCGCAGGTGGAGGGCTGCTGGGTCAAGTAACCTTCACGTAGGTGCACCCGTACCACAACAAGTTGCAAGCCAGGCGGACCCTTCCAGGTCCTACCACCAGCTATAGGATCATTCGGCTGTAACGGTTGAAACGGTCAACGATTCCATTGTTGTAGATAGAGTATAACTATAATGGTTTTCCATGGTCCCGAAGGAGTCACCTCGCAGCAGCTCTCAAGGCGAACCCATGGGTCCCCCCTGCCTCATCTCACTGTGCTCTCTGCTGGTTCAGAAAGACAGGCGGAACCATGTCTGATTATCAGTCACTGTAAAAGAGATCCGACGCGTCTTTTACTGTGCTACCAGGGTGCCCCTACGAGGAGGTTACTTGACCCAGCAGCCCTCCAGCTGCGGCTTTATCATAACTAGACACCAGGTGAGATGAAGCTTGGTCTACATATCGGTTCCCCGATGTATAAAATACAAGGCTGCATGAATTTCTCATTTCATTTCCTGTATGCAACCGGCTTTCTAACAATGGATGTCATAACAATGTTATTATCAACATAACACAACACCAAACGTTGCAAACCAGACACCAAGTCACAGTATGGCCACGCACGTGCTGTGACCTGACTGCAGACAGTTGAATTGAACCCGCGGTTCGTATCAGTTACTAGTGATGGCAACTTTTCGTATTTCCGCTGGTATCATCGAAAGAAAGAAAGAAAGACATTTATTTGACAAACAACAATACAGATCATTACGCATTACATAAGTACAATATACGACAATCTTTAACACAAGTAGTTTTAATAACATATTATATATATGTATAGGATCCGCTTTATGCATATGGCTATGATTGAAATTCGGAAGTCTGTACTGTATAGCTTTTTATTTAACATTCGGAAAGCCTTATATAATTCGGAAACTTCCGATGGAGATTCCGAGAACGCTATTCTGAAAATCCATTTATATAAATATTCGAAACTTCCACAGAAGATTTTGAGAAATGGTGTGAGAATAGCGTTGTTTAGCTAGAGTAAGACTGCGGATTTAACTCCAGGATGTTTTCAGTTAGCGATTCTCTAATAGTTAAGGAATGTGAAAAACTGTACGTTCTTTTCTTTGTTATATGTAGAAGTTTTGTCTTTGACGGAACTTGTGAACATATCAACATATTTCCGTATTTCCGTACACGTGCTCATGGTGCATCTCTAGCCACACGCTATTGTCTCGTCGCTTTCACTCTCCGTACGGATATAATTACTCTTACGAAGGTATTACGTCAGTATATCGAGCGTTAACTCAGTACACCGTGAATTTAAATATTAATAAAGTGCATTGGATTTGACCCGGATTGTAACGATTATCGTTCTTACCGACAAACTCAACATGACAGACATTATCTTATCAAATTGCTGATGTACCTAGATACCAGATTCTAGGACACCTTCCTTCCTTTTTTTCATATCATTTATTAAAAAAAAACATTTTGTGTGTGGAGTTCATACAAATAAGTTTAAACATAGACATATGTTCAAGTATAATAATTATTTAAAATAGGTAATAACCTATATCGGGTGAAATGAATGTCAGAAAATATCTTGAAAAGAAATCGGGCACCTACCTGATGTAAATTATGCCACAGCCTAACAAAAAACCTGTACGTAGTTTCTGCTGTAGTTCTTCAGTCGTTATAAAATATATAGGTAGGTACCTACATGCTATGTGGTGGATACTTCCGTTTGCGTTCACCGAAACAATTTTCAACGGAAAAAATAACGCAATATCATCTCAAATAAAGGCTTTATTGGTTGTCGAAATACGGCTCTACCGCGTTGACATACGAACCATTTTAATTTAACAATAAAAAATATACACATAAGGTAAATTGTGTTTTTGTCCAATGATTACCGTAGCGTTTAGTACTCTATACCATTGTAATACAGGGTATATTGCTGTCATAAACAATGCACAGGATGCGAGCAATGTGTGTGATCGATATGGATCATGTTTCTTGTTTGTGGTTTTTTGGTATCAATCGATGAATCGGGAATTTCTAGCGATTTAATTATAGTTTCGTTGTTTATTTACCTTGTTGGTGATCACATTAATAATAATGAAATAGTTAGGTATCTTTTATTGAGCTGTGGCCAAATGGGTTCTGTGGTGTATCCGAATGGCATGTGTTGGCTAGAGTTCCGCTGAGCGGCGATGGACTTGCAACCTGTCGCGTATTGAAAACTTGCAAACCGTGGGCATGTGCCGAATATGAGTTTGGACGTGCCTCTGACTACCCCTTAGTAGGTGATTCTTATAACATCCACGCTTGAGCAGTGATTAGATTACTTTATAACATATTGTCTAACATAATACATACAGAACACGATGATATTTTCCCACTACTAACGTGTAAAGGTAAATCTGGCTCTGTGTTTGCAGACTGGGCTACAGCCGGTATCTATAAAAGTAGGAATAGACTATATGAACTCTACGCAGAGAGAGAGTTAAGGCTACATGATCTACCATTTATTAGTTTCGTCAAAAAATACTCTAAAATCTTTAAACAGGTATGTCATTCAGCAAAATCTTTGCAAATAAAAAGGAAAATAGAGAACTCAACAAATAAAATAAAGGCTACTTGGAAAATGATTAATAATGAAACCGGTAAAACAAAACCTCTAAAAAAACCAATAGCTTTAAAAGTAG
The DNA here is from genome assembly GCA_951394065.1 of Venusia cambrica. NCBI lineage: Eukaryota > Metazoa > Arthropoda > Insecta > Lepidoptera > Geometridae > Venusia > Venusia cambrica. The sequence goes on along the minus strand of OX596067.1, from coordinate 1,675,203 downwards.
ATGATACAATTGTAATTGATAATTTTAAAGTTGCTAATGAATTTAACCGTTTTTTCTCTAGCATACCTAATATTGTTACTCGGCCACTAAACTCATCTGTTGATTGTGCGTTGGCTCTACTTGAAACAAGTGTTGAAAAGTGTCATGTTTCCTTTAGTTTTAGACACGTCAACTCTGACTGTATTGTAAAAGCTTTTAAGTCAATGAATATAAAAAAATCCGAAGACCTTTGGGGGATTTCCGTAAAGATATTAAGTACGATAGTAATTGATATTGCACCATGTCTGGCATACATATTCAATAGAAGCATCGACGAAGGAATTTTTCCTGATCTGATGAAACATAGCAAACTGATCCCTTTATTCAAGTCTGGTAATGAAAAGGATCCAGCAAACTATCGACCAATATCGATTCTGCCTGCATGTAGTAAAATATTTGAAAAACTGATTCTTATTCAGTTACAGTCACATTTTAACTGCAACAGGCTTTTGCATGAAAAACAATTTGGGTTTACTAAAGGCCGTTCAACGACCGACGCTGGTTCTATGCTGTTGAAGTACGTCTTTAAAGCCTGGGAGGGAAAACAGGATGCCATTGGAGTATTCTGTGATCTATCTAAGGCTTTTGACTGCGTAGATCATGACACCCTGATTTCAAAGCTTAAACACTACGGCATCCAGAATCAGGCAATAAACCTCATGCATAGTTACCTATCAAATCGCATTCAAAAAGTGGATATTAGCGGTATCAGATCTTCGGGAACCTCCACTAACATAGGTGTACCACAAGGATCGATCTTAGGGCCCTTTCTGTTTCTAGTCTACGTCAATGATCTACCATCCTATGTAGGGGACCTATGTGACATTGTATTGTTTGCTGACGATACTTCATTAATATTTAGAGTCGATAGGGCTAAAGATAACTATGATTGTGTAAATGCTTCTCTAGCTAAAGTTCTTGATTGGTTTACAGTTAACAACCTCCTACTAAATGAGAAAAAAACAAAATGCATCCGATTCACCTTGCCTAATGTTCAAGTCAGCAATGCTAACATTATCTTAAATGGGGAAATACTTAACTTTATTGAAGCAACTACTTTCTTAGGTTTAAATATTGATGCTAAGTTGCAATGGGGTATTCATATTGAGTCATTAGCTAGCAGATTAAGCTCGGCTGCATACGCTGTACGTACAATAAGGCATCTTACTGATGAAGCTACGGCGAGGTTAGTTTATTTTAGTTACTTTCATAGTATTATGTCTTATGGCATACTTTTATGGGGAAATGCAGCTGATATTGATAGCATTTTTATTCTACAGAAGAGAGCTATACGGGCAATTTATAAAATGAAAACTCGTGACTCTCTTAGGGAACGTTTTAAAGAGATTGGTATTCTTACAGTCAGCTCCCAATACATTTATGAAAACCTAATGCACGCTCACAGAAACATTGATGAGTTTAGTAAAAGAAGTGATGTACACCGTGTTAATACTAGAAATAAAAATAAACTTGAGATACCTAAGTTTCGCTTAGGAAAAGTAAATAATTCATTCTTAGGAAACTGTGTGAGATTTTATAATAAGCTTCCTCAAAGCGCCACCAAACTCTCTACTCGTAAATTCAAATTGTATATAAAGAATAATTTAATTAAAAGTGCCTACTACAAAATTAGTGATTATATCGACGATAAGAACGTGTGGCCCGATGTTGCTATACCAGTTGACAGCAAAATGGTGATTTCTCAATGTTAACAAATTGCCCATAGGTAGATAGGTAATAACAAATGTTTTAAGATTAAGTATTTAGGTTTTTGTTGTATCTACTTAGAATATAATTACAAATTGTGTATCTAAATGTTGAATGGATCATCAAAAAAATTAACCGGCCCGAGGTTCTTGCCTTTCTCCTTGTGTGCTGGTCGCGATTCCGAACAGGCGGTAAATTTGACGATTCAAAATGATCCTAAAAAATCTTAATGAATAAAGAAATTTTGACTTTGACTTTGACTTTAGAGGTACCTAGACCCTCGTGGAAAAAGTCGTGCTTAGGTATAGGTATACCCATGCTTTTACTTGTAAAACTAGTACATAATTAATCAAAATTATATAAATACATATAAATCCCTATATAAAAAAACTATCAAATGCGAGAAATCGGAAACGCGCACCCAACGCGGGTTCCAATCCGATAAATACACACATTAACACTATTGTATGAATGCCCTATCACTATTCAATTGACATATTCGTAAAGTTAGTTCTTCAGATTTTTTTTCTTGGTTCCTTATTAATTGCCATTGGTGTAATGTAAGTAAGAACCAGCCTTATGCAATTAAAAATAAACGGACAAAATCCTGCTATCGGTTTTTTTTTTTGTTAAATGATTAGTAGTAGAGTACTGCATGTAGTTTTCATACAATATTCGTTTAAAATATCCCCAGATATTACTATTTATGTACCACGATGGTCTAGGAGACACCTATTTACTCTTGACTTAAAAATACCCAAGTTATACGTAGCAGGAAAGACTGACGACGGCAAAGACTTCCACACCTTCGCTGTTCTTATAATATAGGTGGATTGAAACCGCTTAGTCCGAATGGGTGGTACACTAACTAGGTAAGAATGGTAGTGTTCCGTGCGTCTACTTGTCCTATTGTGGAAAGGAGAAGGCGGAATCAGATCGTGCAAGTCCTGTGCACAATCACCAAAATGCAACCTGTATAATATAGATAGGCAAACGACTTTTCGGCGGTGTTCGAGACTTAGGATCTTAGTTTTCGCCATTGAGGTAGTATAGAGATATAGGTACATATGCAACATTTAGTGTTGTTGCGGATGGTATATTAGAATCGATCAATACTTGTACTCGTACATTATTCAAAGTGAAAAGACGTGAAAATGAAGTGCTTTACATACTGGTCATGGACATACGACAGCTCCTGCGATGATGATGATCCTTAGATGATGAGTATCGAGTGCCGTGGAGCGATTTATGAACCCAAAACCACCTGTCTAACTCTTCACCAAGAGTTGACATGATCTTTTAGATTCCGGACATGACAAACGTGAGAAAAAAAATATTGATAGTATAACGTATGTGTATTCTGATGAAAAAAACGCGTTGAGCATTTTTATGCTTAACCTGCTCTGAAAGTGCCCTTCTTAGTCTTTTTTTAAATGAGGAAGAATGTGCGTCATTAGGTACTGTTTTAGGTACTTATATGCGGGAGGGAAAAGTGTATGGAAATCCATTGTTAACGGGATGAGTGGGCAGAAAATTCTATGAAAATGTATTGTTAACGTGCTGTTTTTATTTTTTATGTGTCTCATATGAGAATGAAAATATAAAAAGGTTTAGCCTACAAAATGATACTGGCCACTTGGTTTTTTTTGACATAGATTTTAAAAAAGAACAACGATTAAGAAGTTTTTAATAACTTTAAAAATGTAAGCATTCAGTTTCAAATAAAGAATTTGTCTTGTATTTTCATCGAAGGTAGAAGTAGTCCCTCGGAAGACAGAGTTATTCCCAACTTGTGTGTAACTTACCGATTCCTATGAGGGTTCATAGCATTCGGTCACTCTTCCTCCGGTGAATACCTAATTTATTATTTTTTAAATGCCTGACGTTTATTTATTCGGTTATGGGCTGGTTATCTACATAATGTTAATTCACTATTGTGATCGTGTTCGCGCAGTGGAACCATTTTGAAACGAATTTAGTTGCATGTTCTAAATCGCGTCAGCACACGACGAATGGTGCAAGAAACTCGGCTTGGTTCATTTTAGTCTTATCTCAACACTTTGTGAGGTAAAAAATTAAGATATTTGTCAGTTGGCTGATATTTTTTAGTTTTGGTTGTTGGAGGACATTTTTAAGTCCGCCTGGCTAGCTACCACCATCTTACATAATTATGTTATTATGTAAGATTTAATCACCATAATAACAATTCTAAAATTGTTGTGTTCCGGCATAGTAAAGGTGAGTTCGGCATTATGATAACTTGAAATCCAGCTGATATGAAGGTCAAGTGCTTACCCGTGGTACAAAAAAAAGCGTCCAAGATTTTGCTGTAGGTAGACGTTGAGATACCATTTGATTACTTATAGGATTTCTCGGCTATTGACCTCTCAAAACTTACTCTTTTCAGTACATTCAAGTTGGAGCATTGGACAATGAAGATAAGATAGTAGATGAACCTCAACAGATGGCGTGATGAATTTTTGGTCACAACCCAAAATACATAGAATTCGTTTGTTCTAAACTGACTACTTATACCTACTACGTAAAAGTATCCATAAGAATCGTTTTTTAAGAAACCCATTTTCTCAGAAACTACCTTACGGAAAATGTTGGAATTTTTTACATATGTGTAAAACTTTTGGTTGCCTCCGATGGATGTCATAAAAGCCGACTAAGGGATCTCACCAGAACAAAGGGCAGCAGCTTCCTTCTGTGTATTATCGACACCCTTACTACGATCGCCTATCCACCTGCCAAGCTTGGTGATTATGGCAAAAAAATCTCCCTCCAGCTTTGGAGAGTCTCTGTCCAGCCGTGGACAGTAATGGCTGTTGATGTTGGTGAATGGAGTAGCGTAAATAAGTGAGTTCAGGTTTTAAAAGTTGATTTTGGGGGAAAGTGAAACAATATTGAATGGGTCTGCCTCGATCACGCTTTCCGCTTTGTGAGTTCCAACATTTAACCTCAGCCCATTTTTCTAAGGAAGACGTGTCCCGCCCAACCTCTTTTAATTTGACCGCCATTTTGCCCACATCTCAGGTAGAGGATTCCGGGTGAAGTGCGCCTCCACCTTCGGCCTTATCTCAACTGAGAGGTGAGATGAAGCCCAAGCGCTTCCCCGACGTACAATATATAAAATAAATAAAAGACATCTGCGATGCCGTCTTCAGCATAGCCATGGTATTTCAAAACCCGTCAACTCTCTTCACACATACTACGCTCCAAGATATGTTGTTTATTTTTAACACGATCCTAGTCTAGATTTATTCTCAGTAAAAGATCTGACAGACATATTTTTGAATCTTTAATGTTTGGTTCTCTCCGCTTTGGTTATCATCAAACACTCACCGGATCCCAGGTTTGCACACGTGTGAATTAAGCTCCTATATCCCGGACACACGTGTCGCTAGGAGGGCACTTATGAAGGTACCTCGTATGTACTTCTACAATGTAATATCAAAGTCGTGTTCCTACATATACACTAGGGTTTTTATGCCACTAGCTTCTGTCTGCGACCCTGACCGTGTTTTAGATAATAGAAGGTAGTTTCAAAAACAAAAACAAAAACCCAACTATTGAAAATTCTGCTCTGAAACAAGAAAATATTCTCATCTGAAATAGTTATGTGCAAACTATTCAATATTCATCATCTATTAAATAAACATCTTACACGATATATATTTTAATGTATATCTAATACATAGATACCTATTCATGTTCAGAAGATAGTCGTGGTTAAATTTATAACAATTAACCGCTGTGGTCTAGCGGTCCCACCGGTGTCAGATGCAGAGGTCCCGGGCTCGATCCCCAGGGGAGTACTGTGCTTGGTTTGGTTGGTGGTCGGACTTTGTTTAAGACCGCCTGGCTAGCTACCACCACCTTACCTAATTATATCGCGAAAACAACAATTCTACAATTGTTGTGTTCCGGCATTTAATAGGTACGATAGCCAGTTCTACAGTTTGTTGAGAATACAGGTGAAATGCGCTTCCATTCGGCCTTATCATAACTTGAAAATCAGGTGCGATGAAAGCCAAGCCTCCCAGTAGTACAATCAATAAAATACGTCCATTGCTGAATGGACCTCCGTCTTTACGATGCCACAGATAGCGATTTTAGGCCGCGTTCATCTTCCGACACCCGGTTACATGGCCCAGAGTTTGACCTTCCGCCCACTGGAAAAACAAGTGGCGATGTGGCCTAAGATGGAGCACGCTTGTCAAAAAGGAACCTATTCAATCTGGACTTGAAGACTCCAAGATTGTACTCGTTCGGAAAAACAGACGACGACAAGGGGACTTTTGGCTCCCCAACGGTTATCGGCTCAGCGAGCTGTATTATCTGTACCACAGGTCCTACTTTAACTTGCAAATCGAACGTTGCTTCGAAGTTGGAACAAATATAAAATCAAAGTGGTCCTAACAATGATCACCTGGGCACAGGCTAGCGAGCAGTTAGTACGGTGATTCCGTGACTGGTTCACACGATTGTTATTTCACTTTCACATCGGAGTAATGGGTCTTGCACATTAGATCATTTCGCTGGTGGCAAAATACATGTGTGCAATACGATGGATCGGCGCTAACTTAAACTGAATCTGGTATTTTTTGCGAATCTAGTACCTATTTTGTGAGTTTTTTATTTTGTTGCTATACGACGGGAAGCGAACTTGAAACCTGGAGATAAAAATACTAAGCTTTTTATCACCAGGTTTTAAGTTATGATTCCGGGCGAAGCGCACTTCGCCCGGAAGCCTCAACAAACTGTTAAAGCTGCCTGAGTGAAGCTGTTTTTTGAGAGTAGGTATGTAGTATGTTTGTTTGTATTTAGGTACTAGGTAGAGATGTACCATTCTCAAATAAACGACCCTCCACTGCGGTACCTCTTACAGGCTCTATCACCTTCGGCCTTCTCTTAACTTGTCACCAGGTGAGATGAAGGCGAAGCGCTTCCCCGTCGTACGAAAAAAAAACTGGCTGTAGCCATAAGACTATTTGAAATGTTTCTTTGGTTGGACTTAATCAGCTTGGATCGGCCTTCGAGGCCTGACCTGAGCGATTGCATCCATTGAGTAGGGGTCCTTGTAGTTGATAAGTTCTCAGCGTTGCGTAGTGTTATGCGATTTTAATGTCGTTTTTATTGCACAGGATTCTTCGGCCGATTGATGTGGTCCCTATCGTAATGATAGATTAAACATCGCATCCAGGGTTTCTTGGAATGAAATGCCTATCGAATGATAGGTTCTGTGTGGGCCTGTTTTTTTAGTGAGGGTTTATGAGATAAAAATAACCAATAAGTAGTTATATTTTATCTATGTCTTTTCCGTGTGGACTGTGGTATAAGACTTATTGAACCGCCGCTATAGGCGTCTGACATTACATTCTGACATTCATTCATTCATTCATTCATTCAATGAGTATTTCTTTTTTGTAAATACTTATCATACGAAACAGCTTTCCGGTCTCTTAGACCCACTACCAGGCTCCACCGGTGGAGCCAAAGCATTTTATCTCTTGAAACCACCTGCTGATGTTACAATGTATAAACGTAAAACACAGAACTAACACAAATTTTGTCCTGGGTGGGCATCGAACCCATAACGCTCAGAAAGTAGAGCCTAATGAGAGGCTGAAAATAACGCCTGAATCAATTACCTGATATTTTTTATGAGGTGGGAGTAGGAGTTAATAACAGATGTTTTAGGAGAGCAGTTTAGTCTTTTCACAAAAAAATACTTTATTACTTTGCAGTATAAAGTTTTCTTTGCAATTGTTGATTCTATTATGTTAGTACCTAGGTCATAGGTAGATACACTATATACACACATTTGATACCTACCCATATTATAGTAAAGATACATTTTTCTACCCTATCCCTTCTTCATTTTTGAATCGCACCCCCCATATTACCCCACCCCCCCAAAGTCCTACTCACACGTCACAATCCATGAAGCCGTTTAGAATGTCTCTACATTCTAGTTTCTACTAAAAACATAGCCCACCTTCCGAGGCAGTGGTGCGCAAAACTAACTTCACATTTGCCTTGATTCGTTGACCGCAATGAATGTAGGTGCTAAGCGATAGATAACACGGTTGTACACGGTAATTATAATTAGTAATGAATTAGTGTCCTACGACCCGGTTCTGATGGGAGGCTGCTTTCCCAGTAATTGTCACTTTTCTACGCAATTAGACAGCTGGAACCGCTATGCCAGGTCTTTCGAGAAATAGCTGTGTGCGACATGCTTGGAAGTTCAGGCTGTGACTGCTACCTGCTTCTAGTTACTGCCTCTGGCTCTGTCGGTTTCTAAACCACTGACACGAGTTTGATTAAAAGTAAGGATATCATATGGCCTGGCTATAAAATTACAGCTATGAGGAAATCAATTATTTTAACCACCTCTGTGTTCTAGTGGTTTGCCCACTGATATTAGATTAGATACAGAGATCCCGGGCTCGATTCCTGGGGGTATAATATTGTGCTTGGTTTGGTTGGTGGTAGCTACCGTCATCTGGTGGTGTTTTAGATATCACTACAATGTAAAGTAATACGCGCGAGTCTCGATGGCGCGATACTCCGATATAAATCTAGTGAACGTTTTGCCGTGCAGTTGATTTATTGACAGCGGGCCCGTTTCGCAGGGCAGGTCGAGGGATCAAATAACTTGACATTTGAACGGTTAGCGTTGACCGGAGCTGTGCCGCTCCTACGAACAGGGACGAATCGAGGGAATGCTGAAGAGGGGGAAATTTATAGAGGTTTTGGCCGAATAGGCTTTGCCATCTTTCGATCCAGATCCAGGTCGAGCATCTATATTTACAATGACTTGTTATTTATTTATTATGACGTAATACGATGTATGACGTAGAAATAGGACTTCTCTTTCAATAGACCGATGACATTGAGCGGTCGCGGGAGTCTGTAAATTAAAGATAAAGATAAAGGTCATTTATTTGCTAAGCAATGTGTACATTAAGCAGCTTTACCGATATCGTCGGTGTACAAATTGAGAGAGATTGGCATGCATTCATTATCAAATATTTTCGATTCAATATGTTATGTAAAATAAAAAATAAACATTTACAGTCAGGTACTTAATTCTAATAATGTATATGTCATTAAAATATTATCATAATCAAATATGCATTAAAGATGTCGTTATTAATCATTATACAAAACAAATTAAAATGTATTATACGAGCCCCAATGCAAAAGAGTTCGTCTGATACCAAATATTACAAGTGCCTAATAGTAAAAGTAAAATTTACATGATTAAATTTAACTTTATTAGTTAAAAAAATATACACTGGTTTGGTTTTGAACACTTAATGCAGTTTATTTATAATTTAAAAAAAAATACAAAATATTTTTCTATTTAAATAAAATATAATTAATTCTTCGGGAACCATCTACGCATTAAACTTCGTCCATCACATTCAACGGCGCAAAATAGTTCGTCTACCACTTAGTGGTATCACCTTTAGCATCGATCACGGCCTTAATTCTTCGTGGCATCGTTGCTCCCAATTCTTCACATTCTTGAGGAGTTATTGAGTGCCAGACAGATTCAATTTTCTCTTTCAGATCACTTTTAGACCTTGCTGGATACTTGCGCAGCATTTTCTTCATTTTCCACCACAAGGTCTCAATCGGTGACAAATCTGGACTAGTGGACGGTCACTCCATTGTTGGGATCTGATTCCGGTTAAACCAAGCCATCGTTGTCCTCGCAGTGTGACAGAATGCACCATCTTGTTGAAAGGTGTAGGCATTACGATGTTTCAACGCTGGAATCGAGGGTATGAGACTTGTTTCCAGAATGTTTTGGTTCTTTACTGCATTAACAGGGAAACTTCACTTTTCTTTTATAAACTTTTCTTTTATAATAGGTATAGAATGCTTCATCTTTATTTCTGATAACTTTTTTCCGTACATCACCGATCGTCACCTCATATTTGTATTCATCATTCCATATTATTTCACGCCACTGGTCTGCCGTCCAATTTTTATGATCTAGAGAGAATTTCAGCCTTTTCTTTTTCTGGAGACGCGTGAGTAAAGGTTTTTCTTTAGCAGTATAAAATACATAGCCCAATCGTTTTACGACCCTCTTGCAGGTATCGATAGATACATCTTTGTGAATCATCTCTCTCCACTTCCGGTCAGTCCTCCTGCGCGGGCACGACGATTATTTTTAATGATTTTCTTTAAAACTCGATTTTCAGCTTCACTTGTGGTTCGCGGCCGACCAGGTTTTTTCAAACATTTAACCGTGCCATTTTTCCTGTAATGTTCGATAATGGTCTGAACTGTCGATCTTGGTAGGGATAAGTCCTTGGCTATTTGGTAAGCAGATTTGCTATTATTGTTGCTATGAATAATTATTTTTCGTACTTCGTCAGCGATAGGTTTCCCGTGAGCCATTTTGTTTGAAAATGATAATAAAATTCTATGAAATACGGTTTTTATATATTTGAAAATGACAGTGACGCATCATGTGACGGATGATTTCTATTTTCAAATCAAATTTAACTTAATTTTCAATGAAAACAGACAGTATTGAGACATAGACGAACTATTTTGCATCGATTAAAAACTAGACGAACTATTTTGAGTTAGACGAAGCAAATCAAAGTGCCATAAATACATCATTTAGGTAAAATATGTTTTTATTTAAAATTGCCTGATTAACAACAATAGGATGAAGAACTTCACCCCAATTTTTTTTCATAGGCCTTTTTTATATAAATATAGTGAAGTTGAAAACAGACAACTTTTGCAATTATATGACTAGACGAACTCTTTTGCATTGGGGCTCGTATAAGAATTCATCAATTGTATAGTAGCACTTTTCTGTTAGGATTTTTTTTAATTAAGCTTTAAATAAATTGGTGCCTAGTTCCTTGTAAATTTTGGGAGCCATGCAGACTAAACATTTGTTCAACAATTCTTTCTTTGCGGGATGTAAACTTATGGCATAGTAGTTGTATAGTATTTTTTTCTATCTGCAACTGTACGGTAGGTACGACAATATTCAAAATGTTTAACCATTAGGGTGTCCGTGCCTTGCCATCAGCTGCGCTACCACAACAAGCGAACGTTTTTTAATCTGATGACGATTCAATTTAAGCTCATCGCGAACAGAAAATACTGCAAAAGAGGTTTCAATAGTTTAACTTACGCATAGTCTGAACGTATAACCTTTACTAAATGCATAAAGTTGAATTTCTAAATTTTCAAGATTGTTAGCGTTCCAACAACTTTGGGCACATTGTCATCATACATTATTTTTTTATCATCAAACAAAGAACACTTGACAAAAATTCACTTTTCCAGAAAAACTATAAAAAAAATTAGATGTTCTTTAATGCAGAACTTATTTTTTTTTAAATCAAGCACGTAACTCCTAACATGACTTTTCGATAACTCTCACGGTTTCAGACTTGGGCTCAGTGGCCCTGGAAAAAAACTCAACCTGTATATGTAATTGTAAATGTAAAAAGACTACCATTTTCGCACTTAGACCCCTGAGTGGCCCATTGTGCGTGAGGAATGTCCGGTTAGTATATCCAGCCTTACTCCGACCAGAAGCGCAGTATATTCGTGGGGTCTTCGTATGTTTCGCGGATTGACCTTGGGTTGTTTAGGGGGTTTCCTTGCGTTGTGCTGTGATTCCCACGCAATCCAGTACCACGTGGGCAGCTGATTCCTTTTCGTTTAGACAACCTGTGCATAGGGAGCTGTCCGTTGCTCCAATGGTGAACAGGTGTTTATTAAGTGACGATCAGCGGCCTGTCAGTGTCCCCACCACTGATCTCCATTCGGAGATCTTGTCTCCTTAAGGTTTAGGAGTCGTCGTATTATATTTTGGTGAATAAGTGGGTAGCGCTGCTCTGGCCTGTCGACATTCGGTAGAGCTGGTCCAGCGTTCGGTGTGTATGTCCCGGGTGTGAAGCCTTATCCATGTGCGGATCTGTGAGAATGGCAGGGGGAGGGACGTCGACAGGCTTTCTGTGGCGGTTTCCGACCTTCTCCTAGCCAATTCATCGGCGGCGGAAACCCGCTGTGTCCCTTTATCCATTGTAACCTACTATACTACTAATTGTAACTTTCATTAATTGAATTTAATGTGAAAGAAGTCTTGAACTCCTTTTGGTTACAATATCCCCATTACATTAGGTTGTAGGTATAATTTTTGTTTAAAAAAAGAAAATGTTTGTGACCTTTGCATAAAAAAACGGCTTGTATGTATAAACTTGACTTCACTATCTTTACACTTTTTTTTAAATATTGTTCAGGCGTCATTTTATAAATCCAAATGAATTGACAATTTAAAACACATACTTACAACAGGGCTGGGTTTTTAAATAAATAAAGAGGTTTTTCATTGTAATCTGACAGGAACTACTAGCAAAGAGTTTATCTATTATAGTAGGTACAAACTTCAATAATAATGCACATTATTATATGCAAACCTACAGGGAATGCTGCTGCGTGATATCAAAATCATTAGTTAGATTTATATTAAAATAAAACTTTTACCTTTTACCTCGTTCAGAACCTTCCAGTTTATTGGAGATAAACCTTCCGGCTCTTAACGGTTTAATATGTAAAAAGTTACAGCATGAAGCCTTTTGATTTTTTGACAGGTTACGACCCTACGTTTGATCACAATCTCGCCTTGAAGAAGGCCATGTCTCTCATGTCTGTTTATCTCTAAAGTAAATCCAACTTAGCTTATTTAATAGATCTTATTATATTTTATTAGTGCTTTTATAAGCTGCGTCGTTCTAAACAGTGATTTATCAGATTAGTGATTTTTATTGTTCAGTAAAGTGGTCCATTACCCTTGTCCTTACGCCTTCACTGTAACCAACGCGTTTCCTTCGGCATTGTGAGTAGAGCAAAAAGGTTGCACAATCGTTCAGTATAGGCATAGTACATACGTAATTATAAGAGCAGGTACGTTTACCTACCACGGCAAATGTGTTGTTGGCTACGAAAGTCAGGTCAGTAACCTCTTTCAAGTCTTAGCACTTAAATATGAATCTAATAAAAAGTAAGATAAAAAACTAGAACCTATCATCTCATTATTTTAGTTATGTTAAGGCCGAAAGGTGGAAGCGCAATTCACCCGGAATCAACAACACTGGCCATCTTACCGACAGACTTAGATAAGTGCGGTAGCTAGCCAAGCGGACTTAAACAAAGTCCTATCACCAACCAAACCAAGCACAATATAATACCTCAGGATCGTACCCGGGCCGTCTGGATCTTGATTGGATTTTTGATTTCACCAAACATCTGGCCGCTCACTTGAAACACAAGGCGATGTGTCCTAAGACACATCGTGAGAGCACACTTATTGTCTAAAAGGAACCTATTCTAAGTTTTTTTTATTTGACGACGGGTAAGCACTTGGCCTACATCTCACCTGGTTACAAGTTTAGATAAGGCCAAAGGTGGAAGCGCACTTCACCCGGAATCCTCAACCAACTGACGAACTATCTTATCTCTAAATGCCGGAATACAACAACTTTTTAAAGAATTGTTGCTATGGCGACAGACTTAGGTAAGATAGCGAGGCGGACTTAAACAAAGTCCTAACACCAACCAAACCAAGCACAATATTGTACCTCTGGGATCGTACCCGGGACCTCTGGATATGATATCGGTGGGCGAACTAGACCACAGAGGCAGTAGAAAATACTTGATAGGATTTTTTTTTGACCAAACATTTGGCCGCTCACTTGAAACACAAGTGGCGATGTGTCCTAAGATGGGGCACACTTGTCTAAAAGGAACTCACTCTGGACCCGAGCTCACGATTATCACGAGTAACTGTACCCAAGGGTAGGTAAGGTTGGGTTAGCTGTCGGCACATCATCAGAGCAGGCAGTGTAAAAGCGAAACCGGCACGCTACCGGCGCGGCGCGTGCGCGATTCAGTGCGGAACGGTTGTCGCCTTTCACTGTCCGATGCGCCGGCGCAGGGCTCGCATCATGGCCGTCAATTGCAACACGGATCACAAACTATTCCATTACATTTTATTCTTGATCTTAATGACACAGCCTGTTTGTTTTATTGCAATCCTTCTGAAGCGTCTGCTCAACACGAACTCCTTCCTTCAAATTATTTTCAAAAAAATAACCGCCAGATATACCTAGTGTGCTCTGAGGATTTATTCTGTTTTATGAGCAAATACATTTTTTTTATCGACAAGGCAATATCCTTCTCTAGGATTCCGGGTGAAGTGCGCCTCCACCTTCGGCTTTATCTTACCTTGTAACCAGGTGAGCGATGAAGGCCAAGCTCTACTCCGTCGTACGCAAAGAGGGTTTAGTTTTAGTGTCGAAAAAAATGATGCAGGTATATGTTAGTCAGCTTATTAAACCAAGAAACTTGGATAATATTGACAGTCAAAGTCAAAGTCAAATATATTTATTCAGTAAGATTTTTTAGGATCACTTTGAAACGTCAAATCTACCGCCTGTTCGGAATCACGACCAGCACACAAGGAGAAAGGCAAGAACCTCGGGCTAGTTTTTTAGTATATTTAGGTATAAATTTAATATAAAGTAGTTTATCATATTATGTTGGGTATTATGTGTGTTTTTTATAGTACGACGGGAAGTGCTTGACCTTCATCTCACCTGATTTTTCAGTAAGGCACTTCACCCGGAATCCTCAACCAACTGAGGAACTGGCTATCTTTCCTATAAATGCCGGAACACAACAACTTTTTAAAGAATTGTTGTTATGGTGACAGACTTAGGTAAGATGGTGGTAGCTAGCCAGGCGGACTTAAACAAATTCCTACCACCAACCAAACTAAGTACAATATTGTACTCCCCTGGGGATCGAACCGGGACCTCTGGATCTGAAACCGGTGGTCGAACCACTAGACCACAGAGCAGGTTAAAATGTTTATTAATGTTGTACACTTTTACCTTCTATTTAATCTTGTTTCTCTCAACCTAGGTTTGCTGGATGAGAACTATATGCTACTGTGCTTTCTAATTCTATGTTCGTATACTGTATAATTGTGTGTGCAATAAATTATAAATAAAATAAATATTTCGTAGGTATATCTCAAATCTATCAATTCACGTTTCAGTGAGATATTCACTGAAGAAGCATTATATCAGGACCTGAATTCTATGGCTCTTATCAGCACAGTCATTGGCACTTTGAGCTATCAGCCACTGGAGCTGATAACAATATCCATACTAACATTACCGAAAACTGAAAACTTGAAACTATTGCGACGAAATATCTACGGCTTAAACATAAGTTTAATTACTCAGGATACCAGAATTAGAATTACCTTTGGCTAAAGGTAGATGTTAGTTAGAGACTCTCTAGCTAATTCTTTTATGTATTTTTTCAAGTGTTTTAAAAAAACATATAATCTAGTATTCTATCCGAAAGATTGTTTCACAAATTGATGACTGTCCGGAAAAGCAAACCTAAGTTAGTGAGTCTAGCCACCACCATGTTACCTGGTTCTGTCGCCTTATATATCAACAATTATTTTTTTTGTGTTCTGGCATTTAGAGGTAAGTGGGAAGAGATAAAACCACCTTCGGGCTTACCAGAGTTTGAAAGATTAAGGACAAGCGCTTCCCCGTCGATCAATAAAAAAAAGCCTTGGCGCACGTGTAACTGCGCGAGTTCATCTAGACTTACTAAAAACCCTGATTATAAAAGTTTAGGTTTAAATATAACTCTGGATAGTGCAACAGTAGAACTTTGTTTGCACTTATTGGAAGGAGGGGTGGGGTTGTCAGCTGTGACATAGCTGTACCCTATAGGAACTTCTGCATATGGCATCGTTTCTTCTTATTTCAAATGAAATTACCTGTGTGTTGATTACAAATCAATCAATTAAAATAGGAGGGTTCCTCTTATAACTTTTAACAATGTTTTGTCGCGTTTTGCTTCGGTACGTACCTACCTATTTACAGCTTTTGCCCGCGACTTCCACCGCGTAAAGTATTTATTTTTATTAGATTATGAATTATTGTAACAATATAGAGCTATAAAGCTTGTGGTGTATGGGCCGGCTGCATCTACGCTGAGCGACGATTCTGTTGAAGTAGTCGCTCGGTAGTGAGGTTTCTGCTGAGCCAACTCCTCCAAGCTGATCTCCAACTCTTGGAACATGTTAGGTGAGGGCAGGCTACGGGATGTACTGGAGGTTGAAGATTTTTGCACGGTGGCACATCGCCACATTAATTATGCATTTTATCATTAGGTACCTAATGAATAAGTTTACTTTGAAAATCCTAACTCCAAAACTGACCGACTTTTATAATAAACTTTCATCGCCTATTTACCCCTTAGGCAAGGAAGTTACAAAAATGTTTCCTTAGTGGATACCTACACTGTATAAATAATGTATCTATGTGCACAATTTCAAGTCTCTAGGTCGGCAGTTTGGGCTGTGCGTTGATATATCAGCCATCAGTGAGTTAACCATTTTGTTCATACAGATTTGTATGGGAATGATTATTTTCAGAAAATCCCACGGGATAATGGGACCGCAATCTCAAAATCCTGAGCTTTCACTAAAATAAACACGCCAAGTTTTTGAACAAGAACGCGAGTCGAAAAAAAAATAAACCTTATATTTTAATGAGAATTTAAAAGATGGAAGCATAGTCTTTATCACTTAACCTACCTACAGCTGAATCTATGTACCTAAGTAGGTACGAATTTATGTTTATAATGCCTTTGTTACGATGTATCCTTGCTTAATACCTTCACAAACAAAAACGCTAGATAAGCAGCTCTTCACTTCCTGGGTTACGTCATATCATCTTACCAAAATGTTAAAATTTTACCAAAACAAAGATGTTTGGGATGTTTGACACAATGCAGGATTTTTGGCTTTTCAAGATAGGTTAGGGTGTGTGCGTAAAATATATCATCAGTTCGGTAATTCCGTTAGAATAGGTATTCTAACGGAATTACCGAATTGTTCTTCTTTGTTGTTGAATTATTTGATATTATATTATTTATATATAATTTTCATGAATTAATCATTCATATATTTGAATGAATACGAGTTCAATAACTCATAAAAATACCAGCCGGCCTACTAACTACCCTCATTGCTCAACTTTTATTCTTACTTCAGAAAACTCTTTTCTAAATAGGTACCTACCTACCTACCTACTTTTTGATTTATAGCTGTATGCTGTCTGGCTGGCTGTATGCTCACCAATCTATTTTGTACTTTTGTATAAGCTGTAATTTCCCATGTACTTAGTGAATTAGCATGTAATTATTTTGAGAAAGTGTTTAACCCGATATGTATCATTCATAGATTCATTCAATCATTAATTTCATAGATTATATTCTGTAAATTAATATGAATGTAAATAAAATTTCTCTGAAAAGCGGCACATCAAAAAATTACTCACGTATTTGGTAGAGCTCATCCGCCGTACCCTGTTCATTGCCTTCTTCTGTCCTCGCCTGTACCTATTCGATTCCATGGTACTCCTCACTTCACTACACTGGTCTTCCAACACAAACCAGTCAGTCACCGAGCCCCGCCTGGGCTTCCCAGGGCAACTTAAAGCAGACCGCTTCACACCAACAGCTCTCTTCAGCTCTTGCTTGAAATCTTCACTGATCTCTTCAACTTTAGGCACACACAACACTTTGGGGGACGGAATGTTGGTGAAAGAAGCGCTCTTCCTCTTTTCTTTCAAACTATTTTTGGATGATCTGGTGTACGGTTCACAATCACTTAAATAAGCTTCACTGAACTGATCCACGGCTTTATCGAACTCTTCCAGGAGATGCTGCACTGATGCTGTTCTGAAGATGCTTTCGACGTTGGCGCTGGACGCGGAGTTGACAGTTGACATGCTGGAGTGGTTGTTCGTGAGGCTGGAAGATTCAGAGGAGAACTCTTTGATGCTTTTGAGTTGTATGCCGTCTTCTTTGTCGTAGTACACGTTGGATATGTATTCGAGGCTCTCGTTTGAGGTCCAAGCGTCTCCGAAATCTTCGAATATAGAAGATTGTCTGCTTGATTTCTTCTTGTATGCATTCTCATCTTCCTCGATAATGGCTCGGGGGAGAAACTCAAAGCTTTTACTCCGTTGGTAGATAGGTGTGTGCTGTTTCTGCTTATCGATGTCCTTTTGTCTGAAAAACCAGAACCGTTTCTGGCTTTTTATGTCGTACTCGACTCGGCTGCCTCTTTTGAGATCTGATCCCAAATTCACGTCTTTCTCATCGTCAGCGGTCTTCCACTTTTTATCCTTATCTTTGCCGAACAGACCTATCTTGCTGAATCTGTCTCGGAAGCTGAAGGATTTCTTCAAGGGTGACATGCTCAGCTCGTCATACCTATCGAATTTGACCTTATCGGAGACGGGTGAGGGTATCTCTGTGATTGGCAGACACGAGGAAAGGAAACCAGATGGTTTGGCGATTTGCAGGTCGTCCGGACGAGCTCGGGATATGAACGGCTGCGGCTTAAGCCTCTCGGGCAGGTCACCGAGTAGCCCGCGCTCGATCATCAGAAGACTCTCCGTATTGAACTTCTTCAATACATCAGGTCTTTTGACCGTGGGCTTTTTATCTCTGTCCATGACGGCATGCGTCATCACGCGACCACGGCTGGATTCCAACTGAGCGTATCTTCCATATCTTCCTGATAAGCGGTGATAACGCTCTCTATTGTAGTTGCTACACCTTATTGCACAAATATGAAACAACTCCAAATATACTCCCTCGTATATTTGGTTATTGTCGGTCGTTATTGGAAGCGAGGAAGTATGAAACTGCAAAGTATGAAACTAATAATTGAATGCTTATTGCGTGCCACATTTTACATTAGTTATACCTAAAAATGCAAGTTTTATGACCTGAATATCGACAAATTTTAAAAATCATAGGTACCTAAAGATAGGAACACAAAATCTTCCGTTGCCCAGACTCTTGAAACATGTGTTCTGGGGTGATCCACTCACCGCCCTACAGCACAAACGCTTGCACCCCATGGAAGATGATCTATGAAGACTCCAATATTTTACTCGTGCGGAAAAACAGACGAAGGCAAGGAATTCCATTCCATAGGTATTACCAGTATTAAAGATAGGTAATGGTAGAGGCGAAACGATAATAAAATTGTCGTGAAGCTGACAGACTGATGACAATTAACGCACATACCAAACCCAGGGTCCTAGAGAGTTCGATGATGATGAGAATAAGGCCGAAGACGGAAGCACACTTCACCGGATCCTCAACAAACTGAGGAACTGGCTATCGTGTGGCTAACTCTAAATGCCGGAACACAACAATTTTTAATTATTATTTTAGCGATAGACTTAGGTAAGATGATGGTTGCTTGCCAGGCGGACTTAGACAAAGTCTTACCTAAAACCAAACCAACCACAATTATATACTCCCATGGGGATTGAACCCGGGACCTCTGGATCTGACACCTGTGGCCAAACCACTAGCCCACAGAGGTTAACAGTAAATTGCACATTACATTACACCAAAGGTAGGTAGGTATACCTTAGTTTCAACCAGTCGTTTATGGCTGGTGAACTACCGGCTGTCCAAATTTAGACCACCTTGACAGTTAAATCAATAACCCATAACTACGCTATCGTACGCCAAGCTTTGCCTCAAGTCTGTTCTGAAAACTGGTCTGATTAAACATTTCACTATTGGAAAACATTTTGATACGATTAAACCGGTATTTATCGCGTATTTGACCTATATTTATTCCGACATTTTGACGGGATATAGGTAAAAACGCGATAAATACCGGTATTTTGGTACCCTACAACGCGTAAAACTGCAAATAACAATCTAGTTTTAACATTGTTTTTTGCCAAGTTGATGTCGAGACCAAAGACTCCTCGACTTTGTCAAGGCTTTTGTTTTTTAGTAGTTACGTGTGTCCAAGTCATAGTTCCCATAGTTCACAATTGATTCGATAGGAAGGCTGGACGTTTTATAATGGTGTTTTGTTATAAAATCATAACAGACACGCCGAGGAGATCCGGAAGCGCTTCGCCGAGGAAGCAGTCTCCTGTTCGAAAGGGTCCAAGTGGTAAGTTTGTTACTGTATGTAAAAAAAACAAAGGAACTGTTACTACTTGAAGAGAAGTAGAGCTAAAGGGAAGTTTTCGTCCGGGAGAAGTACTACCACATATTTTTGCCACCAAGCAGCATTGTTGTTTCAGTTTGAAAGGTACGGTTGCCGGTGAAATTACGGGCACACGGGGCTTAACAACTTTATGCCTCAGGTTGACCGTAGTGAGAAGAATTTGTGTACCTAGCTATACTTACTCTTCCTCTCCATCAAAAGGTTTTCTTGAAGAAATTGAGTCTAAGCAATTAGACTGCCTGCTAGATTAAATGCTGTAAACGTATAGCTTGATTTTTTATCTTAGCTTTATTTTGGGACTTTTTCTCATAGACAACATAGGTACTCTTACACCTAATTAGGGGGCTATTTAATAAACAGTTTATTTTCTAATCTATCTTCTAATTATAAGCACATTAGAGTAGCTAAGGAAAATTGCTTATTTAAGTAAGCATATATTCACGTACTAATTAGCACTGCTCAAATACAGTACAGAATAGTAACAACAATGTCAATAGCACACGAGGATGCTTGCAGTATTATTCCACCAGGCGCTGGACGAATTCATTATTGTTCTTAGATCTCAACAAGCTCATTTCGTTCGATTTGAGCCAAGTCGATATTTTAAAATATACCCTGACACAGCGCCATCCAGTCCCAAAAATATCACCCAGAGTAGCTTATAATAGGATAAGAACTAGATTACAGATAAAATACTTTTATTTTGTAAACACATACCTACTTTATGTAGGTACCTATAGCTGTTATGATGAAGAGCCTGTATATGCCAATGTTATAGACATACATGCATCCTATATTCATACATACTCTTGAAAAACATAACCCTCCATATATAGGCAGTTGGGAAAAAAGTGACCAATATGGACCAGCTCTAGGAAGGTTACCGTACTCCAAAATATTTCAGTGCCGACTTCCCTGTCCCAGCTGATCGGAACCCTTGACTACGAAGACAATAGCGTCCTCGATTCCATCCCGGAGAGAGAATGGCGGCTGCTGGCTGCGCTGGCTAGGAAGAGAGAGGAAGACCTCGAGAGGGAGAAGCTAGCTGACCAGTTCCGCAAGATGTGGCAGAAGGAGAAGGAGGAACGGAAGCTGGTGAGTTCTCATCTTAGGTGAGGTGATGCATGGAGGAGGTGATGTGAGAGATGGTTTTAAAACATGGGTTAGAGTTAGTACCTACCTACGTCAGTAGAGTTCGCCGTGATCAGCTACTCAGGATGGAGAAATTTCAACGAAATACAACGTAACCCGGTACCCAGCAGTTGTATGTAAGTACCAGTAGGTATGTATGAATATTAAGTGTATTTTATTTACTGTATATGTTATATTACTGTAGTCACCAATCCTGATGTCTTGCTTAGGAATTATGGCCAAACACTTGGCACCAGAGTGTACTTAAGTCTACAAAACTGTAATATCTAATCCTCGTGTCTAGTCCTGGGAGTTATGGCCAAACACTTGGCACCAGAGTGTACTTAAGTCTACAAAACTGTAATATCTAATCCTCGTGTCTAGTCCTGGGAGTTATGGCCAAACACTTGGCACCAGAGTGTACTTAAGTCTACAAAACTGTAATATCTAATCCTCGTGTCTAGTCCTGGGAGTTATGGCCAAACACTTGGCACCAGAGTGTACTTAACTCTACAAAACTGTAATATCTAATCCTCGTGTCTAGTCCTGGGAGTTATGGCCAAACACTTGGCACCAGAGTGTACTTAACTCTACAAAACTGTAATATCTAATCCTCGTGTCTAGTCCTGGGAGTTATGGCCAAACACTTGGCACCAGAGTGTACTTAACTCTACAAAACTGTAATATCTAATCCTCGTGTCTAGTCCTGGGAGTTATGGCCAAACACTTGGCACCAGAGTGTACTTAAGTCTACAAAACTGTAATATCTAATCCTCGTGTCTAGTCCTGGGAGTTATGGCCAAACACTTGGCACCAGAGTGTACTTAACTCTACAAAACTGTAATATCTAATCCTCGTGTCTAGTCCTGGGAGTTATGGCCAAACACTTGGCACCAGAGTGTACTTAAGTCTACAAAACTGTAATATCTAATCCTCGTGTCTAGTCCTGGGAGTTATGGCCAAACACTTGGCACCAGAGTGTACTTAACTCTACAAAACTGTAATATCTAATCCTCGTGTCTAGTCCTGGGAGTTATGGCCAAACACTTGGCACCAGAGTGTACTTAACTCTACAAAACTGTAATATCTAATCCTCGTGTCTAGTCCTGGGAGTTATGGCCAAACACTTGGCACCAGAGTGTATTTAACTCTACAAAACTGTAATATCTAATCCTCGTGTCTAGTCGTGGGAGTTATGGTCAAACACTTGGCACCAGAGTGTATTTAACTCTACAAAACTGTAATATCTAATCCTCGTGTCTAGTCGTGGGAGTTATGGCCAAACACTTGGCACCAGAGTGTATTTAACTCTACAAAACTGTAATATCTAATCCTCGTGTCTAGTCGTGGGAGTTATGGCCAAACACTTGGCACCAGAGTGTTTTTAACTCTACAAAACTGTAATATCTAATCCTCGTGTTTAGCCTGGGAGTTGCGGCCAAACCCATCTGGAAGCTAAGTTAGCTTCCAGATGCTCTTTATTGAATCCAGGTGGAAGCGGAAACCACCCACCAGTACAAAAGCTACATTCACAAAAAGCGGCAGCAGGAACGGTCCTGGCAGGAGTTTAAACAGCTCCAGCGGACCTCGGAACAGCAGATGAGGAAGGGACAGCTGATGGAGAGCATCCGCCGTAAGGAGCGCAGGAGCCGGGAAATGCTGGCCAGCATTGATGATAGGAAGGTGAGGTGCTGGTGACACTAACACTGATATGTCGGTAGGAACCTGAGAGTCCATCAAAACTGAGTAACTCATCTGTCTGGTGTTGAAAGAGTGGTTTTTTATGCTTGTTGGTAGGTTATTTACTTTTGGGAATACCTTCGTCATATCATTTAAAATAGTCTCTTGGCGGCTTATTCTATCTCGAAACTTGTAACAGGAATTCATGAGTTGTAATAGCCACGATAGCGTAGAAGGTCATAACTTCAAAAATCAGGTTAGATGAAGGTCAAGCACCTCCCGTCGTACGATAAAAAAAAACTATCTGCAGACCTCGGAGATGATCGACAAGGCGATCGACGAGGAGGCCCGGGCTGCGCTGGCAGCCGACCGGCGGCATCGACAAGGCTCCGCGGACCAGTGGAGGCGTAAGGCGGAGCTCCACTGCGCCCAGAGCAAGGCGCGGGATGCCGGCACCCGCCGCAGTGCCAGACTGAGGGACGCGGCGCAGGTAACTTCCAGACACCAGACGGAACAAGCAAGGAGTCCACCTTATGTTAAGTCAACCGCCTCTGTGGTCTAGTGGTTCGCACTACGGTGTCAGATCCGGATGTCACAGGTTCGATCGCAGGGAGAGTACAATACTGTTTGGTTGGTGGTAGGACTTTGTGAAATCCGCCTGGCTAGCTACCACAATCTTACCTAATTCTGTCGCCATAACAACAATTATTAAATTGTTGTTTTCCGGCATTAAGAGGTAAGATAGCCAGTTCCTCAGTTTACTGAGGGTTCCAGGTGAAATGCGCTTCTTAACTTGAAAAATGAGATGAAGACCAAGTAATAGTCTTTTTTAAACTTTCGCGATTAGAACACATTAGCGTGAGTCTGCCCGCGACCACGGCTGGTGCAACCCTGCCGAAACGTCGGGATAAATATAGGTAAAATACGCGATAAATACCAGTTTCTCGAATTAATATGAGACCAAGTAACTCCCCGTCGTACAATAAAATAAAAATAAAATCCTCAAAGGGGAAAAAGTCAATTAATTTTACTTTTTCCCCTTCACCTTTCGTCACTCTCAGTTAGAGCGTTTTCAGAGATACCCAGTTAGGTAGTCTGAGGTACGTCCAGACTTTACATTTCCATTGCCCCTTCCAGCGCCTAGCAATCACCAACGCGCTGAACACCTGGGAGTCCACCCTCCTGCGTGAAGACATCACGGCACTGGAGGCAGCCAGGCGGGCGAGCCACGCGGCGCACGCGGCGCTGACCAGCGAGCGGAGTGACGTCATCGCGAGGGAGCGAGACAACAGACTGAAGCGAGCGAGACGGGTAGCCGCCGTCACCGCGCAGATGAGGGACAATTTGAAGGCGGGACACAAGATATAGCGCTCTTTATACTTTTTCCGGGCTTTTTCGGCAACTTCTTTCCACTACCAGACAATCGACTAGAGTAACCTGCCTTACCTTGCGGAGTGACGTCATCCCGGATACTTAAGATTTCTATTCGATTATTATATATTATATTAAGCCAGTGTCCCATTGCTGGGCAAAGGCCTCCCCCCACTCCCTCCAGACTTCCCGATCTTGGGCATCATTCCTCCAGTCTTCGAGAAATACATCTAACTCATCACGCCATCTGCGCTTAGGTCTGCCGCAACGCCTCCTGGTCTTCGATTATACTTGCAAAACTTACGTGCCATTTTGAAATAAACTGTAGAGCGAAGCGGTTCTTAAAGCGAAAAGTTGCGGGAATACCCATTTCTTTTGTGACATTTAATATGCTAAATAATGTATCTTAAAGCACTGTTCATGTTTGTAAACGTTATTATTTTGTGTAGCTCTAAGATTACCTACCTCATTTGGTTTAGAAATAAAAATATGATATTGGAACTATTCTTTATTATTCAATATTTTATAAAATTAAATCTTATTTAACCTACATCCACTGATCTATATAATGTACCTGATGTGTAACTGTTTGTGGAAAATAAGCTATTTAATATTATAATGTACATCCAAAATTATGACTTATATTCTTTGTGACTTACTAACGCATCCGTGATCAAATGATAATTCCAAAAATCCCCCACTGACCCTCATCGATATTTGGAACTTTTAGCGCTTTTTTTTTTTTTGCAGAATTTTCCTTACCCGTCCCCACTTAAAGTAATATTCCCCAAGTCCCTCGTAGCTTCAGCCAGTCTTTTCCTAGCTCTCCTGTACTTATCCAAAGCTGCCTCAGCGCCTAGCAACAGCGCCGAACCGGTAGAGGGGCCGACACTCGGTTCGGCGGCGGCGGCACCGCTCTGAGATATTATGGAGTATCGAAGGTGGACGGTGCCTGTTTGTGTGTAGATGAAATCCGAGTTCTGAAGAGTTAATACAAACAGTTCCTTATTGTGTTGGGGATTTCAACCGGAATCCTCAATATTCTGAGGATTTATTTAAATTAAAAACATGGTTTTACATATAAAATAAATATTAAGCTTATGACTTTATGTTACAACCTTTATAATTTTTAAAGTTAGCATGAAGGTACTTTAAAGGTCCAATAAAGATTATCGATTTATAACGAATTAAGAAAGCTGCTAAATAGACTAAAAACATGAAGCTAATTTAATATGAAATTTAGACATAACGCGACATAGTGCCTGTACGCATTAGGTACACCGACACAGAAGACCGTAAACTTAATAAATAAATAAACAGGCAGAACTACTGGGAATAAACAGTGTGTAAAATATATATAGAAGGTGTGTAATACCTGTCCGTCAGTGGAGGCCAACACCTCCAGATCTTCGATAACGTTACATCCTCCTTTGAAGAACCTCATCTCTTCACCTCGCCAGCTTCTGAACGAAACAGATTAAGGTTTGGTCATCGGCTTATACTCTATTCATGTTTTACAGTCTTTGGTAAATTACCTTGAAAATACTGTTTCAAACTAAAATCTACCAGTCTTAATTTATAAACGGCTTCTCCAAACCGCCTACTGATCAATTGTAGCTTCAAAATACTGTTTTATTAACGGCTTCTCCAAACCGCCTACTGATCAACGCTTCATTATTATAAAATTTCAGATTACCTAGAAGATAAGAAAGCCTGGCATTAAAAAAATGAATTTGCTCCAGTGAATAAATTGTAATTAGTATTAGATAATTTTAAGCTATTGTAATGGATCATGAAAAAAAAAAACTAGCCCGAGGTTCTTGCCTTTCTCGTTGTGTGCTGGTCGCGATTCCGAACAGGCGGTAGTTTGACGTTTCAAAGTGATCCTAAAAAATCTTACTGAATAAAAATATTTGACTTTGACTTGACTTTGACTTTCAAAATACTGTTTTGTTAACGGCTTCTCCAAACCGCCTACTGATCAATTGTAGCTTCAAAATACTGCTTATTAACGGCTTCTCCAAACCGCCTACTGATCAATTGTATCTTCAAAATACTGTTTTATTAACGGCTTCTCCAAACCGCCTACTGATCAATTGTAGCTTCAAAATACTGTGTTATTAACGGCTTCTCCAAACCGCCTACTGATCAATTGTAGCTTCAAAATACTGTTTTGTTAACGGCTTCTCCAAACCGCCTACTGATCAATTGTAGCTTCAAAATACTGCTTATTAACGGCTTCTCCAAACCGCCTACTGATCAATTGAAGCTTCTCCAAAGCTTCAAAATACTGTTTTATTAACGGCTTCTCCAAACCGCCTTCTGATCAACAACAACTATCTAGTTTTAGAAGAAATCCATTTCTTGTAGCTTTAACTAATCGGAGAGGATAAGTAATCATCTACAGGCAATAAAGATAACCTTCAGACCGCCTGAGGTATATTGATGATCATTATTTATTGATGATGCCGTGGCGTTCGCGGCTTAAGAATCTTAACCGCCTCTGTTGTCTAGTGGTTCAACCCACCGATTTCAGATTCAGAGGTCCCGGGTTCGATCCCCATGGGAAGTACAATATACTGTGCTTCAACAATATACTTTGGTTGGTGGTAGGACTTTGTTTGGGTCCGTCTGGCTAGCTACCACCATCTTACCTAATTCTGTCGCCATAACAAAAATTCGAAAATTGTTGTGTTCCGGCATTCAGAGGTAACATAGCCAGTTCCTCAGTTTGTTGAGGATTCCGGGTGAAGTGCGTTTCCGCATTCGGCCTTATCTCAACTTGTAACCGGGTGAGATGAAGGCCAAGCGCTTTCCCGTCATACTATAAAAAAAACGACTCCTCCAACTCGGCACTAAGGCATCTCATCAGAAGAAGGGCAGCAGCTTCGTATAACAAAACCCTCCAGCTTTGGAAGAGAATCTGTCCAGCAGTGAACACTAATGGACTGTAGATGATGGCAATTTACCGATCCTCGGGCCGGAGACAGGTCAGTGCTAGGGTCCGGAGACCAGCGCTCAGGGAAATGGGGAGGTGGATGTAGCCTTCAGTGCGGTGCATGGAGCTGGAGGTGGAAATGGCTTCCAGGTACAGCTTTATTGGCGGAGGGTCTGAAAAAGACATTCAGCTCATCAAAACGATAATTATTTACCCAATGACGTCAAAGATTACGATAACATAGAGTTCAAGATAAAGATGTAAAAATACCTTCTGAACACCTAAATGTGTTTATGATAGATGCCCGTCGTACCGTATGCACCATTGACTTGCCCCATCAATGGTGTAGATGACATTGCTGTGTATCATTTGCACCATTCAAATTAATACAAATACCTCACGTTGCTTTCCTCGTCATAGATCAAATAAAACTTATTTTTTATTTAACCTTTTGCAAAAGTTCAATCACAATATTTATCTTAATGCCAGACGACAGCTGTCAAACTACAAACAGACATATCTTGGAAACTAGACGTCCTAGACTATTGCCTAATCTTTAATGAATCCTAAAAATTGAGAGTTCGCACGTAGCAACATGCGAACTCTCATTTTTTATGGGATATCCATATACACTCATTCTCGATATTAGTCGATACAATAAACAGCCCAGAGGCATAATATTGTTATTGTAAAAATAGTATTGTAATATTATTAAAAACCTTGTAATTTCATTTTAAGCGAACTTATGTTCATATGAGAATAAATGTCTATAAACGTATTTCATCTCAACAAGCTTCATAGCTCAGTCGGTAGTAATTCTGCCTTCTGCGCTGTAGATTGTGAATTCGATTGCCACCCAGGACAAACATTTGTGTTAAATATTTGTTTCTAAAACAAAAGTATACAAGTATTCTATCCGTTATCTAGTTTCTATATAACAAGCTATTCTTAATTTGGGGCTAGATGCAATGGCCGTGCTCGCGAGTAGACATCAAAAAGCATAATCGTTTCCTGTAATATCTGTACCGCTATACGCAAGAAGAAAGAAAGAAAAGTTCATTCGACATGGCTAGTCTGAGTCAAATGACATTTTGCAAGGATAATCGGATGGAGTTTATCCCTGAACATTTACAAGGCACGGGTTGTGCTAGTCCGGTGGTGGAAAGGGGAGGGAGGGATTAGGTCGAAGATATCGTGCTCGCTGAAGTGGAATTTATAGAACACAAACAGTCTGGCAACCCGCCGTCTATATCAAAATATATAATATAATTCATTTATAAACTGCCGAGCAATGTTGAAATGCAAGAGTTGTGACAACGAATTCCGCGATGGAGTACTCTGCTCTGTATGCCAAGGACACTTCGACTGCGCATGCGCAGTTACCACTGAGACGGGATACCGCTTGGAGAGAGGAAGTCAACCTGGAGTTCTTCCTGTAAGAACTCTTGATCAGGAAGCTCCCACCTCAACTGAAGTCTCCCGTTCCAGCAGACATGGACACTGTGATGGCGGAGCTTAAAATAAAGATATAGAATATTTATTTGCACATCTATATATATTATCTTACATGTGTAATATTAGATAATAATTGACCGAGCGAGCGAAGCGTCTCAGTTTTGAGATTGGTCAAAAATACTTTTGTCCGCTGTCAGTCGATTGTCGGCTGTCGGTTTGTTGTCGCCTACAGGTCGCATTTTTCAACCGATTTTGATGAAAATTGGCAAACATGTTCCCTTGATTTATAAACATTTTTTTAGCCGATCGCGATTTTTGATCGTTGGGAAAATAGGGGGGAAAGGGGGGAAATTTGCTGTAACGTTATCTATCAACGGATTTCAATTAAATTTGAAAGACACACTAAAAATTTAATTCTACACAAGAAGTTGTGAAACAAAAAAGGGGGAGTGGAGGGAGAAGTACCACTAGTGTAATTAAGGTCCCAACATGTTTTACCGATGTCGGTGAGCAAACCGAGAGAATGGCATGCTTTTAGTAAACAACTATAACTAGGTAAGTAGAATTAATATAATGAAATATCTGGATTAATGTCAAATAGAGAATAACAGTAAAAAAAATATCATTTAGGAAATCGACAATTTAAATAAAGCGACTTTCCATTCAAATAGCCTTGCTACCTTAACCAAATGATATCCTGATTCGCTGGCATTAATAAGAGCCAGCCCTTTGGTCATGTGTCGACTCAATCAAAAGCCCCGCAAGATTTTTGAAAACCCGGAAGGCACCGGCTCCCCACGGACCCACGCTCCATGTCAGTAAGCTCTATCGAGACTATATTTGCGCCATTTGTCATCCTCGGCCGAATCAACCGCCGCACCAGTCCTAACTGATGTCCCAGACAGATGAGATGGTGTCGACTTTAGATTATTACAATTGAACATAACTTGATAAGTAAATATCCTGTACCTTGTGTTTTTTTTTTATTGTACGACGGGGAAGCGCTTGCCTTTCATCTCACCTGTTACAAGTTGAGATAAGGCCGAAGGTGGAGGCGCACTTCACCCGGAATCCTCGACAAACCGAGGAACTGGCTGTCTTACCTCCAAATGCCGGAACACAAATTAGGACAGAATTAGGTAAGATGGTGGTAGCTAGCCAGGCGGACTCAAACAAAGTCCTACCACCAACCGTCCAGCGGTTTAGTCCAGCCCGAGGTTTTTGAAGTCATACTTCTTTTGTCGCGTTTGAGAAAAAATATGAGAGTGATGTTTTTACGATGCAGGTGCACATGACACCTAAAAGCGAAACAATTACTTGACTATATTCAATATTATATTAATCTACAATACCTGTTTTATGCCGGTGGAGATAAAAAATATATACATACCTACATAAATTGTATAAAAATACATGTGTATTTGTTATTTTAAGTTATATATGGTGGTGAATGGTAATTTATTGTGAGATTTCGTGATTCGTTCGTTCGTTCGTTCGTGAAAAGTGGTAGTTTTTAGAAGATAAACTTTTTAAAGTGGGTTTATAGATTTGAGGTTAACTATCAGTATGTATTCTTTTTATTTGTTTACATCATAAATTAATAACATTATAATTACGTTATTTTCATTTTGTTTCACCGGAAATTATATCTTGCCTATAACAATGCCTTACTGCGTAGGTTACATCCACATATAATATGACCTACGCGGTACTGCATTGCGCCCGTCAACTTGAGGCATAAAGTTGCTAAGCCTCACGTGCCCGTAATTTCACCGGCAACCAGACCCTTCAAACCGGAACACAGCAACGCTGCTTGGCGGCTGAAATAGGTATGGTAGTATTACTTCCCCGGACGAGACTTTTCACAATGTTCTTTTCAATCTTTTTTTTGTATTCAACATTATGCTGAGTTGGGACCTTTTTGTTGCGACGGAAGCCTGGTATTTACCAACTAGTGGATAGATAGGTACGATTTAGGTTTCTTGGGTATTGGGTAGGTACGGTGTGTAGGGAGTTGGATTACGTTTTTATTTATATATAAATTATTACTGTATACTACGTGTTTTTTATTTTTTTGTGATATCGTTACGTTTATATTTCTTGTACTAGCTTGTTTATTTTTTTAATTGACACTATGCTGCCTATCCTTACTTTGTTAATTATTCCTCGTTTGTATTTATCTTGCTTTTTATCGTTATCAAATAAATGTTTCTATTTCTATTTCAATAAGGGGCTCTTCTACTCTTAAAAGTACATACACATTTCTTATAAACATGAGTACCTAGCAATGAGTTACCTGACATATCGGTGTCCAGACACAGTTCCACGAGGTGTCCAAAGTTGCACCGCTCTCCCTCGGCGGGCGGCTCCGACGTGTGCGTACGTCCGTGGAGCGTGTCTCCGCAATGTACACCTTCCGCCACCTGGAATAAGGCAGGAAATCCTACTGATATTATAAATGAGATTATTTGGATTCTACGCCTCTGCTGTTTGTCCGTGGAACTGACTATCTTACCCCTAAATACCGGAGCACAACATTTTTAGTATTGTTGTTATGGCGATATACTTCTTAGTTATCAATAATCATTTATTTCAAGTAACACAGGCTCATAATACAATGTAAAACTAAAAACAATACAAAGAGTCACATTATTCAGAATAACATACAAATTACAATAACACATCATAAAACATTACAATTACAATAAACCAAATAATATATGTTAAATAATAATACATGTCAATGTATACAAGATTAACAAGTCTTACGCCGCGACCGCCATGGCAAGTTAGAGTAGTTATTAGTTACTAACTTTGGTGGTAGGTATAATTTAACTATTAATTTCGTACCTGTTAGCATATATTAAATTGATAGCTACTAGTAGTTCAACCCTCAACGGTTCCACCACATGGCAAGTTTAACTTAACTAGATTTATTTATTTTTTTAGCTTTTAAAACGTTTTGGGATTTTTTACCGTCCGAACGATTGTATTACCAAAAATATTTGTAATGCAATTTAAAACTTTCCCTACATTGCATTATGATGATTGAATCACTGGATTCCATAAACAGATGTTGAGAGGATCATCTACCGAAACTGTTTTCGCGTTGTAGGTATTTGGCAAAAATATTGCTATCTCAGTGTTCCCTGCAGCCGGCCTGCGCGTCCGACAGAGACAGTTGCTGTGATTGAGATTAACTAGGTACATTATTTGATAGAATATACGTTTCGGGGCATAGCTCTTTTCACTACCTAAATGGTAACAAAATGTTTTGTTATTGGTGCCAATCGCTTGAATATAATGTATTTTAGGTGTAATTTAAACGTTTTATTATTTGGAAAAATATTTACTTCTTATAGTCATAGTTTCAGAGAAAAGACAAACTGGTTAAGATGCTTGTACCTTAATAAAGTGATGAAAAAAAACTGGCAAAATTAATACATGAAAAAAAACACACACTCCGAAATCGGACCATATTTAGAGGTAGAACAGAGCTATTTCTTTATCTATAGACAGGTATGTATATGATACTCTTAAAGAGCGTTTCGTAGCTTCACTTGTGCGTGTCGCACATAACCTTTTTCAAATAAATAACTAGGTAGATGCAATATTTTCAAACCTTGATTGTGTATTGAATATATAATTTGTCCACTTCGAATCCCCCAGCGGACATCAAATCGAGAGTGACATAGTAATGAGTTGTACCGACAGGTGGCATTATGAAGTTGACAAGATGTTTGTGTTTCTTCTCCCATCGGGCATACAGGCTTGTGAGCTGAAATTAATAAATACACTAATATATATTCTTTACGAGAAATCTTCCTGACCCTGTGTGAGAATTAAAGTTCAAGTTGAAATGGAGGAATGGTAATAGAAAGCTAATATTTGTCCTATTTCAACATCCAACTACCACACACTATCATTCGTTTCATTCATTTCATTTGTTTCATTAATTTCATTTGTTTCATTCATTTCAATCGTTTCATAGAACAATTCAAATCAAACAGAAAACAATTATACGTTAACTTAACGCCATCTTTTATATTTAACAAACACACTATGGGTTATGATTGATGAAATTTGTTATGAAGGTAGCTCATACCCTAGATTAACACATAGGCTATTATACCCAAAAAAGAAAAGTATTCCCATGCGATGGCAAACATAACTCATAGTAGATTACGGATAGAACACTTAAATACTTTTTGTAAATACATATGTATATGTAAACACAGAACAAGCATCTATATTCATCACACAAATGTTTGTCCTGGTTGGGAATCGAACCCGCAGCCTACAGCGCAGAAGGCAGAGCTACTACCAACTGAGCTATAAGGCTTGTTTAATATTAATGTGATAATAAGTATTATGATTTATTTATTCAATTAAATGGTAAAACCAATTACATTGATTAAAATTACTTCTAATCAAATCTGATTATAAAATACATATCATAAATCTTCTAAAATACAATAATAATAATCAGTAATTGAATTCATAAAATAAAAAATAGTATTATTCTGATACATAGACATGCTGAGTAATTAAGCTATTCTATCATTGTACATACTGAAATAGTGCATAGAAAATATAAAAATATCTACCTAAATAATAGTGCAATATTATCCCATAATATCAGCTTTTGTTACCAAGGTCTCCAACTCCTCACCAGCCCCCATTTCTCCAAATTCCACACTGACTCCATAGGTAAAGTTTACAGGAACACTCCCGTCTATGGTATATGGGTTCAATTCCAGGTTGTTCACATCTGGAGCCAATATCACATAGTTTTGGGACTTGTTATGGTAGATGGAGAAGAGTGTTGTCTCTTGTTTCAGAAGGATTTCCCTGAAAATAACATTAAAAGGGATAACATGGCAACATAGTCTTAATTTAATGCTGTTAGGAATCAATGTATGCTATGTCCTTTACTAGTTACTACCTAGCTAATTGATTCAAGCGTTACTTTGCGGAGATCCATATTTCAAAATAAAAACTGAAAACAGAAAAAAAATTTAGTAATAATCCGCCAAATATCTCTGAAAAAATGAAATCCGGATTCATTACTAAATATTTTTTCTGTTTTCAGAATTTATTTTATTTAGTTACTACCTACCTATACCTACATACTAGGTCTAGGTTGGCATGGTATGGGCATGTAATGAGGAGGGATAATAGTCATTTGACCAAAAGGGTTATGAATTTGAGCGTGGATGGACATGTGAGCAAGGGAAGGCCGAAAAAGAGATGGATGGATTGTGTGAAAGAGGACATGGGTATGAAAGGTGTAGATGCAGAGTTGACAGTTGATAGGAGTGAGTGGAAGAAGAGAACATGTTGTGCCGACCCCACCTAGCGTGGGATAAGGGCAGGAGAATGATGATGACCTACATACTAGGTCCGAGGCATGATACATAGAAACATTCCATGTTTCCTCATACCATGGTCTGTGTTATTAACAAGTTTATATGATAAGAGATAGTGCAAACATAAAATATGACCATACATTCACGCCTAATTCCTAGAGATAGGCAGTTTGATAACGACAGTTTTTTGTTGTGTCATTCGCAGCTTGAGATTCGACCCCTGCACCTCAGCCCATGGATGTCGCTTACTTCAGTATTATGTTTGTAGATAATACACTGAGGTAAGCTGCTGCCTTTCACGTTACTGCTGTCACCAATCCGCTTGGCAATGGTGGTGATTATGGCAAAACCCTCCAGCTTTGGAGGAGGCTCTGACAATGGAGGTACCAATTCTATCCATGGGTGCTGATGCCCTTCTTCTGATGAGATCCCTTAGTCGGCTTTTACAACATCTATGGGCTGAGTTGGAGGGGTTGATTCTCAAGCCTAGAACGCCACAGCAATACAATAGTAATAGGCATACCTATAATACAACATTCAAACACATAACAAACATCTAGACTAGACTCAACACTCAAATGTTTGTTACAACCTTCGGCACGAAAGGCAAAGCTTACTACACTACTACCAACTGAGATGTCTGCGAGGCTTGTTGTGCACGTGAACTGCTTTTTGAGGTTCTGGTAAACCTCGTTGCAAAGTTGCAAGAAGCAAAGCACAATAATAAAAAGAGTGTAAACTGGTAACTTGTTTACACTCTTTTTATTATTGTAGGTACTCGCTAATAATCACTGAAATAGGTACTCACTCATTAGTGTCTGAATGATCAAAAACAATATGCATTGTAGTCCATTTATCATCTTCCCATAGACTTTCTCGACTTTTCAGCAAATGGCTCATAGAATCCGTCTTCCCTCCAAAAGTTGCCTCAATAGTACCAACAGCCGTGTTAATGAAATATTCTATACACTGTTCTATTTTCGAATTCGTTTTATGTTTTTTAGAATTGCATGGCAAAGGAAGATGAGCGTCTTCATGGATATAAGTGAATACTCTATGTGGTGTAACATCATGGTTTTTGATAAATTCATGGTATTCTGCTTCAGATTCTGTTAAGCAGTTGTGTATGTCAGAAAACTGGTGTAATTCATATGCACTGAATGACTTCTCTTGCCATACAAATGAGTATTCTTCGGTAATCGGTTGGACATTGATACTGTTGTGTTCATTTGTGTATTCTTCAAACTTTGGCAGAGATAAGATGTCATCTGGAGGCTTTAATTTGACTCTGGAAAAGTGAAGGTTGGGGTATATTCTCATCCCTATTATAGTGAGCTAGATTTTGACCGCATTGTCCCATGCCAGACATCTATGTATCTGTATAAAAATTACCTATGTTGCTCCGTACAGCATTATCTAACTAAACCCATGCCAAATATCAAAAAGACATTGGGAGTACAAATCAAAATATACCTATAGAATATAGTGTTTTCCATTTAAGTATTCTATTTGTTTTATATTTAGATTGAATAAGCCATTTCAAAATGATATACAAACTAAGTTTGGGAGTAAAATATGTGGTACTCCAGGGCCTTGATAAGGTTCCTTCGGCCGGTTAGTCATGTAAAAAAGGTAGGTAAAAAACAAATAAAGAATCTTTGGAAATGTAGGTATAATATTTTACATGATCTGAGGTACAATATGGTATGGTTATGGATACTAACAAGAAAATAATTTATGTACTCTAGGTAGGGTAAGCATACCAGTTATCTACCGTTTAAGCAGCTTGTTGACTTGTAGACTTGATTTCTAACATAATGCTGTACTCCAAGATTTCAAAAAAAAAAGCCATAACATCTTTCGATAATAAATATTACAGGACATTAATTACAGGACATTAATTTCACACAGCGCCATCTAGTCCCAAACTAAGCATAGCTTGTAATATGGGAACTAGATTACGGATAGAAAACATAAATACTTTTTTTTTTGTAAATACATACTTATCATACAATACAACGCCCAAACACAGAACAAACATCTATATTCATTACATAAATGTTTGTCCTGGGTGGGAATCGAACCCACAACCTACAGCGCAGAAGGCAGAGCTACTACCAACTGAGCTGTGAGGCTTGTTTACGATAGTGTAGTTTCATAAAACCTAACGTTTATAGACATATCAGTGATACATAATTTATAAAAAATATATATCCATGAAAATATGAGGTATACTGGTGGCCGGGATCTAGTTGCAAATTTACAAAATTCTAGCTGTTCACAAATATAATGGGATAAGGTTTCTCCAATAGGTCAAATGAAATGACCTGAATAAACCGGTTGTGTGATCACCCGGTCGGAATGTAAATTTTGAAATGAATTGTTAATGTATTGTCCGACCACGAAAAATATCACAAATTACATTTTTTTGTGTTTGTGCACTTGAATATTGAAATAAAACATTCTTAATACACAAAAACCAGATCAATTAACAATAAACCAACAATAACACTTAAAACTTTACTTTGAAAACCAATCCACCTCTTATTTTTTTCGGTAATATTGATATAATATTGGTCCACAAACCAAATTTTAAATGAGCCCTTAGTCGCCACTAAGGGCTCATTTCGCAAATTTCGGGGTCATGCCGTTGGATTATGAACCGTGAAGGTCGTCTGGATCGAATGGCGCAAAACTAGATAGGAGCGGTCTTTAGCACTGTGTATTAGGTCAAAAACGCCGAAAAGGGGTGGTGGTCGGTCAACCTGTATGTTTACCCTACCGAACAAAACAATTTGCACAGACACTTACTTTATTTTTAGATTTTCCACTGAAGCCTTGAGCCAATATACCCCTGAAACTTTATTGCAGCGTACAAAATTATTCATGTTTGTATTTATTTAAATATAAAAAAATATCTAATAATAGCTAGTCAAAGATAAATTTATGACAAAATATTGGCTAGGTAGGCTTTAGATTTATCAAAGGTGGTGGTGCCCTACACCATATATGCTCAGTGCCTGATCCAAAGTGCCTAGTTATTGACTCGAGACTGTAATATTTGAATAAAAGATATCGTCCACTGAGCTAGCGAGACTGTTTTGAATTTGAACTTTTGTTTTGATTTGATTGAAGTGTTTCTGACGTTTCTGTTAGACATTTTATATAAATTACACAGACAAGCGTTAGCTTCCTATTAGCCTGTGACACAGACTCTAACTCACAATAACAAGGATGTGATTGCGACACATTCAATCAATTCAACATCATCATTTCATTCATTTATTTGAACATAATGAACGTCACAAAATCCGTAAACATACTTCTGAACAAAAAAAAGGGGCGAGTGAGACGCATACTACTACTACAGAGGACTTTTATCACTTTCCAATAGGGTGACAATGTGGATGAGTAGAATCTCCACGGACTTAATGGTGGAAACGAGACTTTGTTGACATCCTGTCAGAACATAAGGTATTCAAATTGTATTCTATTATTTTCCCGAAAGTCCTCCTATGATGAAAACACTCATTACGAGGGGATATTTAGAAATTGTGTTGAATTTCTATAAATCCTCTCTTTGTGAGGTGTTTTCGGAGGCTTTAAAGGAGGCAAATTAAATACGAGATATAATGTTAAAATAATATTTATTATTGATCTTTATATTCGGTACTAATCTAAACACGACTAAACTAAATTGTTTTGTATAGTTTTTGTCCGAGCCCAATTTGACTGCCGAAATTTCGTAACAAATATTATTTCGTCTGATGAAACATTTTAAAATTAAAATCAGATTGTAATTCGTGTGGCTCTTCATCCCTTATACCTACATTGCACAGGGTATTCACAAAACAAGAGTGACAAAAATGTTAATAATCAATGGTGACAGTGTTGCAATATGCACGCAAATCTTAAAATTACACACAACATATAAATGTTAATGTAGCATTATATATAAAAATTCGATAAATGACATGAAATTTATATAAAATTTTGTTCACAAAATGACCAGCAATATAATAAAGGATATTATTTTTGTAATGAGTCAAATTGATCGATTGCATGTAATTGAATGAGATATCTGTTCTGCATACGACTGATTTTTCACGTCACATGTCATTTTTAAGCCATTATTGTTGCCTATTACACTAAGTTCAATTCAAATTTCAACTCATTGAACTAATTGTTTTTTTTTCAATTATTTCAACTTTGTAACTACTTTGCGAAATTCTAGTAGTCTAGTGGTTCAACCCTCCAATTTCAGAGCTAAAGGTCCCATAAACTTACTCCGATATAGTGCACTGTACTAGTGTGGCTAAAAGAAACCAGGAAAGCGATCGTCCGCGATCTTAATAATAACACTTACTAATAAAACTATACAAAAGCCCATCTCGTTAAAGAAGGTCCCCATCATCCTGCTGTAGAATTGTTTTTCCCCATTTTATCTGCTCAATTCCTGGCAAATAAGCAACTCCCCAGACCAAACTTCTTCCATGCTGACTATAATAAGCTAAAAGAGGCACTTCACTCCATCAACTGGGAGGAAGAGTTTTGTAATTGTCAATCTGTCAATGAAATGGACCGAATATTTTATGAAATCATCCAAGATATCATCAAAGCCGAGATACCACTAAAACAAAAAAACTAACAAATACCCTATTTGGTATTCTAAAGAACTGATCCGTATTTAAAAAAAATACAAATATCACTGCATAATAAAAAAATATACCCACTAGACCAAGTTTTGTTTGAAGAACTTCGTGATAATTGCAATAAACGTGTGTCCATAAATATTTAACTGAAGTTGAACACTTCCTTAACAAAAAACCCTAAGTTCTTTTTGGGATTTATTAAAGACAAGAGAAAGGGTTGAACACTGCCTATCCTTCACAGATGAAATCATCAAACAGAATCGCTGTTACCGGTAAAAACATATGCAACTTGTTTGCAGAAAATTTTGTTCAAGTATTTAATCCTTCTTCCACAAACAGTCCAGCAAATTTTGCCAACACTGGCCCAAAAAATGTTTCATCATCTCTTTGAACAATTAACTTTAAAATCATCAACATAGAAAAAAACTTAAGCAACTAGACGCCAACAAAGGTGCCGGGTGCGACAGTATTCCACTAGTGTTTCAAATAAACTGCGCCAAAGTTCTTGCACCACCTCTCAAGCTCATATATAGTAAATCAGTAGAGAAAGGTACTTTTCCTGACAAATTTAAGGAAGCATTAGTCGTACCTACCAATTTATAACTCTGGAGAAAAAAAAACAAGTTTCTAACTATAAACCATTCTCAATTCTACCCATCTTTGCAAAAAACCTTGATTAAAAATATAGTCGAACTTGGCATCTGAAACCATCTATTACAGACCTTCAGCATGGATTTATGATATCCCGCTTAACAAATACCAACTTAGTATGCTATACATCCCACCTAGCGGAATCACTAGACACACAGTTACCAACAGATGCAATTTGTGTTGATTTTAGCAAGGCCTTTGACAAAGTGGATACTGGTTATAGATAAATTGTTAGAATGCAGCGTACCTGGTTCTCTACTAGAATAGTGCTCTTCTTATTTAACGGAGAGTCCATCTAAGGTTGTAGTTTGTGGGTATTGCTCTAAGCCTTTTGTAGCCACTTTTGGAGTCCCCCAAGGTTATCATCCCATTTTATTAAATGTGTTCATTAATAATATAGTGCAATGCTTCAAAAATACAAATATATATCTTTTCGCAGACGCCTTAAAAATTTTCAAACAAATTAAAAACCCAGGTGACGTAAATCTTTTACAGGATGATCTAGACTCATTTAATGACTGGTGCAATCATAACAACATGTCCCTTACGTAAGCAAAGGTCATATCCAATTCAACTGTAGTAAAACCACGAAAGAAAACATTTATTAATACTAAAAACTGTCTCCAAGTCCTTTAAGATCTTGGGGTTCCTTATTCGAAACTCAAAAGATTTCAAGTCATCTAAAACTAAAATAAGACTCTTTAATGTTTTAGTCCGTCCACTCTTGGAATATAGTTGAAATATTTGGAACCCACATTAGGAAAAATATTCAAAAAGACTCGAGGGTGTACAAGAACGTTTCCTTTACCACCTATCTATGGAGACTACCAAGCAAAAATGTGCAAAAGCTACAATGCTAGGCTATCAAAGTATCAAATGACAACACTTGCCTCACGTGGAAAAAACTAGATTTAATATTTCTGCAAAAAATGTTTAATGGGACTTTAGTCTGCATAGAACTGACCAACCGTCTCCAAATCAATGCCCCCAGCAGACTTCCCAGGTTATCAGCTTACACCCTCTTTTCAGTACCTTTCTGTAGAACAAGCTCAAGCCAAAATGCCGCCCAGAATAAGTAAGCAATATAACACATTGTCAAAAAACACGACTTAGATCTGAGCGACCCCCTACCTAAATTTAGGAGAAAACTTAGTTTATTTTTTGTTTAATTTTAGTTACCTACCTACATCATCGCAACTTGTTACTTACTTTTTAATTTCCCCTTGTTTTACAGGTTTTATAAGTTGTTTTTTTTTTAATTCCCATCTTTTATGTTAATTTAGTTGACTGGTGAGTCTCAACTCACACACAAAAATAGCCACATCATGCGTCAAATTATCTTTGACGCATGATGTAAATCTTTTACCTTGATGTAAAAAGATTTACCTACCAGAAGCAGAACGCCTGCTAGAAGCGGCTACACTCAGCAGATAATCTACTGCTTGAAATACCAAATCTTCATGTTTTGGTATTTCAAGCGGCTGCTTGCTTGTTAAATGACGGACGGCTGGATTGACAGGCGGCTGCCTGTCATGGAGATCATTTAACAACATGAAACGTGAAAGTGTCTTTGACCCTATTTACCGGCCAAACCGACAAATCTTGTGAAAGCGATTATACTGATAGTTTGCATCGATGAAATTTTACCTGTTTGTGTTCCATACCTACTGCAATTATACGGATTGGCACCTTCAGATATGTCATCACAATAACAAAAACAAACCGAAAATAACTGATTTTGTCATGGACATAGTCATAGTCACACATGCCCATCCATGCCACCACCACCACTAGCCAAGCTAAAGTCACTACCAAAAGTACCAAAGAGTATAACAGTATTAGGCTACCGCACAATTACACGCTTTCAGTAATCCTATACTCTTTGTTTGCATTGCATGCTTTGTTTTCCTTCTATTAGTCTGTTTTTTTATTAGGGTTCTGTGGCCTATTTCCCGTCATATATTCATTCATAAAAAAAATATTCTTAGTTTGTAACGGTATTTCGGTGGTGCGAGTGGTGTCGTGTTCTCGCTTCGCCAAAGTTATCTCGTACTTTCCATACGTGAACCTAAAAGATTTATCATTATCACATATCGAACTTAAAATACAAAGCCTATTGATATCGCGATCAACTGCAAGACATACATAAATATGAACAGTACTTACGCTGATTTGGATGTGTAAAATCCAAATTTTTGTTTAGTTTTCTCGCGTAAACGTAACTACCGTGTATAATGCCTAGACAGAACGAAACATCTGTTTCTATGCCGATGAGGCAAATCGGATCTGACCAGTATTGGAGAGGTATTTTCAATAAGGTAAGGCAGGCAACAACCGAAATTAAGACAAACAAATTTACTCATTCTAACATTCATAGGTACTACTTACCGGTTCCATGACCTCCTCGTTATATGTGGACAGAACAGGCAATGAGTAGGTATGAAAAATACAGTAGGTAGTTAGACTTCCTATTCAATTACTAAATTTCACTTGGAATGTAGGCAGGTACTGATGTTTGAACAAGTGTTTTCATACAATATGTTATACATTACTACATTTAGAATGTACCTAAATAAATCTGATTTTAGCCTTGCAAATAAAGATTTCAATTGAAACACCTTGGTTTGGTAGAGAAAAATATTTTTGGCAAAGATTCAACTTTTATTTGAGTTGGTATTGGTACCTACTTCAATTACATTACAGCCAATTGAAATCAGGTCCATCTTGTACCAAGATCTGTGAATAATTCTGCAGTGACAAATTTGTATTTATTATGTTGACTAACTTGATGAATGAAATACTTTAGCTATAAAACTTACTAGTCAGACTGGTAGATAAATAAATAGATATACCATTCAGTGGGACTTTACTAGAAACTTGTTTGAAATGAATACTTGTCAAGATCTCATTTCACTAGCTAGGTATTATAGTTTTGTCTCCAAACAATAGACCAGTATTAAACTGATAATATAACTTAATAGGTTTCTCTTAGATGAGCATGCTCCATTTTAGGCAACATCTTCACTTGTCTTTACTACAAGTGAAGCTGGCCGAATGTATTGTGATATGTGTGTTCCTCTGATTCAACTTTTTTTTACTAGGTTCTAAATATAGGTGACAACATGAGAAGTCTGATCTTACTAGAAATTTAAAATATAACTTTTACTGAAAATTATATGTGGTGGTGAGTCATGCCTCTAAAGAAAACAACAAAACGCTGGTAGGTAGGTACTTTAAATGGGCTTAAAAATTGATAGCAATATATATTCATGAATTATATATTTTTAAACGCCTCTGTGGTCTAGGTGTGGCCTGTGGTCCCCCCGATTTCAGATCCAGAGGTCCCGGGTTCAATCCCCAGGGAAGTTACAATATTGTGCTTGGTTTGGTTGGTGGTAGGACTTTGTTTATGTCCGCCTGGCTAACTACCACCTCTTACCTAATTCTGTCACCTTAACAACAATTGTAAGATAGCCAGTTCCTCAGTATGATGAGGATTCCGGGTGAAGTGTGCTTCCACCTTCGGCCTTATAACCAGGTGAGATGAAAGCTAAGCGCTTCACCGTTGTACAAAAAAAAAAATTAGATGACTAAAACATCATATTGTAGACAGAGGTAGGTATATACCTATGTGTATACTTGCTTTTCCCCATGGCTTCACCTGCATGTTACCGACTCAGATAATAAGTAGCCTATGTATAAGCCGCTAGGATCTGTTTTCCTCAAACTTACAACTTCTAATACCTTCTATTTACTCTTTCTTTTAAAACAACAACTGCCATTACAGGTTTGCTTGGTTGTAGACGTCATATTTTCCCAATTCAGAAGTTTTTGATAATTATAATCAAATTTATATTTTCATTTAGAAATTTCTATGTTTTTTTTTGGATATTTATTTATTTTAATTAGTTTTTCTGACTACTGGATCTACTTAATTAGCCCATGACCTGATGAGCTAACCATTCCACCCAATATTTACTGATTGTATCATTTGTTTGTTTTGCGATCTAATTGCTTACAAGGTTATAGGTATTACTTATCACAAATCTGATAAGAGTTGGGTGTGTGTTTGTAATCTAAAGCTGAGAAGCTGATTGCCTAGCTTACTATCAATACCCTAGCCAGGTACTCCTGCAATTACAATTCATTTGTTGTTTGTACCTAGTAACCTAATATACCTATCCTAGTAAATAAAATAAACAGGTGTTAAATCTTAGATTAGAAACAACTAGGTTCTCCCAGCAAGCATACAAACATTACATTTACTACTGAGACTGAAAGACCATTCTATTCTTGCATACAATCCTAGCATAGGTAGATAGGTTTCATATGTGATAAGAAAACTTCGGACCTTTTTTAGGTCTCATTCCCAAAGGGTGCCAACGGGACAATAAAAGATCCAAAGTGTTCGAAGATTATCAAAAACAACTACTAAGCCTACACTGATTGTCTGTCTGTCTGTCAGTCAAGTTAAATCTACCAATTA
Source organism: Venusia cambrica (assembly GCA_951394065.1). NCBI lineage: Eukaryota > Metazoa > Arthropoda > Insecta > Lepidoptera > Geometridae > Venusia > Venusia cambrica. The sequence goes on along the minus strand of OX596067.1, from coordinate 1,631,576 downwards.
AACTCATTCGAATCGGTTTTGTACTTTCGAAGATGAGCGTGGTCAAAGAGACGTTTTCCAATAACGCGTTTTATGTGAACACACTGGAAACTATGTAATTACGCTCCTTAAGTTGATGATGAGTTTATAAAATACTATGTAAAGTTGGGTGCTGCGCGTCCCGCTCTCTATGAAAAACACACCGTGAGTGTTTTACAACACTCGTCGAGTTAAAGGAATTTAGAAGATCGGTTTTACCATTAACGGTTCCAAAGAATGAGTACCGCAATCTCACTTTGGATATCGTTGACGGGCGCAATGCAGTGCTGTGTAGGCTATGCTCTTTGTGGATGTGACCTACGTAGTAAGGCATTGTTATAGACAAGAATTGCACTTAACATCAGGTGGGCTACTTGATAGTTCCGTCGAAAAGTTGTATTAAAAAACAAACAAAAAACAACAACGTAAGTACTTATACCTACTTATCGTACTTATCGTGAACTTTTTCTGGACTGGAGCTGGGCCGGTTTATTCTTGCACGTTTATGTAGGTACTTATTAGTTCAGCAATTAAATATATTAATTTTACTTCTGTTCCCTTTCTGTGTGTGATGAATTGCAGTGAGTCACTGCAAAATTAGGCGCCCTTTTTTATATTGTTTTTAATTTGATGCTTTATCGGCAATAGAAATACACACCCTTCGAAAATTTCAAATGGCTATCTATTACGTGTATATTGAGTGTATCTCATGAACCTTACTAGGCAGCCCCGTTGGCATGCTTTCGGTAAGAAACTCTTAAATTGGGCGCAAAATATTTGGTCTTACCATCTTTCCTAAGTCTGTCCCCATTACAATAATTCTTAATTGTTGTGTACCGGCGTTTTAGCGGTAAGACAGCCAGTTCCTCAGACTGTTGAGGACTCCGGGTGAAGTGCGCTTCCACCTACGACCTTATCTTATCTTGAAACCAGGTAAGATGAAGGCCAAGCGCTTTCCTATCGTACAATAAAAAAAATGTCTCTTGTAGTCATATCCATATACCTCAAAGGTCTTACATGATGTAATGTTGTTCCAGTACGATAGAGATGGCGACGGCAAGATATCGTATGCAGAGCTGAAGTCCATCATAGAGTCCAGAGAGTATGAGAACGACCTCCCGGAGAATGTGGTCGACAAGATCATGGCCCTCGCCGACAGGGACAATTCAGGTGAGTCTCGCAGCTCAGTTAGTAGTGGCCCTGCCTTCTGCGCTGTAGGTTGTGGGTTCGATTCCCACCTGGGAATTTGTGTGATGTATATATATATAACAAAGTCCGCATGGCTACCACCATCTTACCTAAGTCTATTTATTTTATTTTAGGAAAACGAACAGTTAATGTAGTTTTATTAACTGTATATTTATATTATATTTATATTATATTATAAGTTTCAACAAATAGGTACAATGAAGTTATGATATAAAAGCAAACAGTGCTGTGTGGTGACGTAGCCAGTTATAAAAAACAATTAAAAATAATTATATAGATAAGTCATATTTATAGGTAAGTCAAAAATATCAAGTTACAAAATAAAATAAAGGCCCTATTACTAATACTAACTTATCAAAGAATGAGTTGCTCATCAAGCGTTTCATATGCTTGTTAGTTGCATTAAAAATATGTAATTCGACATTTGCTACAATATTGAACCATCTGCTTGCCGTCGGTATAAACGGATTTTGTCTGTAGTTCGTGTTTATACTAGAAACATGGAGAAGATTAGACCTACGTAATGCTGCTGTATTTGTGCGTAAGCTTATCAGTTCTAAAAGCTCTAGACAGTCCACCGTACCGGTACCGTAGAGGTAAGATAGCCAGATCCTAAGTTTGTTGAGGATTCCAGGTGAAGTGCGCTTCCACCTTCGGCCTTATCATATCTTGAAATTCAGGTGAGATGAAGGCCAAGCAGATCCCCGTTGTATAATAAAAAATAAAAACTGTGTCTTGTGTTCTGCCTTATCAACGGATCCTTCTCCACCAGGGTATCTGGACTTCAAAGAGTTCATCGTGATGATGCACAACCCAGATCTGAAGGCGGTATTCGGACACTTCGTTGGAAGATACGTCCACTCCATCATACCTCACCGGAACCCCGTCGATACCACAGGTATACCCTTGTATATAACTTACTGTAAATCTTCAGCCGGTGTGAGCTTGGCTCTGGAGATAAACCAAGGAGAAAGCTAAATACATTTTAAAACACGGGTTTTACTCACGTATACGGTTATGTTGGTGTAGGCACCAACGGTTTCGATTCAACTGGTGAATCATGATCAGGGTGAGTGTGACTCGCCGGGTAGGTTAAGATCGCCGCGCGCGCAGCTCTCTCGATTGGTTTCGCGTCTCACACTGACACATCAACATAATCGTATACGTGAGTAAAACCCGTGTTTTAAAATGTATAGTACCACTCACGCAAGTTTTGAAAGAGAACTAAATGTCTGAAGTGAAAATCCTTTATCCATCCTCAAACAGATATAGGTTGGTTTGGTTTTTCTCGGATATTTATTTTGGTATCCATTTAGATGTAGTCATTTAAGCAGAGGAAGGTCAACGAAGCGGTGGATGGATTGTGAGTATATCTCGCTTCTTTCAGTCGAGTAAGACTGAAAGAAGCGAGTGAAGACCTGTGCCCCAACCCCACTTAGCATGGAATAAAGGCTGGTGGTGATGAGATAGCTCTAATTACGCGGTCATGATTTCAGCGCTCTGTGATAAAAACCGACAGCATAACTTTGTTGGGTGCTAAACTCATGGGGTGTTCTTCATAGACAGGTAGGCTCAGCACCCAATGAATTAAAATTATATATATGAAATTCCGTGGTGATTGCAGCCCTGTTTACCGGGTCCAATTATGAATCTAAACCATCAAGAGACCCCCCTCAAACAAACAACATTGTATCATCTATTCAAAATTTCATAAAAATCAGTCCAGCTGTAAGGGGAGTGACAAACACACATACATAATAATGATGTATGTAAAGATCATATGTTGTAGCGATCGTCGGGGCTGACGACCGCTTACTGTCGATCACGGGTAAGTCTTTAGTACCTAGCCTACCAAAGGCCCGTATCCTCCCATTAAACATGCATCCCTTTCTATTCTTCTCTTCGTATTGACTTACTTTGACTTAATGTCCTAAGACCCCTAAGTCGACACTTCTGTCACAGTCTCCAGATTTGTTAGGGCCGGCCACGTCTTCGCTTGCCTTGAGGGTTCCAGTCCAAAGCTTGTTTCGGGATATGTTCGGAGTCCCTGCGAGTGTGGCCGATCTAGTTTAACTTGCGACGAATTCGTATGTCTATTGTAGTTTCTCTCGTACCACATCGCGTATTAGTTGATAAAAAATATTCATAAATTGACTAGCTCTTGCACGTGTACCCGGGTATACAGTAGACACATACTTCCCCAAGATACAATCCATCCCTGCCAAATTCCATTCAGATCCGTTCAGCTGCTTACTTGTGAAAAGGTGACAGAACTCCATTTATTCCATTTTTCCAATATCGATATGGATAAAAAATTGCTTGTCTCAGTAGCCCAGGCCCCTTTAAAAACTACCCTTCTCCCATGTTAAGTGTTCACCGTTCTTTAATAGGAATTTCAGACGCACAACTAATTTTCATTCACAAATCTTTTAATAAACGCACTGATAAAACTTGGAATTCGCTTCGACCGTCTGCGTCTCTAAGTAACCCTAATGTCTTTAAGAAGAGAGTTAATAGGCACATTCTGGGTAGTCTCGCTCCGTCGTAGACCTCATACTGGCATGTGCAAGATTCGAGGTCAAGATCTTACCCATTCTAAATAAAATAAAAAAAACTATAAAAAAATGTGTGCTTGAAAAAGGTCGATTAACACCAAGTAGCTAACATGAATATAAAATATACTGACCTATTTGAGAACCTCTTCCATTTTGGAAAGTCGGTTAATAAAAATGTTTTAAAGCCTATGAACGGCCTATTTTATATTATTTCAAAATGATAGCAAGTCCCGGAAAATAATTATTAGTTTAATGGCTTCTGCAATCAACGTTGGCTGTTGGCGTGATTATATTTTTCCTCGTCGCATGTATATAATTGTTTATGTACCTATTCTCTTAACTTTAGTTCGCGGTTAACAATTTACTGTAAACTTTTTAAATGTCTAACTCAGGAAGTCAGCGTGAATCTTATTGGCGCGTGTCTTTCTGATATTTTTGCACGGAATCTTTACGTTTTGTGTGAAAAAATATATTCTTTAAATGGTAGAGCTATCATACCAACACCTTCGAATTTCAAAAAAATTACATTTCTGATTAAAGAAAACTCATGTCAAAGTTATATTGTATTAAAAAAAATGGTAATCATGGAACTATGGTACCTATGTGGGATTGTAGGTCCCACTAAACCTTGTACAAATTAAGTTACTGTATTTTCGAGGGTCACGTCGTCTTCAAAATCATATAAGGATTATGGAAAAATGAGGGATAGGAAATATATTGACTTGTGATCTTCAGATAAGTAGAGTCTTCTCATTGAGCCCAGGGGCCTAACCACAACGTCATATAGCATTCTCGTTTCGATCTTACATTACTTTTGTGTCGTTTTTTCTACACTGGATAGATAGTGACAAAAGTAAAGTTATATCAAAACAAGAATGCTGTAACAGGTCGTGGTACCCTGGTTCTAATTATTTTAGGTCCCCAATAACATTGTGTAAATATTATGTACTTACTTTACTTCTGTATAATATAATCAGACTAATAATTATAATACTCACCTAACATTCGTTTGATGTGTTTGCTTGTATAATATTGTATTTTGTGCATCTAATAGATTTTATAATTTTATTTTGTATATTAAAAACTAATTTTGTTTGCTAGGAAATTGGCCAGGGTTCCAGCCGGTTTCGACGACTGATGGCGGTACTTTACATTTTTTTTATTATCATGTTGTGGTCGTCATTCGTTCACTATTGCTTTCGTTCATTCGTTCTTTAATTTCATTTACAACCCGTACGACTGAACTAGACTCACTGGAATACAACCCCCTTCCTTGGTGGTTTTGTTCCTCAGGGTTATGTACGCGTGATATCTGTTTCGGTCAATTGTAGCTTTAAAACACATTTAACCGCCTCTGTGGTCTGATGGTTCGCCTACCGGTGTCATATCCAGAGGTCCCAGATTAGATCCCGAGGAGGAGTCCAATATTGCACTTGGTTTGGTTGGTGGTAGGACTTTGTTTAAGTCCACCTGGATAGCTATCACCATCTTACCTAATTCAGTCGCCATAACAATTCTTAAATTGTTGTGTTCCGGCATTTAGACGTAAGATTGCCTGTGCAAGTTTAGAGGTCAAACTTACCCTTATCATGTAAAAAAAAACTTATGTCCTTACGTAAGAAGTTACACTTCTCTAGCGTAACGAAACAATAATAAATTAATAATCATGTTATAAGTATTTATAACGTAAACGAATAAAAATAATACATACTGTTAAATAGCCTAAAATCTATAGAACCACTCTAAAAAGTTGATAATATAAAAAAAAAAAACACTTTTATCACTAACATTCACAATAAATTATCATTCACCAACATGTACAATTTAAAATCACACACATAAAATTTTTGTATGCATATATTTTTTTATCTCCACTGATATAAAACACGTATTGTAGATTCATAATATATTTGAATAACTACCTCATTACTATGTATAGTATAAGAGTAGGTACTCTTTGAATAACCTTGAATATAGTTATCGGTTCTCTGAAAACTAGACAGACAATTACCATGCATGACTGATTTCATGGTGTCACTTAGGTAACGGCATGCCCGCGCATCGTAAAAAAAAAATCGTATTTTTTTCCAAAACGCAACAAACTTCATTATGTTGCTTTTAGGTTTAGGTGCGCGTGCGCATCGTAAAAAAAAACTCTCATAATTTCAAACGCGCTAAAATGAAGCTTAACTTCAAAAATTATGTGTCGTTTTGAAGCTACAATTTACCGAAAACAGCCTCGGCGTTGTCGCGGGAGTTACTTTGGAACTATCATCATCATACCATTCTAAAAACTCCACTAAAGACGTGGTCCCCGAAAACGATTTATTGATAGTGATGGGGTAATTCGCCATTATCATTACGCGTGGCGGGCTGGTACATGCGATCGTGTTGATACTTTACCACTCACGTATTCTCATCCTTAGAATAAGAAATAACTATCCGGGCCTCAACGCCATTCATCTTGGGTACTAACTCGATGATAAATAATATAAAAATATAACTTAATATAGATAGCCAGTTTTCCTCAGTTTGTTTGTGTATTCCGGGTGTAGTGCGCTTCCACCTTTGGCCTAATCATAATTTGAACATCAAGTGAGATCAAGGCCAATCAACTCCTAACTCGTACAATGAAAAAAAACACTTGCGGAAATCATATTCATTTATTCATTATGAAACACTTGTAAAATAAGATCTTATCGTACAGGTAATGTGCAATGTTCTACCCTATTGGGTGTACAATATTTAAAATTGAAACCTAGGTACCCACCTACTAAGAAAAGCCTATTTAAGTATTATATCCGTAATCTAGTTCCCGTATTACAAGCTATGCTTAGTTTGGGGCTAGATGGCGCTATGTGAAATTAATGTCATGTAAAATAAAATATGTTTTGAAGTTAGATCTTAATTTAATGTAATAATGATTTAAGTAAACCATATCAATAGTAAAAATATACTATAAATCGATGAATTATTTAAATCAAAATGTCATGTTTTCAAATCAAATTTGTTTTAAATGTGGCCGGGTAGTTGGGATCGACTCTTGCAACGGAATCGTTAACTCTTAATCGACGGTTACGACTGAATGATAGTACCGCTGGTGACCCGACCAGGTCCGCCTGGCTTTCGACCACCTTCCACCTTCGGCCCTTGAAACCAGGTGAGATGAAGGCCAAACGCTTCCCCTTTGTACAACGAAAAAATATATGTTCCGAATTTTATTTTTAGAGTATTATTTTTATGAGCATTCGTGCATTTCTTCGTAACATTACCGCTCCTGTCACCTCACCTTCAATACCTAAGGGTTTATCAGAGCTACGTGACCGGATACGATACAATGATGTCAGAAATACACAGAAATATGTCGATTAAGGACACCAGTATTTGTGCTCTATAAATTCCGCTATGGCGAGTGTGCGCACGATGCTTTGATCTTTTCCCTCCATCCCCTTTTCACCAACGGACTAGCTGATTCGAAGAAATTCCCGCGGGATAACGGGACCGAGTCTCGGCGTTTCACCAGTAAGTGATAAAGTTGGGCCCAGCCGTGATAACAATAATGTTGACTAAGCGGTCCCTTTAGGATCATATACATTTTATATTATTATTCATACAGATAAACCTACTGATTCTTTGGTTGTTATCTTTTATCTAATATGCACATATTGGTGGAACAGATAAGCCTGTTAACGGTTAAAACATACGAAAGGTTATGTTATATCTTGGTATCTGCAATCGGTTGCGGAAATCGACATTTTGACATATACTTACACGGTAATAACCTTAGATTGTATTCATAACTGTGTATAAGTATTACATGTTTACTTGATCCCGATTCTGCAAAAACTTGACTCCTGCTGTTCGATGTCATGTCCTCAGCAACACAAGCGGCTCAACCTCGGGTACTCTGGAGCAATGCTGTCACCATCTCAGGGTACTTCTCCGTTGAGGGGTTGGGTTGGCTGGGTTCAGGATAGTAGGGGGGGTAACGCACAATACACACCTGTGTGGGACGTCAGTGCAGAGCATTTTCTCCCGTTTCTTAATTAGAATTATAGGACAAACCTCACAACTCAGCTCTGCCTTCTGCGCTGTAAATTTTGGGTTCGATTCCCACCCGGGACGAACATTTGTCCCTTCGGCCACTTTCGAAACCAGTTTAGAAAACATATTTTATTTTTAGGAAACCCCGTTTCAATTAAGAAAAATAATTATGTATATATATATATATATATATGACATGCTATCACACAGCGCCATCTAGCCCCAAACGCTTAGTTTGGGGCTTACCTATTGCTATATATGCTAATGGCATACCTATTGATAGTGAGATGACGTTTAGTCATTGTTATAAAATATTTGTGGCCAGGAAAATATTTTTGATCGAGAAGTCTGTATATATTAAACGAGTTTCAAAGAAGATTCTATAATCTGTGTTTGAAACCAGTTTACGAAATCAAAATTATTTTTCATTAATTGAAACCCGGTTTCAAAAAATTCATTCTGGTTTGAAAAGTGGCCGAAGGGACATTTGTGTGATGAATATTGATGTTTGATCTGTGTTTGGGAAGTATGTATATACAAAAAAAAAGCCTATTGGTATTATACCAGTTCCCATGTTACAAGCTATGCTTAGTTTGGGGCTAGATGGCGCTGTGTGAAATTAATGTCCTGTAATAAATTATTATTATATTATAGTTACTCCCAAACACATAAAAAAAACTATTTTTATCACACAAATGCTTAGTACGTGATGAGCAGCTTATTTATTTTCTTTTGCTGTCCACTAAAAAACATAGGTTGCTCAATTGAAATTATACATTCATTTAAACTTATAACTTAATGAGAACACAATAAATGATAAAGTTAAAAAAGTCCTCTAAAAAAACTTCATTAAGATAAATTTACACCCGGTTTCATTATTACAAGGACATTAGAGTAAAACATTTAAAAAAATCGAAGCAGTTTTTTTTTTATACAACTAGGAGACGAACATGCAAGTTGCCCACCTGATGTTAAGTGCATATCTTGCCTATAACAATGCCTTACTGCGTAGGTCACATCCACAAATAATATATACCTACGCGGTACTGCATTGTGCCCGTCATCTTGAGGCATAAACGTGTTGAGCCCCGCGTGCCTGTAATTTTAACGGCAACCATACCCTTCAAACCGGAACACAGCAATGCTGCTTGGCTGAAATAGGCATGGTGGTAGTACTTCCCCGGACGAGCCCTTTCACAAGGGGCTCTACTACTCAATCCAAAACAACTACGTTTGTACCTGCTCGAAAGTGACCTTAGTTAGACCATATGATCACTTAGTCATCCATTTATTGGACAAACCTAGGCAAGCCTAGAGGTTAGGAGTGTTAAGAAAAAAAATATGGTATACTTTCTCATAATTTTAATATATCCTAGGTGGCAAGTTACCAATCGAAAATCAAAGAAAATCGAAATTTACAAAACCAAGAAGAATATTCCACAAAAACGGGTTGAACAAGGTGTTTGTACTCGAAGAAATCACAGAACCTTATAAACATGAAAAATGCACTCAAACTGACCCGCCAATAGGTGGGTAAGTTTTTATTCATAGATTATCACAGTGTTCTTTTACGGGTCAAATATTCGTTTAGTTTAGCGTACCATGGGTGAAAAGTAATTCAGTTCTTCGTTAGTAACCAAGTAGCTTAGCTCAGTGTACTAGTTTGGGAAAGATATTAGTTCAGCGTCCCATGGGTGAAATAGTAGTTCAGCTCTGCGTATCGATAGTAAACAAGTAGCTTAGTTCAGTGTACTAGTATGGGTAAGATATTAGTTCAGCGTACCATGACCATGGTACGCTGAACTACTATTGCACCCATGCATGGGTGCAATAGTAGTTCAGCTCTGCGTATCGATAATAAACAAGGAGGATAGCTCAGTGTAGTTTTATGGGTAAGATATTAGTTTAGTTCACCGTACCATGGGTAAAATAGTAGTTCAGAGCTCTGCGTATCAATAGTAAACAAGTAGATTAGCTCTTAGTGTCCTATTATGGGTAAGATATTAGTTTAGTTCACCGTACCATGGGTGAAATAGTAGTTCAGCTCTGCGTAACAATAGTAAACAAGGAGGTTAGCTCAGTGTCCTATCATGGGTAAGATATTAGTTTAGTTCAGCGTACCGTGTGTACAATATTAGTTCTTATATTAGTCATTATCATTATGTCCATTATACATTCTGCTTCAATATAATAAACTCGTTTTGCTATCACACGATTTTTACCTAAACTGCATGAATCAATTCCTTTATCGAATACCACAGATACGTATAATACTGTAATAATATGTAATAAAATAAAAATTGCTTGTATATAGTGTATAAGGAAAAAAAACCTCAATACAATGAATCCGAAACCGCACAGAAGCTTCGGGTTATCTTTACTCTAAACGGAGCATATTGAGGAAAACCCCAGAAGCCTACTTACTTGCAAGCCTGTTCCTATCGTGACGAACTTTGCCGCGAGCAAGTTTTTAAAAGTTGCATATAAATTCGTAATGGGCAGGAAGCTTGGTATTAAGTCGATAGATTGTTATATTTAGGGTGGTATGATACAGTAGGATTTCCTACTCAATGTTGAAGTGAAACTTTTTACTGGAGGGTTTTATAATTCTGATCGGCAACTTACTGTGTCGAGTAGAGCGGGAGATGGATTAAAATTTTCAATTCAAGTTTCTATCGTGTCTTTACGACATACCCTGTTTTTTTTTAGCAGCCTGTCTGTGGAATACCTCTGCCTTACAGAATATCGCAACCAAATAGCACCATATCTTTATTCTTTATTGCACACACAAAATACAGCATATATTATAAACATACTTAAAATTAATGAGCATGGCAAATGCGAGCTTAACCCTGCAAAGAGTTCTCTTCCAGCAAACCTTAAGAGAGAGTGAAATTTAAAAATATAATTTAAATATCTATATAGTGGTGTGTGTACTTGAGGTGAGTAAGGTTGCTATAGCTCCTTTACTTGGGTCGGCAACGCGCGAGTGATGCTTCTGGTGTTGCCAGCCTCCATAGGCGACGGTAGCCCCTTACGATCTGTGATGGTTTAATTTCGCATTGCAGAAATAAGCTCAAGTGATTCAGACTCGAAATTCACACAAACAAAAACTGTACTGCAGTGAGGTCAAGGAGCATGGTTTTGTATTGTTTCAATACACATATTTACCAACATACTCATAACTAATTAGGTACATGATATGACTATATGACTGCCGTGGCGGTCGCGGCTTAATCGACCCCTCCAACTCAGCCCGTGGATGTCGTAAAAGCCGACTAAGGGATCTCACCAGAACACGGGCAGCAGCTTCCTTCTGTGTGTTAATAAATTATTAACCGCAGTACCTTTACTGAGATCACCAATCTGCCTACCAAACGTGGCGATTATTGCAGAACCCTCCAGCTTTGGAGGATGCTCAGTCCATCAGTGGGTCGTAATGGGCTGTTTATTTTATTTATTTGGAACAACAAACAACTCAAAACATTTTTGTGCATTAATTTATGTTACAAACTAAATAGTTAATAACAACGAGGTATTATTAACATATCCACGACGTTATGCACGTGTTAGATATGAACTGTTGATGTGAATGATATTATAAAGGCACTCTAGCTAGGCTCTAGGCGCGTGATATCAAATTAGGTACCTATATCGTGAATATATCCAGTTCTTAAGATTATTGAAAGCGGAGCCATTAGAATCCTGATAGTTTTGTCTGTAATCCGTTTAGCAACAAAACAGGAAAATCCATATATAATATAAGATGTAGTAAAGTTATGCAAAATCGGCCATGAGTATATGACCATGATACAAGGAAAATGATAATAACAACGGAAAGTAGGTAGGTATCTCTCTGTGAAAGGGGATTTTTATGATTCATGGCAATGCTCGCACCAATGGTATGTTATGAGATGATAACATATCACAGGAAGGGTATCATTACAGAAGGATTACATAATAGCCGACTCTTACTAATCTGTGTAGGTACTAGGTACTGATCCTGACTGACTGACTGATTGACTGAGAGACGAGAGAGAAGAGCTCGAAGAGTAGTAGAGCAAATTGTGAAAGGGCTCGTCCGGGTAAGTATTACCACCAACCCTATTTCAGCCGCCAAGCATTGCTGTGTTCCTGTTTGGAGGCTATGGTCGCCGGTGAAATTACAGGCACGTGAGGCTTAACACCTTTATGCCTCAGGTTTACGGACACAATGCAGTGCTGTGTAGGCTAAGTTATTTGTGGATGTGGCCTTCGCAGTAGGGCATTGTTATAATCAAGAGATGCACTTAACACCAGGTGGGCTACTTGTTTGTTCCGTCTCCTAATCGTATAAAAAAAAAAGATTAACCCACAGCCTAAACCGGTGGAAGTGGCAGCGTTGCTTGCAAAGGAGTATTAATACCTTTTACAGTGCAACTTTTATCATGACATGTAATTTTTATACTATTTTAGTTTTTTTTGTTTTTCAATCGGTCACGAGGTCGATTTTTAAATATATCGCGGGATTTTAGGGCAAACGAAAAATTTTATTCGACACTTCATAATATTGGTTCAGGGATGTTTTCGGACAATTATTATCGAAATAATTATGTCAAGTTGCAGTTTTTTTTATAGAGACCTATCCATAGTATTATACATATATGTGAATTTGTTGTTATGGCGACAGAATTAGGTAAGATGCGGTGGTAACTAGCCAGGCGGAATTAAACAAAGTCCTACCATCAACCACACCAAGCACAATATTGTACTCCCACTGGCGATCGAACCCGGGGTCTCTGAATCTGACACCGGTGGTCAAACCACTAGGCGATTAAAACTGTTATATTTCAGCTTTAACATTTACACTATATTATATTATATTTTGTATTTTAATACGGGTTTTACCCACGTGCCTATACGAAAGTTGATGAAGGCACCAACTTTTACGTTTACACTGTGTTTTTTTTACCGTAATAAGGTGAGTTTTTTCCAAGGCCACTGAGGTGAAGTCGGAAACCGTGAGAGTTATCGAAAAGTCACTTTCGATAAAAACTTCAGTTCACCTCGGTGGCCCTGAAAAAAAACTCACTCTGTATATATACCAATAAATAGCTTATGACTATATGATATAAACTCTATCAACTTAACCTGTCGTTATCACAGATGACACTTGCAATAGCTAATCGAATTGATCTCGTTAAGTTGACGTCAATTCACCAGTGCATAACGCTCTCCTTACCGCCGAGGTTTTACAATAGTATCTCGAGCACAGCTGGGCTTACTGCTCGTGCCCAGGTTACAAATACCCCGATTGTATCTCGGCACCGTATGAAAAAGAGAAAAGTGCGTAAACATAGAGGGTCAGGGATACTGGTTACGAAACATAAACATTACGTGTGTAGTATTTAATGATACAACAGTTTAAATGACACTGGGCTGTGTAAAAATGTGGACGGAGTGTAAAAGGACGATAGAGTGGAAATACAAAGCTTTGGAACGGCGTCATGTGAGGCTGTACAAATGGACTCATAGTACTGTGCTATGGTACATCAAAGAGGGCATCAAATACTTCGGTATGTTTTCCTAGCCGATATCATGCTCAGACGATTAAAGGATGATATATAGCAATTAAATACTTCCAAAAATGAATTATTATATTTGAACTTGCTTCTGTTCGCGGCTTCGCGTGGTACATAGGTAAAAGCCTATGTGCTTAGTAAGTTTCAGCTTAATCCGTCGAGGAGCAAAAAATCTGTTTTTATACCTTTCATTCCAATTCCGCGGGAACTGATTTAAGGGACGAAAAACCTATAGATATGTTATTTCAGCTGGTCTAGAGTAACATATGTGTATAGTTTCAGAGCTCAGCCGTTTCGGCGGGAATTTTGGACAAACCTTCGCTTTCCCCTACTTTTTAATATAAGTGTAATGCTTGTGAATAAACAATCAATGCACAGCCTAGCCCCATAAACCAAAGTACCACGGGATACTTACACGGGTTATAACGTTCTTTGTAATGAAAAATGTGCACTTTGTGCACATATACATGTCAATTTACGACTAAAATCTAAATTACAATTAAAAATCAAATTATAAAACAACAATATTTTAGCCAGGGATCAGCCGGCCAAAATGAGATGCAGCTGGTACTTCAGTTATTATATATTTACTTTACTATTTGTACATTTACTTTACTTAGCTTAACTCTACTTAGTGTTCGGCTATTGTTGTAAAATCTCGTGATTATCCAACTAAAAGGTACTTATGTCGATTGTCCAGCGCCTTGGCCCTAATTGGCCATGCAGGCTCATAAGATTGTTGATACCTTCCAATAGTAACATGCTTGCAGTCAGGGTCATGTCATGTCATGGTCTGCATTACCCTTTATTGTTGTGATAACTGTATTTGGACATCTGTAATGAACCTCGTCTAAGCTAAGGGGTCATCGGTGTTCAAGTCACGTCCTGATCTGATGTCTAGCCTATTACGTCATTGATAAGAACGAGAAGGTTTATGTAGATTGTTGCTTCAAAACGCGTTGTGGATTCAAAAACGTGAAGTTACCGTGTTATACAATTATTTTTGAATCCATTGTTTAGATTTTCCTTATTGGTTACCTGATTGCATTCAGTCCGTATGATAAATATCTAAACATTTACTTTTAAGTCTCCTCTGTGGTGCAGTGGTTCGCCTACCGGTGTCAGATCCAAATGTCCCAGGTTATCCAGGGGTGTAAATTTGTCTTGGTTTGGTTTACGCTGGCTAGCTACCACCATCTTAGCTGAGTCTGTTGCTATAGCAACAATTCCATATTGTTGTGTTCCGGAAAAGGAGCTGGCTTGGTTTTCTTCCTTACCTCTATTATAAGATAGCCAGTTCCTCAGACTGTTGATGATTCCGGGTGAAGTGCGCTTCCACCTTTGGCCTTATCATCGCTTGAAACCAGGTGGTATGAACACTTCCCCAACGTACAATAAAAAAAAATGCTAAACCTGAGGAACAGCCAAGGTAATGCTTACGAAGACCGTTATTTTAAAAACTTGACAGCAACTCTGTAATAATCAAAGGCTGCTTTATCTCTAGGCTTCGTAGCTAGCAGATAAATTGGTCAATACATTAAGTGAATTATCTTCTTATCAGTAGAAGCAAAATGTTATTCTACATCCTGGTAACAAGTTGAGATAAAGCCGAAGGTGGAGGCGCACTTCACCCGGAATCCTCAACAAACTGAGGATCTGGCTATCTTACCTCTGGATGCCGGAACACAACAATTTTAGAATTGTTATTATGGCGACAGAATTAGGTTAGATGGTGGTAGCTAGCCAGGCGGACTCGTACAAAGTTCTACCACATTGTAGTTATGGGGAACCGCCATAAATTAAATTCACAATTATTATTTCCGATTTACGGCTACTATTGTGTTTGTTGTGTTATTGTACTGATTTAGTAGGGTCCTGCCTAATAACTAAGTATTAATATAGTATGAGGATAACCTAGACTTTGACTAAAATACGTTTTAAAGACACCAAAATAGTTCCGTGGCTATTATCAAGACATCAGCTGGCTTAACACATAAGTCTGGCGACTTTTCTATTTTTGTTTTATTAAAGTCAAAGAAAAGTCGCCATTTTTGAAATTTTTTTTTTTAGAAACACATATGTAACATATTATCAACAATAGGTATGGTTACATCTAAGTTTTTATAAGACACACTGTTCGATTTTTATAGCTAAGAAGATAGTTTACAGATACATATTTAAATTTAAGGAGATGCTCCTAAAAACTTTCGTGTCGACAATCATCAGTCATAATTTTCACTGATCATTCCATTTCGGTTACTGTTTGGTGGTGGATATATATGTTTTATACTAATTATGAAATCCATAAATATGAAATTAAGTATCTACTAAAATTTTATTTAAATGCATGTTACTAACATTGTTCTTTTTCTCTTTTTTATTTTTTGATCCTACTGTTGTGTTTGTCTCCGATTCCCTTTGTAACCAATATCAACTTTACGAAATAATAATTGTCTGTATCCGATAAAAATCGTCTCACATCATTACAATTGGGTAATTACAATATTTTTTTAATATGTGTATGTAAAAATGACGCAAGAACCGCCACGAACCGGTAAAATTACTTCCAATTTGCCCTTTTCAACGACATGCCGCGTAATTGACTAAACTGTCGCAAACGCCGTTTCAATGACTGTCCTCTCACTCGGTCTTTGCGTGATCTATTTACGTTCCATTGTCACTACTTTGCAACTGAATCGACTCGATTTATAAACATATACTTGTTTATTACTATTAAAAATAACAAAACAAACCCTGAATAAGAAATAAATTCAATTACAAACCTTACTTACATATCAAAACATGTTCATGAAAGAAATAATAATAAAAAAAAAACAATTACCGTACATACATAATTACTGATTTACAATGCTAATGACAAATATACAAACAACGCGAGGTAAACTCATCAAACATAATATTTAATTAATAAACTATTATGCGATATGGAAAATGTTACTTTTATCACGGTGATAATTACAAGTAAACGTCCTTTTGCTTTCCACTATTTTCTACTACAAAAAATACATCAATAAACGAAATTACAAAATTATTTCTAATTCGCGTATAAAATACCTTGGTTCTTTTTTGCCGAATATCATCACAAAACAACCAAAAATTATGTACCTTAACCATTTTTTTTTTTTCAATTTCAAATCCATGTTATGCTGATTCGCGTGTTTCTCTATTATCAATTTTGAATAACGTGAAAACTTGGACTTCCTTTTTGAAATCTAAATGTCAAAAATCAAAATTCATTACCGGCGACAATCGATGGCAATAACTCTGTGAACATCTCCCCCCCTCAATCTTTGTATTTTAACCCTGATCCTAACCTCTCCCTCAACCCGCCGAATCCCCATCCTAACAGCAGGCACAACAGCCCGAAGCAAATCCATCTTCACGTATTCAGACGGGACATACGAAGAGGAGTATTCCTGCTGGCCGCCAGCCGTCTGCATGATCCTGATCTCGCTGGTGGAGATAGTGCTGTTCTGCTATGACGCGGCGCACGGCAGCACGCAGGCGCAAGGCCCGATCGCACAGCTGTTTATTTACAACCCAAATAAGCGACAGGAGGCGTGGAGATTCTTGACTTACATGCTGGTCCATGTTGGGTGAGTTCACTCTTTTAATTACATTTTATGGACACCCAAGATCTCAAGATTCCTCACACCCGGTGAGCACTACTACGAGTATTCTCACCACGTGAGTTTTAGCTAGTACATAGTTGGCTTGTGGAACGCTAAAAGTCCAAGCAAAACCATTTATAATAATAGTAGGATACCTGTACCCAGATTGCCTCTAATTTCAACAGATCTTCGATGCTGATGGAGAAATTTCCCGAATTTTTGGGTAAAAAGTACCTAGTCAATTTTAATCATGTTATCGGTAAGCTCTTGACCTCAGAACTTGCACTGGCAAGGATGAGCTAAGGACTCTCCCGCGCTCCAACGAAACACAGTGAACTGCTTGTTGCTGAACTTCCGTCACGAGGGTGTGGTCGCTGGCTGGGCGCACCAGATTTTAGCCGTAACAGCTAGTAGAAGCCAGCGATTCCGTTGCCCGGGTATCGTTTCCACTAGAAGGTAGATCCCTTAGTCTCCAAATATACTATCTGATCTTTAGTGCGCACTGAGAGAACTTGGAATAAGCTCCCAGCGTCTGTTTTTCCGCTGTGTTACGATCCTGATGTCTTCAAGAAGAGAGTTAGGCATCTTCTCGGTAGGCTCGCTCCATCGTAGATCTCATTCTTGCCTGTGTAAGTTTCGTGGGCAAGAGCCGACCCATCGTAAATAAAAACGAAAAAAAATCTGAAAGTTCCCCTTCAAAAGTAGTTTTTTACGCTTATAGGACTTTTATATCTGTTAAGTCCAAGGATGTTCCTGTGCCAGTACAGTTTGCTTGACGACCATTATAGGCTCCCGTTTTTTCAATTCCAGCGTGGTGCATCTGCTAGTAAACCTGCTAGTCCAGCTGTTCCTCGGAGTCCCTCTGGAGATGGTGCATCGCTGGTGGCGCGTGTCCCTGGTGTACCTCGCAGGAGTTGCGGCAGGGTCTCTCGCTACTAGCCTTACAGACCCCAAAGTCTACCTGGCAGGCGCGTCTGGAGGCGTCTACGCGCTGATCACGGCGCATATAGCCACTATTATAATGGTGAGTACAGTTCCTAGGTCTACCTGGCAGTTATTCCTGACTTCCAATCTCACAGACAAGTTAAGGATGCTTCGGAATGCAACACTCCTACACAAACGCAGTTGGTTGTTCGTTCCGATATGACTCGTCCGATTCGTGTGAAATTTTACCCTTATAATTGGATAGGTAGGGTTAATCTCATATAATCAGTGGTACTCTTTTTTAATAAGTTTGAAGCAAAGATGGGGTCTACTATGAAGCGAGCTTTCCCAGAAGCCAGCGTCTTCTTTACAAAGACACTGTCTGAATCTAAATGCAGAACTATTTTATAAATCGAACTCGTTACTCCTAACTTTTCGATAACTCTCACGGTTTCAGACTTCCCCTCAGTGGTCCTGGAAAAAAACACATCCCTGTATAGTATAAGTATATAGACAAATATCAAAAACTACACGTACAAGGGAAGCCGTCGGATTACCTTACAACGGACCATACTTACGGACCGTTACAAACGGCCTATAGGTAACTCAACTGTTCATGACCAGAACCAAAGTCAAATATTTTTATTCATTAAGATTTTTAGGATCATTTTGAAACGTCAAATCTACCGCCTGTTCGGAATCGCGACCAGCTCACAAGGAGAAAGGCAAGAACCTCGGGCTGATTAATTTTTTGATGATCCATTTAACATTTAGGTACAGTGTTTATAATAATTTAATAACATTACAAGTGTTACCTACATCATAAAACTAAAAACTTAATATTATCTTAAAACATTGATTTCTACATAACTATCTAATGGGCAGTTTGTTGACATTGAGAAATCACCATTTAACTGTCAACTGGTATAGCAACAACCAGACGGACGCGTGCCCAATACACTGGATGTAGTTCTCGGTCGCGTGTTTCAGAACTGGTCCGAGATGGAGTTCGCTATAATCCAGCTGCTGGTGTTCCTGTTGCTAGCGGGCGTGGACGTGGGGACGGCGGTGCACGCTCGCTACTGGCTCAATGAGAAGCAGAACATCGGCTACGTCGCGCATCTGGCGGGCGCCATCGCTGGTGAGCTCACCGACATTCACGACACCTGTGACCTGTGACCGTATTCTGCTGGGTGGTTTCCCTCAAGTGAACGCGCAATCATTACAAAAGTTGCAAAACACACTGTCGATTCAATAATTACGTTTTAAAACTAAAAAGAAAACCGATTTCAATGAAGAATGTGATACAATTTCGTTTATCCGGATGACATCTTTTTCAATTATTTTAATGACAGACAGACGCGTAATCCTATAAGGGTTTTTTTCTTACTTTTGATGAAATAACAATACCCAAGTGGCTTCGAGTGTGCCTATAATATTTGAAGAGGCCCCTGATTTCTCCAGGGTCCCATCACCAGATCCTGACTTCATGACGATGGGACCACCTGTGAATGTGAACCCTTTCAAACTACAAAATATTTTTTCAAATCGGTCCAGGCGTCTTCGAGTAATCGGGGAACAAGATTCCGACGAATTGAGAATCTCCTTCTTTTTTTGAAGTAGGTTAAAGTGCAATTCGCCACTACCATACTTACAGCTTCTACCAGAATACCAGCGTTAAGGTACAATACTGCAGACAGCAGCAGCAGGCGACAGCGACACAACTTCATACAAATTCAATAGATAACAATAGACAATGTATAGGAACCAGTATTATCACTTGTCGCTGTCGCCTGCAACTGCTGTCTGCACATTATACTGTTGGGACCAGTTGGGACCATTTTGTTACGGACACCTGGTATCAGTTATACCAACGAGTGGATAGGTAGTACGTTTTAGATTTGGTTGGGTTGGTATATGATGCGTAGGGTAGTTAAATTATTGCTGTCTTTGGTTTTATCGTTTGCTAAAACTTCTTGAACTTTAATTCGTCACTATGCTGCGTATCCTGAATATATATTCATACTCTTTTGTATTAATATTGTTTGTGTCGCTATCATATAAATGTTTATATTTCTATTTCTACATACATCTAACTAATTACTTGTACTATATTCTGTGCTAATAACAACAATATTTTTTTTAATTGGATGCTTAGATTTTGCATTGGTTCACTAAAGACAGTTTGCTCGCTTTATTATTTTGATATTACAAACAGACAATTCATTCTAGAAGATTCAAAAGTTAATGTATTAACAGCTGAATAGATCTTATTGAAATTTGAGTGAAATTGAACTATGGCATGGATATAGTGTATGCGATGGGGAAACATAGCGAAGCTGCAGGCAAAACCTAGCTCGGTACATATAGAGGAATTTTATTATTATTCACAATGGGTCATCTCTTCACCTCGAAACTTACACAGACAAGACTCCCTCAATGGTGCGACAATGGTGGTACAATGGAGCGAGCCTACTCAAAAGGTGCCTATTAACCCTCTTCTTGAAGGCATTAGGGTCGAAACACAGCGGAAAACTGAGCTTATTGTAAGATCTTGCAGTGGGTGTAATAACAGTTTATTGAAAGCGTTTCGTTCTTGTATGTGGAATATCAACCAGGTGGTGATGAAACTTCTATTATAGAAAGGACATCTCTTTTCCAGGTCTCCTAGTCGGTATCGGAGTCCTAAGAAACCTAGAGAAGAGGAAATGGGAGAAACGGTTATGGTGGGCAGCGGTGCTGCTTTACTTGTCGCTGATGCTGGCGGGAGTTCTCGCCAACATCTTCTGGACTGAACGGTTCATCGCGGTGAAATCGCGCTAACTGCCATGCGCATAAGTGCGGTTTTCCCATGACTGTTGTGGTCACGTGACTTGTGTTTGAAAGTCCTCGCATTTAAAGTGGGACTATTGGAATGGCTTGCAGTGATTGGTGCCTTGGTAGACATAGACCTCGCAATAAGAGTAACTAAGGATGATATTGATTAGTAGTTGTTATCATTTGACATCAAAGTCAAAAGGTTTTTATTCAGTAAGATTTTTTAGGATCATTTTGAAACGTCAAAACACACAAGGAGAAAGGCAAGAAACTCGGGCAACATATTCCTACTAATATAGTAAATGCCAAAGTATGTTCAATGAGAAATTACTGTAAGATATTGCAGACACTAAGAAAAAAAGCCGCATCAACACAAATGTTCTCATTTGAGCTACTTTTTCAAGTCAAGTTTCGTACTGTCAAGACAATAGTAAAAAATAAAAAAGTAAACGCATTATTTAGAAAAAAATATCTCGAAATTAACCAAGTCTTCAACCTAGTACAAATTTTTCTTCTAAGCTGCTTGGAATATTTACATATTTAATTAGCTACATAGAGAAAATCTAGACCGGTATTTGGATTTGAGGACTTAAACTTGTTCTAGTTTACGTGGATTTAAAGAATTTGATGAATTAATGAATGAATGAATGAAAAATACTTTATTGCACACCTTAAAAATAAAAACTGGATAACTTAAAAATAAATTTACAATGGGCGGTCTTATCGCTAAGAAGCGATTTCTTCCAGACAACCTTTGGATGGAGAGGATGTTATATATGATTTTCGCGCTATAAGCAGTGTGCATCCGTTTCACTCTTCACGCGCGGATTTACATCGCTCTGTCTCACTAGCACGATTAGCTTGTGTAAGCGCCTTATTAGACATAATATTACAGCTGTTATTTTTACCTATGGTCTATTATACACACTAGGCTACTAGGCTGTCTTTACACAGATATATTGCTCTAGAGCAGGAAGAGCAAAAAAGCTAGTTTGTCATTTACCTAGTTAATAGTATATAGTAATGAGGTTTTGTAAGATCCAAAATGTATTTTGTCATCAAATAAAGAGAATAGGTAGGACTGTGTTTAAGTCCGCATGGCTAGTTACCATCTTGCATAGAAGATATGTGCGCATTCACCTTCGGCCTTATAACTTGAATCCAGGTGAGTTGAAGGCCAAGCGCTTCCCCGTCGTACTGTAAAAACCTCGACTCATATGCAGATTTTTCTTGCTGACCAAATATGTTACATATACCCATATGATTACTTGCCTTTTTGTTCTTGAATATGAAATACTATTTTATGGAAAGGGTAGTCCGGTAAATAGCGGCCTCCTTTTATGGTCACCGTGAGTGGAACTCGCACATAAGATAAAGTCCACCTTATTAGCATAAGAATAGATGTTAAAAAACCATGCTTGTCTTATACAGTGCCTTATGACATGGTATTTTAAAAAGAGTATTTTTTTATTGTATTAAGTATTAATGATTAGGAAAACACTGCCGCACTTGCATATAGTACTAGTAATATTTGAATGTATAGTCACTTGCAATATACACTTGATAATTTTCAAAATGGCGTTGTATCCACGTCTACAAAATTATACAGGTGTGATATATCTATAAGGCTTGAAAGTAAAGCAAACATTTATTTTCTCTCACAGCGTGTAGGTACAAATTGGTTTTCCTTAATTAAATACAGTTATGAGAACAATGTTGCTGGTTATATAGCCAACCTATTTTGCGAGAGATTGGTGCCTGAAATAGGTAAAATACATTTACCTACTGAACACCTAAACTTATATTCAAATCTTATTGAGTATGCATTGAAGAGGTAGTATAAGTAGTAACAATTATAAGGGATAAATAAAAAAAAGCAATGTCAGAATTTACCAGACGTGAATGTTTATTGGCTTCACTTTGAAAATTATGAAATGTATACATTTTATTGCAAGATACTAAGTACCTATTTAAATAATTAAGTAAATATTTTCATTTTTTTTTTATTGTGCGGCTGATAGTATTATAGCAAAAGAATGTATTAATTTGCGATTATTGTAAATAAGCAGTATTTTATTGATGATTAAAATACATTTATTTTATAACCTTTATAATAATAAGGTACTATGGGTATTGCCAACTTTGATACACTTTTATGTGAGTAATTATGACCTCGGGCTGGTTAGTTTTGTGTTCCATGTCCTTGCCGTATTGTTTAGAATGTTTAATGTACGCATAAATAGTATTTAACTAGTTAATTATATACCATTTAGTAAGTAAAACTTTTCCATACTGCTTCCTATATATAGTAATATCTTGGTCATTTCTAAAGACATCCATGGAGAGTTACGTGGAGGCCTATATTCCTTGCAGGGGCTTTTGGGGCCGAATACCTTACAGCAATTTAGTCCTGATACAGTACCCAGTGGGTGTGTGCCTGCCTTTCGTTCAGAAGGTTGTGGGTTCAAACCCGATCGTGCACCGATGACTTTTTGGTTTATGTTTGTATGCATTTGACACGTACACATACTCTGACGGTGGAGGTCACATCGTGAGGAAACCGCCATGTCGCTAGGATCAACAATCCGGACGGCATGTGTCATTGCCTAGTATTCCGCTAAGGCTTGTAAATCTACGATGGTTCTATCTCTGCACATTCGTTAAAAACTCAGTTGACATTATTATAAACCACAGAAAAATTAATATAAAACAAGACATGAACAAGTAAACATAATAATGATCAAATATTTTTTTATTTGTGTTCACTATCTGTAAAATCCTAAGTATTGTCAACATAAGGAAAAAACGGCGCTCACTACCACTTTTTACAGTGATATAAGTAAGCAATTTTTATAGAACACTATTATTTAAATTGATGATGCATTTATTGTCAAATTCTATTGCAATGAAATATTTTTTTAACAATGGCTTTGTTATTTGGTAGACTTCTTTATCAACTCAATGATTTTAGTAGTAGATACCACTGTATTTTGTTTAGTAGGCTGTACCTATACTTACCTTTTACATAAACTGGTATAGTTGTATCACAAATAAGTAATATATACTGTTAATTATTATTATTCAGTATCTTAAGCTTGTTAAATTAAAGTATATATTTGTAAATCTGAAAAGTATTAAACTTAAGAGCAGCATAATACATAATAGAGCTACTTACGGGCTCCGTAACAAGTAGGTAATACCTACCTATATTTACTTAACCTACCTATAGTTTTATAGATGAATTTCAATGCCATGTCGTATTTACGATATTATTTTGAGAAGGTATTCATGAAATCGCGTATTATTGTAATGTTACGGTGTAGGTGGTGGTAATGTTTGTATTTATATGCTAGTATTATATGAGATAAGTAGTAATATATATTCGACCTACGTACTACTAGTAGGTATACCAATCTACGTTTTACGCCGGTTAACTCTGACCAAATGTTCCGAAAGATCCCATATATCCCTAATTATAACAGATGATCACAATATAATTTTTGTATTACATATTTGCTGTACTTGGTCACAACATTTACAAATGTTATAGTAGCAGAAAAATTCACAACCCGCGACGGGACTCGAACCAGCATCTTTTCCTCAAGCCGGAAACTCTCTAATCGATTTAGCAACGAGGGTTGACGCAGTTTCAGAATTTTTGTGCCATACTCAACTCAGCTTAAGCCCTGATTAACGCCATCTAGCAGAGTTTCACTAAACTATGTGAAATTGCCCTAGTGTTTGAAAATACGATATAATATCACTAGCGAGAAATGGCGTTTTGCTATCTTTTGTTTTATGGGAATTTAAATGGTCCATTGTGCATGAGGTTCAGTGAGGTAACTATAGAAATAAAAACTTAAACCTTAGAGATTCAGATATTTTTATCAATGGTTTATTATAAATCGATCTGTACTACGTTCTGTTGAAGTATGTATTTTTTTATCTTAATAAATAAGGAGTAAATCAACCTTGCCTTATTACCTAATAGGTAGGTACCTATTACTATGAAGGATTTGTTATTAGGTCATATTAGTGCCTTAGCCAATGCATAAAGTTCCTGTACAAAAGCATAATGTATGGTAGGCACACACAAATGTAGTAGTAAGTAAATGGAAATAATTATTACGTAGGTATGCAAGTAATTGAGTTGAATAAAGTGATTTATTTATTTTTCAACATAAAATGTTTCATTGATATTTCCTGGGGTTCTTATTAATTATTAGGTATATAATATACATAAACTTCATCTAAATACTTTTTTACGTGTTTATATGTACAGTATACCTATTGATGAATAAATATTTTTTAATAATATTTTTTTACTAACTTACAACAAAAAAAAGTATCGGTAGGTACAGCTTAGATTTTGTATTTTTTATTGTACGAAGATTGGGAAGTGCTTCATCTCATCTTAGATTTTCAAATTACAATAAGGCCGAATGTGGAAGCGCACTTTACCTAGAATTCTCAAAAAACTGATGAACTGGCTATCTTACCTCTAAAATCCAGAACACAACAATCTAAGAATTGTTGTTATGTGAAACCAAGCTAAATATTGTACTCCCTTTGGGATCGAACCCGAGACCTCTGGATGGATCTGTCACCGGTGGATGAACCACGACCACAGAGGTAATAAAAAAAGTCTAGTCTTCCGTTATTGTCAGTGTCAGTCAAGTCAAGCAAACATCGTCTTAACCGAACTCTATTTGTATATATAGTTAATATGATAAAGCAAAGCCCACATTGTGGGTGGGTGGGCTGTTATTGAAAGTGCTACCTCGACCACGCTATTTATGTAAACAAAGTATTCGACTTGCATTGCATGCGGCAATTTGTTTGTTACTTTTAAATTTTGCAATAAAAAAAAAAAAAAACATTTTAATTATCTAAGAAAGCGATTTTGCTGCTAGTTTGCATCGTCTATTTGTGTTATATTGGATTTTTGGAAGCGAACGAGATCTCTGAGTTTAGTTGGGAAATCCGGCACTGTATATATGTATGTATGTGGTAATGTTTGTGATGGCATAACTCTCGAACGGATTATCCTATATTCATCAAATTTAAACAGAATAGATATAACGTAAATATAATTTGATTATTGCGGGGATTTTTGATAAGAGGGGTAGTTTTTAAGATATTGGGGTGAAAAGAAATACCATTTTAAGTCCATATCTTTTGAACCGATCCGATCAATTCAAAATTTTGAACATGCAAAGATTATATTAATACTCATCAATCGGTACGAGGATGCTTTTGACACTAGGTAGTTTTTGAGAAATAGGGGTTTTTTTAGAAGATTTTTGGCTTGTGGGGAGTCATTTGAAAGAGTATCGACTGTATATTCATAAAATATATATTTAACTTTTTATTTGGGTTTGTTTTCGTAACAAAGGCGGGTTAAGAGGTTAAATCGCTTGATATGTCTTGTGGGATAGACTGTTGGTTGGGGGGCATGACTTCACATTTAAAATTATTTTGATTTGCTGCAACCACCCCTGTATTAACATTAAGAGTTGCAAAAGGGTTGCAAAAAGTAAAAATGTGTTAAAACATAAAATATCATATGAAATAGGGGTTGGAACTGCAGATTTCAAAATAAGTTTATTTTTTCCCTTATCGTCTTACTTATATTCTTCGTCTAGTCAAGTCTGTCTAGTCTTCGTCTTTACTTATATGTGGTCGTTTTTGAGATGAAGGGGGCAAAGGATGATCATCAGGTCTTGTAATATAAGAGAGGATATTCGAAATTTCAATAAAACTGGTCAATTTATCTATTATTATTCATTCAATACGGAACGGTACTCTTTGGTTGACTTTACGACATCCGTGGGCTGGAGGGGTAGATTTTAAACCACAACTACTAAGGAAACAGTTTTGAGAGCTCTTTTCAAATCATCATCAACCTTTGTTTCATGTTGGTAAGGATATTACAATAAGTTAGCAACAAGAGAGAGCCTCGAACACTCAGGTGAATAAAGATAGTTCGAGAAAAAGTGCTAAAGTAAGGTGAGAATGGTGTAATGAAAGAACACTTTTTTCGTTTGTTAATAACGTTTTATTTGAGAAATAATTTGCGTCACAAACCAGACATCACGAGATCTCAGTTCGGGGCGAACTACTAGTAATTATTGGCTGTACATTATTGGTCGTGCAATAAAGGGACCCATCCTATGACACCAATGCGACGACCGGACCGGACCCGTCTTGGACCCGACCAGTGTCTCCATTACATGGTAGTTACCGTAGATGAACCGTAATCTTGTGTATGCATAGGTAGGTTATTTTCACTTCCAGTAACAGTAGAATAGTAACATTGGCAGTAATATGTTGTCGTCCTTATCCCTTTCGGATAGAATGAAACAACAATTTCAATGTTAATCTGTATAGCTATTCTCAAACATTCGAAAAGCCGTATCGGATATAATCGGAAACTTCCGGTAAGATACCGAGAACGTTATTCCGAAAATCCAAAATCTAAAATTTTGACATTAGTATTCGAGACTCCCATAGAAGATTTTCAAAAATGGTTTGAGAATAGCGTTGAAAATGTGATTTCAACATTTTCTACGCTATTCTCAAACCGTCAATCGAATTCTAATTTGACATATAGTAATGTTTCCGATTCGAAAACTTTCCGTGTGGTCGAGAATGGTACTGGTATCTATGTGATGTGAGTAAATGGCGCAGAAGGTTCTCAGCATCCTTTTTTAACTAAATACTTTGTTTACATAGCACGGTAATGACGGAATGTACACTTTTTTTTTTTTAGAAACACCGTAATTAACTGTAAAATCACCGTATTTTTACCGTAGCAACACGGTAATTCTCAATTTTCATATGGAAACACTGGCTGGACCCGACCGACAGTATTTTTTTTTATTTTATTTCATTTGTGTGTGTTTGTGTGTCAGTTTTTGTCTGTGATTGTGATGCTGATGTGGTTATTCTATTGATATTCCATTTCGATTGTATTAAAATAATGTAATACTGCGCGCTTTAGGTACAATGATAGAATATTATACAGTGCTTAAAAATCTAGTTACGAGCTAGATCCTCTTATTACCCGATTGTGTACTGATTAGCTCCAAACATGGGTCTGTACTTTCAAACGTGTGTTTTCGCGATATTTTCTGTATTCATTAGCGAGTGCGCGTTACGTTCTTTAGACGAAGATGACGAGTCTTTTCTGGAGCACCCAAAGTATACAAATTACGATGATTTAGTGAAGTTGAGCAGTAGTTTTGAAAAGTCGTACCCGGATTTGGTGAATGTGTACTCGATTGGAAAGTCCGTCGAAGGCCGGGATCTGACGGTACTCCGGATAACGGAAGGTGTAAAATCCCATCATAAAGACCGCCCGGCGTTCAAATACGTGGCCAATATGCACGGGGACGAGGCAGTTGGCCGAGAATTGGTCATTTACTTGGCTCAGTATTTGCTCTTAAACTACGGAAAGGACGATCGAGTGACTAAGCTTGTCAACAATACTGATATTCATCTGATGCCATCGCTGAACCCTGATGGATTTGAGCATAGTGAGGTAATGGTTTTGTCTTAAAAAAAAAAAATACAGAACTTGGTGTCTGACCAAGTTCTGTATTTTTTTTTGTTAGATTGTGATGGCGACAGAAATATGTAAGATGATGGTAGCTAGCCAAGTTTAGCTTAACAAACTCCTACCACCACCCAAACCAAACCTAGAATGGTATCTGTCCTTCCTGTCCTAAGTTACTGAACCTTAACCCTTTGTGACCACAGATATGCTATAGGTCTTAACCATTCCTATATTATGCGCAAATGAATTTGATCCATTGTGATAAGGTTGGCTTTAGAATAGACCTACTCTCTATTATCTCTTGTAGTATGTATTATAGTTCATAATGAAACTTTTTGATTTGTTTTTGGAGAAGGGTGCTGACTCTGCTACTCAGTTTAATATTAAACTTTTGCAGTGTCATCATTCCAATAATAACATATGTACCCTAAAATTTATAGTTCCCAATAAATA
This sequence comes from Venusia cambrica, assembly GCA_951394065.1. Classification (NCBI taxonomy): domain Eukaryota; kingdom Metazoa; phylum Arthropoda; class Insecta; order Lepidoptera; family Geometridae; genus Venusia; species Venusia cambrica. Next base: position 1,602,805 of record OX596067.1, on the reverse strand, counting down.
TTTTTGAATTTGAATTTGAAATACCTAATCTTGCAATTGACCTGGCTATCAGTGAATGCAAGATGTCACTGAATTGGTGTCACTGACATCAATGTTTTCCTAAGTCATGCGATCGGCACTAAATGCTATTGTTTTCATATTCTATATTATGAATCCAAGCTCCATTACTCTACCTAGATGCTAACTTGTAACAAAAATTTTAAATTAAAGTTGTTGCAATAAAGGATGCGATAAATGATTAAATATCATTTTTTTTGTGTACAATTATTGTATTTCAATTTTAGTTCAATTCTGCGCTTATAAGTGCATTCGCACAAGAGAAGGCTCAGGAATTAATTCTCTTGCTCCGGTGGAAATTTCCCAAAATCCTGTGTTATTGTACCCCTATATTATAAAAGGAAGCTATCCTGAAAATTTCAAGTCTCAGACCCCTGATTTTGGTTGTGCATTGATTGTCAGTCAATCAGCTATGCAGAAATGTAGATTTAAACTCAGTCAGTCTCTGTTTGTCACATCTGTTTCCATTATTCTAGGAAGGCAACTGCGAATCTCTCCCCGACTATGTGGGCCGCAGCAACGCGAAAGGCAAGGACCTGAACCGCGACTTCCCTGACCAGTTCGACCAGCACAAGTCTGATGACGAAGGGTATCTCTTCGAAGGCAGACAGCCAGAGACCGTAGCGTTGATGAAGTGGGTGATGGGCAAACAGTTTGTGCTGTCGGGTAACTTGCACGGAGGCGCTATGGTGGCCAGCTACCCTTACGATGATCTCAAGTGAGTTGTTGTTCCTTGCAATAGTACCTACCGCTCCACCATACAAATCTCATACAGTCTATTTTAAATTTTCTTTAATTTTTGTTGTTGCAATTTCGACCTTAAAAATAGAAACGTAATGAAGGTTTTAGATAAAGCCTTTACCCAAAAGTGGGATACTGTAGGCTTATAATATATGGTTCCTGTCCTGAGATAGATCTCCATATTAACTTTAACAACTAAAACTCACTCCTCCATTCGAACAATTTGCTTAAATAGGGGTCAGATGTTTTTTCTTCACATATTAATTAAAATGTTAATTTAAAACAGTAAAAGAGTCTCACTCCTTTTTCCCTTTCACCAGAAGTGATAGCAGTACTCAGAGTGTGGACATTATGAAGATATACTAGGAGGTAGTTTGGGCACGTCCAAACTTCAGTTCTGCAATAAAAAAATATTAGATTTTTTAATACATGTGATTTCCGCTATTTATGAGCTGCATTGACGATTGAAAGCAACGATTTTTTTTAATTTATTTTAAATGTTACCTAATACAGTGTCCATTTTTAGAAGCGGGAAAGACTGTTGTGAAGAGAGCCGCACTCCCGACCACAATCTATTCAAACATCTAGCGAACACATACGCGTCTCGACATACAGACATGCGCGCGGGCAACAAGTGTCCTCCGGAGATCTTCCACAATGGGGTTACCAACGGAGCTTTCTGGTACTCTGTTGAAGGTATGTCTATGGGAAAGTCATATTCGAGTCATCAGTGGCCTATTAAAGTCGAGATCAGTCATATTCGAGTAATCACCAAGAGCCTATTAAAGTAGAGGTCAGTCATATACGAGTCATCACCAACAGCCTATTAAAGTAGAGGTCAGTCATATTCGAGTCATCGCCAACATCTTATTAAAGTGGAGATCAGTCATATTCGAGTCATCACCAACAACCTATTAAGGTAGAGGTCAGTCATAATCGAGTCATCACCAACAGCTTATAAAAGTAGAGGTCATTAATATTCGAGTCATCACCAACAGCTTATAAAAGTAGACGTCAGTCATATTCGAGTCATCATCTCTTGATGATGACTATCATAGCATATTAATGTCAACTTCTGGGCAGAGCCTTTAACAACGCTGGATGGTCTTGCCATGATCACCACGCTTGGAATACACAAGAAAACTGCCTTTTTTGTAGTGAGATCCCTCAGTCGTCTCTTACGACATCCGCGGGCAGTGATGGAGGGGTTGGTTAAAAATTCTCAAGGGGTGACGGGAACGCAGTCCGGGGCGAATTTCTAGCTAGAGAACCAATATGGAAAAACTAAACAAAAATATTATGATTATAAGTAAGATATGACCAGTGACGAATTTCACTATTTTGAAACCAAATGCTAAAATTTACCTAAATAATCTTCACACGACGGCCTAGCCACGTTACCAGATTCTGATGTGGTCTTTCTATGTTTTTCAGGTGGTATGCAGGACTACAACTACCTCCACTCGAACTGCTACGAGGTTACATTCGAGCTGTCTTGTTGCAAGTACCCCCCGGCCAGTGCGCTGGCAGACTTCTGGCTCATGAACCGCGAGCCGTTGGTCGCCTTCGTGGAGGCGGCGCATCTCGGGGTCAAAGGCATCGTGGTAGACGAGGACGGAAAACCTATTAAGGTAAACTTTTACTTGGGAAAATTGCCTTTTTTTAAGGTGAAAACTTCTTTTTTTTTAGTTATTAATATTAATACTCCACCCACTCGGTGAAAAGAAACATGTATTTTAATATGTACACGTATCGCTAAATCGCTATATACCATGAGTGTAATTATATATATACAGGCATAGAGGGCAAGCATACAGGCATAAAGTTAAATTTATACATTTTTAATTCAGTTTTAAATTTTTCAAATTTTCAATTTAGTCATAAGCACTCGTTTTTTTTTATTGTGCGACTGGGAAGTATTTTGAATTCATATAATTCTTTAAGCGGGGCACTATGACCGCCACGTCATGTTGTATTCAATTTTAAACTTTACATTTATGCAACAAGTTCGAAATTTGAATGAAAGAACTGTATAAATCGAGATACCATCGTTACGACCAAACTGTTTTGCATAATTTCTATAGAAAACATCGCTTTGTTAATGTCATGTAACATGTTTTCTTTGTTACATAAATCACAGAATATATAATAGTACAACATAAATAGATTTTATCATAACCATCATCGGTTTTTTACACCTCAACTGTTTCTGGGAGGTGCGGGTAAGAAGCGAGCATAGCCTCATTTCTAGCGTCTACCGTCACATACATTTTAAGAAATTCCCACACTATTTTTGGTTCCGGAATTAAGCTTTTTTTTTAAATACATATTTCGGCGTAGATATCGATCGTTGCTACATGTGATAGCAATTTAACGATTTTGATTTATTCCAGGAAGCGGAAATATTAGTAGAAAACAACAACCACACCGTCAAAAGCACCGAAGATGGCTACTTCTGGAGACTACTCCTGCCGGGAAATTACTCCATCACCGCTAAAGCTGACGGGTAACTGACTCATTGATAAAAAAAATATCTTACGTTCCTCTTATGAAGTTCCATATAATCGCCCTCCAATACATACGGCTCTTTTACCTTTTTTTATTGTACGACGTGTTTAACCTTCAACTCACTTGATTTTTCAAGTTATGATTAAGCCGAAGGTGGAAGCGCACTTCACCCGGAATTCTCAAACAGCTTACCTCTAAATGCCGGAGAACAACATTTATTTTTTGATGGCGGCAGAATTAGGTAAGATGGTTGTAGCTAGACAGGCGGACTTAAAAAAAGTCCTACCACCAACCAAACCAAGCACAATATTGTACTCCCCTGGGAATCGAACCCGGGACCTCTGGATCTGACACAGGCGGGCACAGAGGCGGTTACCTATTCTTATTCCGACGTTACGGCGCAGTTGAACCAGCCGTGGTCGTGGGTAGACTATATAGGAATGAAGGAACTATGAAGATACCTAATTGATGCAGTTCTTGCTTTGCGGAGATCCATGATTCAATATAAACCTGTAAACAAAAATATTTAGTTACAAATATGTACGCTAAATTAAATTAAATTAAATTTAGCGGATTTGCAACTAAATATTTGGCTGTTTTCAGGTTTATATTTAATAACGGATCTGTACATCACATGTTTATTCTCTAGATTCTCGTCGGCGCAACCGCTGACCGTCGCAGTTCCCGCCAACCAAACGTCAGCTGTCACTGTCAAAGTGACGTTATTGCGTCGCGCGCGCTCTCTGACCGCGGGTAAGTCACTCCGGCTACACGACAACTCCGCTGACACCACTCTCTCGCATTTCCCGGTTCTTGCTGCTAATATGTTACTGGTATTTCTTGTAGAAGCCTAACTACAGTATAAATGTGTGTATCTAGTATCTTGTTGTTTGTCACCCCAGAGGTATGACATAAAAATGTTACTACGAAAAAACATTTCAACTCTGTGGGGCTTGAGCCCGCGCCTTCCAGTAAAGCATTGAACTCTTCAACCAGTATGCTTATAAAAGCTACTTGAGTCTATCGCGACTTCGAATTCCAGTGTCATATTTTATGTTTCAAGGATTAACAATTATAACAGTAGTTTAGTAAACTTTTACAATTCTGTAGGTTAGTAAACTAGTACGATTCTGGAGTGTAAATACTAAACACGCTATGATATAATATAATATTGAGGATAGTTTGTCTGACTTACTAGTACAAATCTAGAATTTGATAGAGTTAGTTCTAAATACTCTTCAAGTATTATATTGGAAAGCAGGATAGTTTGTCTAACTTACTAGTATAATTCTAGTATTTTTACTAGTGTAAATACTAAATTCCCTTAGACTATAACATTGGAAAACAAGATAGTTTCTGTGACTTCTAGTACAATTCTAGAATTTAATAGTGTAATTACTATATAATATACACTATTATAGTGTTACTACATTAGTTACACAATTCTAGAATTTACTAGTGTAAATTCTAAATAATGTGTACTATTATAGTGTTTATTACATTGGAAAGCAAAATAGTTTGTGTAGCTTACGGTTTGATTCGGAAATTTTGAAAAATCCTCTTACCTTATTTTCTGTAGAGGTGATTGGTGGCAACTTTAATACAATTCTGTAGCCGACATCTCTTGCTGTTTTCGTAGAAGCCTATACTGCTAAACTAATGTGAATAAAAATATCTTTGTACTATCCATTATTATAATTTTAAGACTTTAGAATGCCCAGTATTACCGCTCTCTGCTATGTATTTTCCCATACAAAATTCCCATAGTCAAAATGGATGACCTCATTTTCTTTGGAGTTTAATATTATACCCCAATGGCAGCCCCCATGTAGCAACTTTAACAGACTTTTCTAGTATTCTCTAGGAATTTGCAGTTATTTATTCCCTTTGCTATTTGAATAACTGAATTGAATCAAACTTGGTTATTTATAAGGATTTCTTAGATTAAGTAAACATAATAATATGAGATTAAAATCATATTGTAAGAACTGCCCTCATTATGAAATAATATGGTTATGTGCCAAATTTTGTAGATTTTTTTTGTTGTTGTAGATATAATACTAATCCTGCTCAATATTTAAGGTTCAAAAGAACACAACTCTCGCGTTTTGTGCATGGAGTATCGTACTGTAAGATAACATCATCAAACTGGTGTGGTAAATTAAACTAAAGAAATATTCGTAATCAAACTGACTGACTGACAATCAACGCACAGCTCAAACCAGAGGTCCTACTAGAAATTGTCATAGTAGCTTCGTTTTGTAGTGTTGGGGTGCACTAAGAAAATATTTTTAATCGCTCCTGTGGTTTAGTTTGCCCACCGGTGTCAGGTCCCGGGTTCGATCCCAAGATAGTACAATATTGTGCTTGGTTCAGTTGGTGTAGGACTATGTTAAGTCCGGGGTACTGGGTCGGATAACCTCCTCGTGGTGTACCCTGGGTGCCGTCGATCACTTCCCACTTGTGGGAAGTGATCGACGGCAGCGAATAATCCGACACGAGGGTGTCCTCCGCGTGTCCCTATGATATATGCATAGGGCACAGTGGATGGACAGGCGGTCGTCCGCGTGGCGGAGTCCCAGTGAGGGACTCAGCGGACCTCCGGGTCGTGGGATGGCCGGCCTTCAAGGCTGGCGGCGCGGCAGGGAGGGTCAACTCGGCCACCCTGTCGGGCAGTGGGATCAGATGAGGGTCTGGGGGCTGGGAACGTAGGGGCGTTCAACCGGCCTCCATTGCACAGACCCTCATCCCCGCCGAACGGCGGGAACAGCCTGGCGACCCAGCTGTTCCCGCCATCCCCCCCCAGTCACACTGGGGGGGCCTGTGGGGCCCCTGTAAAGGGGCAATCGCTGGTGGTGTTGTGGCGGTAAAGGCTTTAGCCGGATTCCCACGACACCACCACTCGGCGATAGCGGGTCACTGCGGAGTTTAGTGGGTATTGCCTGTCGCTAGGACGGGTTGAGTCCCACACACGGCCTCGTCCCCAACGAGGCTATGGTGCCTAAACGCATTCTCCGCATAAAAAAAAAAAAAAAAAAAAAAAAAAAAAAGGACTATGTTAAGTCCGCCTGGCTAGCTACCACCATCTTAACTAAGAAATGAAATGAATGAAACGAAAATGTTTATCATCAAAGTAAGGGTTGCTCTGCAATGAACAAAAAATGAGGGCCACGGTTACAATGACTTGTCATCGTCAGATATACAATTCGTTGATAGCAGATTCAGATTCATGCAGATGGTAAATAACAATAAAAAGACCCGAAATAGAAAAAAAATAAGAATCATAATAAGTTCGGTTGTTAAGGTAAGTCTGTCGCCATAACAACAATTCTAAATTGTTGTGTTCCGGCAGCTCCTCAGACTGTTGAGGATTCCGGGTGAAGTGCGCTTCCAGTTTTAGCCTTATCATAACTTGAAACCAAGTGTAATGAAGTCCAAGAGCATCAAACAATAAAAAGTCCCACGGTATGACAGGATCGAAGTCCCGAGTTATCGATGTTGCTGATAAAGAGCAACTAACGCATAATTTAATATATGTATGAGAGGTTTTAAAAGAAAATATGAAATTCTCAAAATTATCTATTGATGTTTGCTCATTTTTGTAATTTACTCTCTAGTCCAGTTTTTGAATTATACAAATCGTATCCTTTTTTGTACGAACTATAGATGTAGTTGTGATTTTAAACTGATAATGATCGAAATGCTGATACTCGAAAATCAATTATTAGGCTAATTAGGTATAAGCAATAGTTATCAAAGTCAATCAGTAGGATATGTTATATTGATGCATTTCATTTAAATAATTTTCTTTAACCTTTTCAATTATATGTATCCATAACTTGCCTATATTGCAAGGTTTTGTATAAGTTATATCAGCTCAAAAAATTAAGACTTGAAAAATCTGTACTAGCCTCCGTTGCCGCTCAAAAAATGATCTAGAATACTCTCAAGGTTATTAACATTGTTATAATATTGTGGTCAGTCAATAAATATTAACATTTGTACATATACTTTTCTTTCAAACCCTAATTGGGAATCGCCTGAGAAATTTATATTTTTTATATACATAATACTTGAAATCCTAACGGGTCTTAAAATTAACGCCTCTCTCCACAGCGGTTGCGCTCACATGCAAAGTACACATACTATGCTTTGTCATTGTTTGTTCAGTCATCAATGGTGACTAACAACCAATAACAAAGACCATCCGGCCGTTAGGCTGGTGACTGTGGGGTGAGCGTAACCTGTGGAGGGGCGTTCATTTTTAATATGTTAAATCTGTACATAATGTTCTTCGACGGTTCTCATTCTGTGTTTTTATTTTTTAGCGATCACAATTTGAACACACTTTTAAACTGTTTTATGGGTGCTTAGTCTATTTAAACTTTCGTGATTAGAACACATTATTTTTACCTATTAATTATTACAAGTTCCAGTCTGCCCGCGACGGCTGGTGCAACCCCGCCGAAACTTCGGGATATGTATTGGTAAAATACGCGATGAATACCCGTTCGTATCAAAATTATGCGTAATTATCGTGTTATTCGACTTTTTATTATTATCTGCGTTTTGTCTGGGTTGCACCAACCGAAGTCGCGGGCTGACTGGATCGCGGGAATAAAAGTACAACACGAAGGCGTTAAAAACCATCCTCAACTCGGTCGATCACTGGTGCACAGCCGAAATATTTGTTTTATTTTCATATGGATAGGCTAAGCTAGTCCGGAGCGAACCTGATCTGAAGTGTGGTCGCTAACGAAGCGGTTCTTGGTCCTACTATCAGTGTACTCGATCAATATAATAAGACAAGAATTAGTAGAATGAGGGCGGCCACTATATTTTACACGGTATCACTAAAATGCAAAGTAAGAATAATAAGCAACTAAAATATGATCTAGTGGTAATATTATCCTTGCTTAAGAAATTTGACATCTAAGAACTGACTTTTACCGTAAACAAAAATATATTATCAAGTATCAAAAGCGTTCTGTCATAGCACTTGTTTTTTTTTTTTTTTGTAATTTTTTGTAATTAATTATATTCTCTTAATCCTTGCCGGACTATATCGGTAAGACAGTTTAAATTAATATGTGTTTTATTATTGAATGTTATTTCGGTGGAAGTGCCTTTAGTTGACTTGTTAATGTTACTCCTGTTACGTTCTGTTGGTTTGCTCGTTGTGTTCCTAACCCGCTTCTTTATTTCCTTTCCTACTTGTAGTGTAAATATTCTATATGAAGGTGACAGGATTTTGCATGTTTTTGATCAAATCAATGGCACACACAGCACGTCTTATTTGCTGATATTTCGTGAAATCCAAAACTAAAAGACATTTTTTTTTTGTTGACTCAAAGGCAATCTATGAGTTGCCTCAAAGTGTTCTTGTTCAAATTAAATATTTACAGTAAAAAAAACCCGTCAAACCAGTTTACAAAGATTAAAAAAAAAGATACCTATGTAATTTCCAAAAGCTAAATCCACACATACTTCCATCATACCTCACATACTCACACACAAATATTAAAAAAAAAATACACATAAGCTTACTTTGACATTAAAAATATCTACAAGAACTCGTCACAAAAGTTTAGCAAACATTTCCAAACAAAACATTTGAGAACCTATTATTAGTGCACTGTAATCTCAATTCGTTTAATAGAATGTATTTTGAACTGTTTTTTTTATTCTTAAAATTAAAATAAAAAAACACGAGTTTTTTTACCTAAAATTAACAAACCTACTAATAATAAAAAAAAACATACGTATTGTGTGCTACCTAATATATATTTTTAAACTATTTTAAAATGATTGTTGTATGGAAACTAGATTACGGATGGAATACAGTAAAATAAACTATAAAATATATGCATGAGTTTAATAAAAAAAATATAACGGAGATTTACAAACATAACATTCACACACATTCTAAAACATTTACACTCTCAACCAAACACACATACACACACACACACACATACACATTCATCACCAAAGTAACGGGCGCATCAACAGAGCTGATCAGGAAGCCACGTCACGACATCGACGGTCTCTCCGCAGAGGAGTTTGTCCACCACAACTACACCATGATGGAGAGCTTCCTGCGAGGACTCGCGGAGCGGTACCCGGACATCACGAGCCTGACCAGCGTTGGGAAGTCGGTGGAGGGTCGGGACCTGTATGTGTTGGAGATCACTAAGGATCCTGGGGCTCATATACCTGGTGAGTCTAGCCGTTTAGCGTCTTCTTTTTAATCGACTTCTTAAAAAGACGGCAGCAGGTTCTCAAAAGAACTATATCTCGCATTTCAGTTGTGACACATCCCTACGTCACTAGCTGCCATTTTATCTCTAATGGTCTAATCGGATTTGCAAAGGCTTTACAGGAAGTCTGGATTTAACAATCTTACTGGTAACACTGAAAATTAGATAGTAACAACAGACTGCTGTGATTGGTTCCGCCATTTTGATGACGCAGTCTAGTGTCACCCCACGTGACCATCTTATATATCTGGCGCAGTATCTTAACGTCCATGGCAGGAGACCTATGAAGATATTGACGGGTCATGTGAAAGAGGATATGGGTATGAAGGAGTTCTTGGTCATGTAACAGACTGCGAGTGCAGTGATTGGTTCCGCCATTTTGATGACGCAGTCTAGTGTCACCCCACGTGACCATCGTATATATCTGGCGCAGTATCTTAACGTCCATGGCAGGAGACCTATGAAGATATTGACGGGTCGTGTGAAAGAGGATATGGGTATGAAGGAGTTCTTGGTCATGTAACAGACTGCTGTGATTGGTTCCGCCATTTTGATGACGCAGTCTAGTGTCACCCCACGTGACCATCGTATATATCTGGCGCAGTATCTTAACGTCCATGGCAGGAGACCTATGAAGATATTGACGGGTTGTGTGAAAGAGGATATGGGTATGAAGGAGTTCTTAGTCATGTTCTGGAAATCAGAAATTAGAAACATTTATTAACCTTATATAACATTAAATGTTACAGGCAAGTCATTTTAACAAATATGATTAGGTTTCAGATATATAATAAAGTAAGTAGGTATTATTAAATAACATAAATTAAAAATTAAAATTAATGCTTTATCTCAATCCAAGGAAACGTTGATGTGAAAAGTTCAAAGTCAGTTAGCTTTTTTTTTGTTTTATACAAAAATGAGGATTCTGTGAACTCCATGGTCATATTATTCACTTAATTTGTAGAAAGGGTTGCTTTCAAAAAAATATTTTAAAGTATTCTTAATCTTTGGAAGAATCTCCATCAACTTTTGAACTGCTACTTATTTGTACTTCTCCCAGGCAAGCCGGAATTCAAATACATAGCTAACATGCACGGCAACGAGGTGGTAGGCAGAGAGCTCGTACTCCTTCTAGCCAGCTACCTGTGCTCGCAGTACTACGCGGGGTCAGTCCGCGTGCAGAGCATACTCAACACCACGAGGGTACATCTCATGCCGAGCATGAACCCCGATGGATATGAAGCGAGCCACGAAGGTACATGCTCATTTTAAACTCTATAGTGTAATATTTTTCTTGTTTCTCTTTCCAAGGTTGCCTCGAAGATTTTTTTTATCGCTTTCGTCCATTTTATTTGTGCATTGTGTCTCCTAACGATTGTATTGTTCAATAAAAATGGCGTTTTGAAATTAAAATAAAACAGAGTTAGGTGATATTTTCAGCATAATCAAACATACGAGAATAAGGCTTCTCGTGAGTTTAAAAAAAAATTGAATTCTGAATTTTTTCGTTTCGTTTTCGGGCGTTTCGCACACGAAACGCCATTCTTGACTAAATTTTACGTTAGAATGAATCAACTATAATCTACCGTAATACTCATCAGCTTCTTGGCCTCACAGGAAAGCGGAGCGCCCAAGAAGCTAGCACATACCTCCGTTAAAGCGACCAAGTAACCCGTGTTGTACCGCACTCCATAAAAAAATACTCTACACGTGATATAATCTACTTCTTCCAATATATTGCAATCTAATCAGTTAAAGGAAATCTTCCCGTCCCGAGCGCCTTCTTAAAGTTTTTTTTTTTATACAACTAGGAGACGGGACAAGCAAGTAGCCCACCTGATGTTCAGTGCGTCTCTTGTCTATAACAATGCCTTACTGCGTTGTCACATCCACAATGAACATGGCCTACACGGCAGTGCATTGCGCCCGTCTACTTGAGGCATAAAGGTGATAATCCTGGCGTGCCCGTTATTGCACCGGCAACCATACCCTTTAAATTGGAACACAGCAATGCTGGTTGGCGGCCGAAATAGGTATGGTGGTGGTATTTCTCCGAACAAGCCCTTTCACAAGGGGTTTCCACTACTCTTCACTTCTAACGTTATCGAAGTAGGGTTTAAATAAGTGGGTGTACGAATATATGTTCTTACTCAGGAGACTACAGCAGCTTGCACGGACGGCCGAACGCACATCACGTTGACCTAAACAGAAACTTCCCTGACCAGTACGGATCCACCAAGGTTTGTACTAAACCCCTACTTCACAATGTTTAAGTAAACTCTTAACTTCATTTTTTATTTTTTATTGTACGACGGGGAAGCGCTTGGCCATCATCTCACCTGGTTACAAGTAGAGATAAGGCCGAAGGTGGAGGCGCACTCCACACGGAATCCTCAACAAACTGAGGAACTGGCTATCTCACCTCTAAATGCCGGAACACAACTATATGTTACTTAATTTATTGTAATTAATAATTCCTGTAATTTATTATTATTATTTATGAATTGTTATTGCGGCGACAGAATTCGGTTAGTTGGTGGCTAGCCAGGCGGACTTAAACAAAATCCTACCACCAACCAAAACAGCGCAAAAAAACCCTCCCCTGGGGATCGAATCCGGGACATCTGGATCTGAAATCGGTGGGTTGAACCACTAGACCACGGTGGCGGTTAAAATCATTAATCAATCAATGTGGTCGTGTAGCTATTTTTTGTAGATGGGATGCGATTGGCCTTCATCTGGTTTGAAGTGATGATAAGGCAAGGTGGAAGCGCACTGCACCTGGAATACTTAACATACTTGGGAACTGGCTATGTTACCTCTAGTTTTGTTTATTCAATGTTCAAACAAAACCAAACCTAATTACTTTATGAATAGCGTTTGTTCCGCTCTGCGATATTGTTCATATTGGTCGCTAAGCGAGTAATTTTGAGGCTTGACTTATTATTTCCTTATTTATTTGACTTACGTTATACAACCTGTAACAGAATATGTGTACTATGCCGAAACGGGGTTATCCGACCCGACTCGTGGAACAACGTTTGTTTTACGACTTTTTGAATTTTGGTTTGGATCTTGTTTTAACCAAAAACAAAGTTTTTGGTAAAACAAGATCAAAGTTCTATGGGAATTCACTATTATCTCCCCACCACAACAAATACTTTTCCTGGTCCGAAAAGCCCCCCCACTGCTTAGTACACATATTCTGTTTCACCTTGCAGAGGCTTTTTTTACAGAATAACTTGGCTCACACATTGAAACCACTTTTTCCATTATAACTTGGCTAACACATTGGGACATCACTTTTTTCCATTATAACTTGACCTACACATTTGGACATGACATTTTTCCAGGATAACGAAGTTCCATTATAACTTGACCTACACATTTGGACATGACATTTTTCCAGGATAACGAAGTTCCATTATAACTTGACCTACACATTTGGACATGACATTTTTCCAGGATAACGAAGTTCCATTATAACTTGACCTACACATTTGGACATGACATTTTTCCAGGATAACGAAGTTCCATTATAACTTGACCTACACATTTGGACATGACATTTTTCCAGGATAACGAAGTTCCATTATAACTTGACCTACACATTTGGACATGACATGTTTCCAGGATAACGAAGTCCAAGAGCCGGAAACGGAAGCGTTGATGAAGTGGTCGCAATCGATCCCGTTCGTTCTGTCAGCGAACTTGCACGGCGGCGCGCTGGTGGCCAACTACCCCTACGACGGCAACAACGACATGGAGAGTGGGGGGGAGAACCTCTCGCCAGACAACGAGGTGTTCGTGCATCTCGCTCATGTCTACTCGGATGTAAGTGTTCTGTCTCATGTCTACTCGCATGTACTACTCGGAGTCTACAGTTTCCAGTTTCCTATTAAACAAGCGTTGTCGTAAAAAAAATCCTCAGATATTATTGTATAACAAGCCTCATAGTTCAGTTGGCAGTAACTCGGCCTTCTGCGCTGTAGGTTGTGGCTTCGATACCCACCCAGGACAAACATTTGTGTGATTAATATAGATGTTTGTTCTGTGTTTGCGTGTTGTATTGTATGATAAGTACCTATGTATTTGCAAAAACCACCATTCTGATTCCGATATTACAAGCTATGCTTAGTTTGGGGCTAGGTGGCGTTGTGTGAAATGAGTTTCCTGTAATATTTACTTATTATTTATTAGGTATGTTTATATATTTTCATGCTGCGTTGTGCCAGTAAACACGATAAACAAAGGACTGCTGGATTTGATCGCATCGGGTAATGCAAAACATGTTTGTTTACGCATTTCACTTATTTTATGCTAGACAATAAATCTCTCGAAAGTTTCCACATTTCTCTTTCGAGAGTTTCGAGTGAGAGAAAAAAGAAGAAAAGCCTAACAAAAAAAAATGTCCCATTATTTATGAATAGCTGACGCCGCGCAGGTATACTTGCGCGAAGGTTATAATATATTATATTACAGCCAGCCCACTGCAGAGCATAGGCCTCCCCAAACAACGCTAAAAATAGTGATCATTTGACATGCTGACAGCTGTCAAATGTATATGTATCTCTTTCTCTCCCCTAACGGCCGGCTTTCGCTTTGTACACTGTGTGCGCAAATATTTCACAAATATTCTTCATTATAATGAACTAAAGGAAACTTGTCTCCAACATAGCTCTGTGGAGGTCTAAGCCAATTATGTTAATCGATGAGTACACCATCATACATCAACAGTAAACTAGTGTCCACTGCTGGACAGAGCCTCCTCCAAAGCTGGAGGGTTTTGTCACTAACACCACGCTTGACAGTCAGTTTGGTGATCGCAGTAAATGTGCCGATAATACACAGAAGGAAGCTTCTGGTGAGATCCCTTGAGGGGTCAATTCTGAAGCCGCCACCGCCACGGCACTGGAGTACCTACAAAGCCTGCTATATTTTTTTTAGTTACAATAATTGATTTCAGGCTCATCTGAAGATGCATTTGGGGCAGCCGTGCAAGAACTACCCTAAAGAGAAGTTTCCTGAAGGAATCACTAATGGGGCTAAATGGTAATATCACATTGCAGCCCATTTACATTTTCTCGCTGCTCTGAAAAAACTAGTTTTTTTTTAATATTGTTCAACGGGGAAGCGCTTGGCCTTCATATCACCTGGTTACAAGTTGAGATAAGGCCGAAGTGGAGGCGCACTTCACCCGGAATCCTCAGCAAACTGACCACAGAGGCGGTTAGTTGGATTTCATAGGTTTTGCGTGGAACCCTAATCATTTTTCTAAAATAAATGTAACCTATGTTACTCCTTATAATCAGCTATCTGCCAATGTAAGTCCCGTCAATATAGCAAACCTACACAGACTTTTAGATCACATCTGTGTCCATTAGTGTCCACTGTTGGACGGAGCACCTCCAAAGCTTGGCAGGGTTTTATATTTTCGATTCCAAATTTTTACAGTGTGCATAATACAAGGTTTTTGGAAATGCTTAGTCCATATGTAATAGTAATATAGCTTTTCGTCCATGTTTACAGGTACGTGCTAGCCGGTGGCATGCAAGATTGGAATTACCTCCACACAAGCGACATGGAGATCACGTTAGAACTCGGCTGTCATAAGTTTCCTCCCAAAGCCGACATACCGGAATACTGGAACGACAATAAAGAAGCGCTGCTTGAGTTCATTGAGGAGGTCAGTTTTTTTTTGTACGACTGGGAGGCGCCTTCATAGATGTGCCAAGTTATGATAAGAATAGAATATTGTTTATTGTCATATTGTAACACATATACATACTTCATAGTAAAAAAAAAATATGTGCGTATACATAATAACCTTTTAACCGATTTTTTATGATGTTTTATCCGCCTCTGTGGTCCAGTGGTTCAACACACCGATTTCAGATCCAGAGGTCCCGGGTTCGATCCTCAGTGGGAGGTGGTAGTATTTTAATAAAGTCCGCCTAGCTAGCTAACACCGTCTGACCTAATTTTGTCGCCATAATAACTATTAATAAAAAAAAATGTGTTCCGGCATTTAGAGGTAAGATAGCCAGTTCCTCAGATTGTTGAGAATTCCGGGTGAAGTGCGCCTCCACCTTTGACCTCTTACCTCTAAATGTCTAAATTCCGGAACAATAGCAATTCAGAATTGTTGTCATAGTGACAGACTTGACTGGACCGCGGAGACCCACTCCGCGGTAGTGAGGCATAATGCTGAGTTGTGACCCATTTGCTGCTGTAACACACTGCAAACTGTATTTACATTGTATTAATATTTGTTTGTGAATTTCATTCTGTTATGTTTGTGTATGTGTGCCATAGAAGTAAATAGTAATGTCTTTATCTTTGTCTGAAAATTTCAAGTCATTTAGACCCGAGGTCTGAAATGAAACGAAATGATTTATTTCTCTCAAAAACAAACAAAGAATTCTAATGCTAAAGTAGACATAATAATGTGGTGACTGCAAGGTTGTTTAAAAAAACCTGTTTGGCTGGTCACCAGGCCCTTCGCCCTGCTTGTAAGTACTTGTGGTACTATTTAAGCTTATACCCTAGACACTACTACAATTAACAATACAATTTGGGCAGGAAATAACCCTCCTGCATTTAAGGCATCTATCTACAATGTCGCAAAAGTGTGCTCCTCCACATCTAAACTCAGCCAAAGCCTGTGCTATAGCATATGGTCTGGTCTGAACGTTAATTGTCAGTCAGTCAATCAGTCAGCGTTACAATTTTGCATATAAAAATCTGTACAAGGATTTAGAATTTAGGATCATTGAAACGTGAAATCTATACCGATCTCACCGGCCATCGGTTCCCAGGTCCACAAAGGGGTGCATGGGTTCGTGCACAGCCACATCGGGAGTGCGATCTCCAACGCGACGATCTCCATCAGCGACATCCACCACAACGTGCGCTCGGCTCGCGACGGCGACTATTGGCGCCTACTGCGACCCGGCGTCTACAATATCACAGCCGCCAAAATTGGGTACAAATAACTTAATACATGGGTTTTACTCACACGTACTGACGAACTGATATGATGATGATGATGACGTTTATGTTGAGATAGACGCAAACAGTTTCAATCAAACAAGTGGATCATCATCAGGGTGAGTGTGACTCGCAGTTGCGGTCTCGTTCGGTTTCGCGTCTTACTTTGTTTTGAGAATTGAACTTAGAAATTGTTGAATTGAAATCAGTTGAAGCCGTTGGTACCTTTTACATGCGTTTTCGTTTTCTCCAATCATTAACATTTTGCTTTGGCATAATACTTACCGAAATCATTTCGTAAATACGCGTGCACAAACAGAGGACAATTGTAAACACTGTATTTTTAGGCTCTGCCACGTGTCTTAGTAGACAGCACCAATTTTCACTTGGAAATTTTATATGTACAGACACAGCTTTCCTACAATTGATTATAATGTTGAGTTAGATATATGATATTGGCCTAAGCGCCAAGGCCAATTTCAATGTTTAAAAAACTTTAAAATTACGACCTTGCTTGCAAACAGTTTACCCCTTTTTCACTCTCTTATGGTATGCCGGTTTAAAGTAATCTATTCTCAAAAGACTTCTTCCTCACTTACATGAGAATAATTGTTTGTCTTAAAGTAGATTATTACATAAGTTGTTGATCGTTCGATTGCGTTGGGTTTGGTATTTTTGAGAAGTGGGTTGATAAGTATTATACTCACACCACGCTGTATGCAATTTCAAAACACTTTTGAGTGCTCACTTTTACTTTAAAATGAACTCATGTGCCAAATTAAACCGGGTGAGGTGAAAGCCAAGAGCTTGCCAGTATAAATAAAAAAAAGTAATAAAAAAAATAAACATGCAGGCATAGGCTGTGTATGTCAGTCAGTATATACATTGTATTAAGTAGTTTCCGTTTGTCCACAGATACGAGAGCATAACCGAGCAAGTGACAGTTCCCGAGAACGGATCTGTCAGTGTCAACTTCACGTTAATGGCCGACGACCCGCAACATTGGTCGTCTGCTTACGACTTCCGGTGAGTCGACCTTGTGCGCTTGTGATACGGCTCAATTTCAAATGCTTTCTAATATTGATTTATGATTTTTGTGATTGAAGGATATTAATCCCCGTGTTCTTGAAATGTGATTGAGTGAATGCTTTTTTACAATGATTATTTTTTGTCGCACTTAGCTTTTATATGTATTTTGAAGTCGTTATTTAATGAAATAGTGAAAACTGTGACGGCGCGATTGAGTCCAGGGTTAATGACCTTTTTTCTTCGTGGACTGGACTCGCTTTTGTATTTTAATATATTATTTTATCGCACTTTGTTTTATAACTATTTTAAGGGCTCATAAAATAATCATAGTCCTACTTTTTAATAATAATCTTACATTTTATGATAGTTCTGCCACACTTTACGCTAAAGTGTGCGGTGGTTATAGGTTTTAGTTTTGTTTGTCAGCTTTATGAGTTGCTTTTATACATTTATATTTATGTATTTTTATTTGTAAGGTTTTGTGTTTGTATGTTTGCATGTTTCATACTATGCACCAATAAATGTATAGCAAAAAATGCACTTTTATTTACATATAACTGTCGCTTTTTGTCAACGTTACATTGTTTGTGCTGACACTGAATCAACCATACTTTTTTAATAAAACCATCGTCATTATCAGTCTTCTATAATCCACAACATGGCTACAAAGCTACATAAACATATTTAAAGGCCTTGAATCTAATACCTTTTCTTAATTTGTATGATCCAAAAAGGCCGAGCCTCGTATGCATACACGCTTTTGCCGGTGGCTTTGCCCGCGTGGTACTCAGATAAAATGTAGCCTATGTTCTGCCCCAAAGTGTACACTACATCCTTGCCAAATTTCATTAAGATCCGATCAGCCGTTTGGTTGTGATGAGGTAACAAACATACATACACTTTTGAATTTGTAATAGGTATTAGTAGAGTATGGGTTTATACAGGACATTAATTTCAAACAGCGCCATCTAGCCTCAAATTAAGCATAGCTTGTAATATGGGAACTAGATTATAGATACTGAATACTTATATACTTTCTTTAATACATACATATAATAAAACACCCAAACACAGAACACACGACAAGACAAACATTTATATTAATACCGCAAATGCTTGTCCTGAGTGGGAATCGAACCCACAACCTACAGCGTAGAAGGCAGAGTTACTACCAACTGAGCTATGAGGCTTGTTGAATACATAACATTTCTGGAAGTAATGACCGCCTTAAATTTCGTTTTGTTATCCAAAAAATATCAATATTTTTTATACGGTTGTCAGGGTTGGGCTGTATGGTTATGTATATCTTTATCTTATCCATTCTCATTATCATCTCTGCACTTTACTTTCATCAGTCACTTGTAGCCCAACACTCAGATATACGTTGATGTGAGTGACTGACTGACTGACTGACTGACTGACATACAACGCACAGCCTAAACCGTAAGCAGAAGGCTTGACATTTGGAGAGGGGTGTTTTAGGTTTATGGGTGTGCGAGAAATTTTTTTTTGGAAATTCCCAAGGGACGATGAGGACGAAGTCTTAAGGTTTCATTAGTTTTGAATTATTAAGTTACCATAGAAAATATATCATTGAGAAACATTTCGTTTTCAGTTTTAGGTATGAATCTTAAATTCTTACTCCATTGCATTCAAAGATAATTAAATAAGTACAAAAAGTGTTTTTTTTATTTTATTGTACGACGGGGTTGCGCTTGGCCTTCATCTCGACTGATTTTTAAGCAATAATAAGGCCGAAGCTGGGAGCGCACTTCACCCGGAACCCTCAACAAACTGAGGCACTGGCTATCTTACCTTTAAATGCCGGAACACAACAATTTAAGAATTGTTGTTATGGCCAAGTAACGTCATAATGTGTATTTGCCACCATTTTTGCAAATGGCGTCAAATGTCATTATGCTTTGACATTTATGTTGTTACTAGTAAGAAAAGACAAGCATTCCATCCGCTTTTAGTGTTTTTTTTTACAAATGTCAGCCAATTCATTCTGTGGCACTTCTTTTGCCCCACCCGTTATATATAATTATTTCTATAATACAGTTTCCTCTTATTGACTCCATTGCTTGCCTGGGATATTCGAAAAGTAAGTATTCAATGCTGATTTCTTTGTTAATGTTGACCTTTTGTGTGCTTCTTTGTGTGAATAACATTAGAGGGTTGGTGGTTCAGTACACAGACATCTTAGGATCCTGGGGTACCTCCCATACAATCGTAGCATGTTTCGAATGATATGTACAAATCAAATGTAATTTTGCTGATATAATCAGATAGGAATAATGTCTCTGTATGGTCTATAGATAGATAAATAGATAACATTTATTCA
Source organism: Venusia cambrica (assembly GCA_951394065.1). NCBI lineage: Eukaryota > Metazoa > Arthropoda > Insecta > Lepidoptera > Geometridae > Venusia > Venusia cambrica. The sequence continues at coordinate 1,582,876 of OX596067.1, read as the reverse complement.
CTTAAAATAGCAAACTACACGACATGACAAAACGATAAAAACATGACACCAACATCTTTTAACAACACCATAATTTTAGCAACAGTATGTACTTACTTAAAAATAAATTAAACACGTAATTAAATTAAACGGTAACAGGTGTGTGTGTGCTACAGTAGCAAAAAAGTCCCGGCTCATTACTAATGCCCGCTGTACACAGAGGGCGCTGTTTTTCGGTACGGTCCTAAGACTCTGTGAGAACGTAAAATTGCACTATGGAAATCATAGAATAATGTATCATCGTTTCATTCAGAATATTTTTAGTTTAAACAATTTGTTTGACAACGTTTGAAAAAGTTCCTTCGAATAAGTAAACAGAGTTACAAATATAAGCCTAATAACACATGCTTGCCATTTCGAGTTGTTGTTATATGATAGTAAGATGGTGGCATCTAGCTATGCGTGAATATAATCAAATAGGCATAATAAATAAATTACAAACATGTAGAAAGAAATAACACAAATGATTATCACAACTAAAGAAATATAAATAAATATAACTAATCAAAGCTACATGGGAACTAGATTACTTATACAGAGTGGACCAAACCAATTTCTCCGTAGGGAAAGTACGATAAATAATAAGGTCAGCAAATTTTACTCAAAGGAAGCATTTTTTATTTTTTACAAATACCAATAACTGCATTTATTTTTACCTTAAATATTAACGTTACCAAATTTTACTCTAAATATATTTTTTTGTTTTATATTTTTTGAAGTCACTTGCCAATGCCGGGTATCGAACCCGCAAATGTATAAAATGAGCACGGTGTACATTGCAGCGTGCTAGAGAACATATACAACACTCGTTACCACAAGCCGTTGGAGCTGTACGCGGAACTGGCCGAGCTGGAGAACAAGCATTCAGACATCGCCGAGTTCCGCTCCGAGGCCGCGGTCACCGCCGCCTTCAGGCAACTCAAGATCACGGACCAGGTGTGTATTGTTACTTCATTACGTTGTAAAAACATTATTTTTTCCAAATATTTTCATGACAGATGGACCGGCAGACAGACGCATGATCCTATAAGGGGTCCGTATATTCCTTACTTTTGATGTGTCGTACACCCTCAATTACCCAAATCCTAACCTGATGACAATGGGACAACCTGTGAAGTATACACTTTCAAACAAAACAAAAAAATCCAAATCGGTCCAGGCGTCATCGAGTAATCGGGGGACATACAAAAAAACGATTAAGAACCTCCTCCTTTTTTGAAGTTGATTAAAAATACCCAGTAGGCGGCCCATTACAAACTTCGTTTGTATGGATCAGTGTAAATCTGCAGTATTGAGACCCCCGAGTACCGCTGATTTACTTAATACATTTAAATAAATTAACGAAATTAAGTCGCAGTAGGTCACGACCTATTGACCACCTTAAAAATAAAACTGTATAACTTAAATAATATATATACAATGGGCGGTCAAACCGCCGATTTCTTCCAGACAACCTTTGGATGGAGAGGATTTTATGGCTATATGGTGGTTGGTGGTGCACATATTAATAGGGGTCTAACCAATATTTATTATTATTATTATCAACGCAGGTCGGTTCACCAGAAGAGACAAAGTCCCACATAGCGATAATCGGCTCTCTGTACGGATCCCAGCCCCTGGGCTCGGAAATGGTCCTAAACTTCGCACGCCACATCTCCACCGCCTACTCGATAGGCGAAATCGTCCACACGAAGCTCCTCAAGAACACCGTCCTCCACTTCATACCCAACCTCGACCCCATTTACCCGAAACTCTTGAAGCAGTTCGACGGAACCGACAAATGTGACGTGAAACCTTTAGAAGAGGAGTTCGGGGACAGCTTGTACTCCTACCTCACCAACAAGGGCTTGAGCTCGATGTCCAATTACACGAGGGAGAAGATGTTTGTGAGGTTGTTGGAGTCGGAGAAGTACGACTTGGTACTCGAGCTGTCGAGTGGGACGGAGGATGCGTTCTACCCGGAGCTGACCAAGGATATCTGCGGCAAGTTCGCGCAGAAGTATCAAGACTTTAGGGCGGAGAGTGACAAGTATCGATGTACTGACAGGAATCAGGATGGTGCTGTACACGGGAGTCTGATTGATCTGATCTACGAAAGGTATGTGTTCTTTTAATTATTATTATATTCAGTAAATAGCCTGCAACCTGGAACTGTCTATGTAAATGGGCCTCCAAGACGATTTAAACCCACGTTTCAAATCAAGGCAATAAATGCGGTTTTATTTGCATTTGGTTCTGGAGCCTTAGTGCGAGTCTAACTCACGCTTGGTCAATTTTTAGTATTTATTGTCACGTTTTCCTCTTCCACTCTCCCCTGTCTCCCGTCAACTCAGCATCCACTCCTCTCACATGCAAATCGTCTCACACTATCCACCCATCTCTTTCTGTCCCCCTACTCCTACGTACGTACACATGAATACGTAACATTCATTTAGTCACGTGACTTCGTTCCCTCCGCCTACAACTCCTCATTGTTTCCATCACCGACGCTACTTCCAGACTTCCCCTGATCATTCCTTATCCTATCCATCCTTGTCACTCCACACATCCACCTCATTCGCATACAAGTCACATGCACTCTCTTTTCATACGTCTTTTTCATTATTATTATTTCGATTATTATCATAAATAAGCACTTTAATCACACTACGTTTGAACTCTGTTGTTATTTATTGTATGAAGTATGTATTTATAAAACATAAAAATTATTAAAGTATTATATCCGTAATCTAGTTTCCATATTACAAGCTATGCATGACTAGATGGCGCCACCTAGTTGTGTGTAAAATTGATGTCCTGTAATAATTATTTATTTATTTCCGTTTTTACGATAGATTTAAAATAATAGTAGTTTGAAGTACGTTTTTTTTAAAATTATTTTATATCATACCGGCGTTCAGAGGTAAGGTTACATAGTCTGTTGAGGATTCTAGCCTAGAATCCTCAATTCTAGGTGAAGTGCGCTTCCATCTTCGGCCTCATCATAACTTGAAACCAGGTGAGATGAAGGCCAAGCGCTTCCCCGTTGTATAAAATCGTCGTACAAGTTTCAATCACTTTTTTTTTAATTGATGATAGCCAAGCGTTTGACAACCAACTCACTTGAAAAACAAGTGGCGATGTGGCCTACGATGGAGCACGCTCGTGTTAAAGGAACCTGTTCACTGAGGACTTATATGGAGGAAATATTAACACTGACATGTATATACATATTTGAATCTTGTAAATTTGTAAGAAACCACCCTCAATTTTTCAAAAAAAAAGATGATATACCACGACGCTATCCTTGCAGGTATAAAAACAAAATAGATCTACCAAAGTCTAAACTACAGATGCACAACTCAGGGCCAAATACAATGGTATCAAAAATTTACAATAAATTACCTGAACAGATAAAAGATGAACAAAATAACACTATCTTCGAAAATAAATTGAAATACCTACTTATTGAGAAATGCTATTATAATTTGAACGACTTTTTTAGTGATAATATTACACTTTCTGAATTTATTTAACATTTATTTCCTCCTGCTTACCATAACATTAATATGGCTTGTACTTGTTCAAAGCGTCGGTCCGCTTTCACTCTATTGATAAGCCCTAATAGGGTTATTATGTATAACTTTTTCAATCATAAGACCATTGTACCTTTACATAATTATTGCAATAAATGACTATGACTATGACTATGACTTGAAGACTCCAAGATTGTATTTGTGCAAAAAAATATGTGTATCAATATTGTATACTTTGATTGAGTTATAATGAATATGAAGATGTATGTTTGTCCAGGTTCAATATCCCAGTGGTGTCCGTGGGCCTGAGCTGCTGCAAGATGCCTGCGGAGGAGGAGATCGGCGCGGTGTGGAGGAACAACCTGATGGGGATCATGAAGTTCATCGAGCAAGCCAACACTGGTATATACATTACTATTGACTTTAGATTATGATTATTTTCTTAACCGCCTCTGTGGTCTAGTGGTTCAACCCACCGATTTCAGATCTTGATGACCCGGGATCGATTCCCATTGTGAGTACAATATATTGTGCTTGATTTGGTTGATGGTTGGACTTTTTTTAAGTCCGCCTGGCTAGCTACAACTTCTTACCTAATTCTGTCGCCATATTAACAATTTTAAAATTGTTGTTTTCCGGTACTTAGATTTAAAATAGCCAGTTACTCAGTTTGTCGTACAATAAAAAAAAACATACTTTGTACAATACATTATCTGTATTTTTAGTAATCTAGTTTGGAATCACTTTAGAACGCAGACGGCTGATTTACGAAATGTTATATGAATTTTAGGATGTTATTACAACTACCCATGTCCACCACGCTTTGGAAATCTCTGCTTATATATAAGACATGTCCCGCTCTTATAATATCTTATGTGTTATAATGACATACATCGAAGCTCGAGCTTTTTACTTGGGGTAGTTTGAAAACCCTGTGTAGACCTTTACTTACGCAGAATAGTGCTGATGGCTACCCCCTTTGCTAATTGTCTAATTCTTGTTGTATTTATGTTCGTTGTGTTTATTTAGCAATCAATTGTATTTAAATTAACTTGGTATTTATTCTGGTTTTCGTCGCTTCGCTATTAGCACGTGACGGCCGCGCCGCCAGCGCCATCTGTACATAACAGCTATTTTTTGCTGGTCTATAGATATTTGAATGGTATGAGTGGTATTCAGGTGTGGTGGGCTACGTCACCAACGAAGTGGGGGCCCCGGTCCGGGAGGCCGTGCTCTCCATCCGGGGGGTGGAGCGGCAGTACAGGGTGACCCGCAACCTGGCGCACTTCCACGCGATGCTGCCAAGCGGAGAGTACAAAGTCAATGTGCGCGCGAAGAACTACAACCAACAGGTGACGTTTTTATGTTTGTTTGTACCCGACACGAAAAAGAAGGAGAGAAAAGAGGGTTATGATTTTTATCATGTATGTGCCGTGGCGTTCGCGACTAAATAATCTTTTTTTTTATTGTACGACGGGAAAGCGCTTGGCCTTAATCTCACCTGGTTACAAGTTATGATAAGATCCCGGCTAGCTGGCTATCTTACCTCTGAATGCCGGAACACAACAATTTTAGAATTGTTTGTCAATGACATTTTCATTGCCATTTGACATTTAATTATGAATGACAAGATCAAGGTAACAGAATTAGGTAGCTAGAATTGACCGATGACTCATGACTCTCAGCCCATGGATGTTGTAAAAGTCAAAGTCAAAGTCAAATATTTTTATTCATTAAGATTTTTAGGATCATTTTGAAACGTCAAATCTACCGCCTGTTCGGAATCGCGACCAGCACACAAGGAGAAAGGCAAGAACCTCGGACTGGTTAATTTTTTGATGATCCATTTAACATTTAGGTACAGTGTTTATAATAATTTAATAACATTACAAATGTTACCTACATCATAAAACTAAAAACTTAATATTATCTTAAAACATTTATTATTACATAACTTCCTAATGGGTAGTTTCTTAACATTGAGAAATCACTATTTAACTGTCAACTGGTATAGCAACATCGGGCCACGCGTTCTTATCGTCGAATTTAAGTCATTTATTATTAAGTCAAGAATTAAAGTCGACTAAGGGATCTCAACAGAAGGGCAGCTTTTTTCTGTGTATTATCTACACCGTCACTGTGATCACCAGAACGCCTGCCAAGTGTGGAGATAATGACAAAACCTTTCAGCTTTGGAGAAGGCTCCCTACGTTGAGGATTCCGGGTGAAGTGCTCCACCTAACATAAAATATTATAAATAGGGCTTAGCCCTATAACCCTTTTGTAGTGTAAGGGTGTGCTAAGAAAGGCTTTGAGGAAATTCCCGCGGGTTTAAATAAATCCACACAGCGCCATCTAGCCCCAAACTAAGCATAGCTTGTAATATGGGAACTAGATAACGGATAGAATACTATATGATACCACACCCAAACACAGAACAAACATCTATATTCATCACACAAATGTTTGTCCTGTGTGGGAATCGAACCCACAACCTACAGCGTAGAAGGCAGAGTTACTACCAACTGAGCTATGAGGCTTGTTATTTATGAGAAGGAGCTTTCTGTCGTGAGACAAGTATTGTTGGTGATTACAGACCCTGAACTGGCTGGTGGAGGAAGGTAAGATGAAGAGCCAGAACATCGTGATGAGACGGGAGAACGCTGAGGCTTTACCTGGGGGGGAGTTCCAGGAGATCAAAGTGGATGATGACGACACCCAAGTATACATCACTGGTGAGTGAGTCCCCCTTTAGAAGGCCATCTAGTACACACGTGGTTTATCGTTCATTTGGAAATGGCAAGTCTAGTTCAAATGAGATTTATCAGGGTTGATCGGATGGGAATTATTACTAGTGGTTCTGTAAGGACAGTAGACCTCGCGAGCCCTTATAACCATGCAATAACCGAAGCTTTCCTCTTTCACTTTTCCTTTCAGACTTTTGAGCAAATAGGGTTTTAAGTTTTAGCGATTACTCGCGTTCCCTTGGTCTGAGGAGATCGAACCTGGTGTCTACGGATTTGTCTTGCAAAGGCGGAGAGGACTGCGTAGTCTGATTGGTAAACGTAGGTAAACATTTTCCGATAAAAAATCTAATATTGTAATCCTACAGTAAACTTCTCAACTTTTCAAGTAGCCCACCTGATGTTAAGTGCATCTCTTGCCTATAGCAATGCCTTACCGCGTAGGTAACATCCACAATTAATAATAAATAAATATTACAGTACATTAATTTCACACAGCGCCATCTAGCCCCAAACTAAGCATAGCTTGTAATATGGGAACTAGATTACGGATGGAATACTTAAATACTTTTTGTGAATACATACGTATTAATAAATACATATGATACAACATCCAAATACAGAACAAACATCTATATTCATCACACAAATGTTTGTCCTGGGAATCGAACCCACAGCCTACAGCGCAGAAGGTACTACCAATTGAGTTATGAGGCTTGCATAAAGAACATACCTACGCCTATAGTACCTACGATACGAGTATACACTGCATTGCGCCCGTCAACTCGCGTGCCCGTAATTTCACTGGCAACCATACGCATCATATCTATACACAGCAATGCTGCTTGGCGGCTGATATAGGCATGTTTCACAGGGGACTTTTTTTATTTTTTATTTATTTCATATGTACAAAATGTTTACTTAACTAATAGAACACACCTATTAAACCTTTACAGGTTTGACTAATATGTAGGTACAATTCCTTGAAACTTAATATTATAAGTCTTATAATTAGTGCCTTAAATAAACTTAAATAATTTGTACACTTTCTCGCTCCCCGGTTACAACTTTATAATCAACACGACAATAGATAGTAAGCAGATTTTATTTGTTATGAGGGTATCTAAATGAGTACGACTACTACTCTTACTGTTTGTGGTCCCAGGTCTAACACTAACAGCCGCTAGCGACCCTCTCCTCAACACGAGGCTATCCGTCCACACTCCCGGCTCGAAGGCCGCGCTGTCCGTTAACTCCAGCGACGTCAACGGACGATTCCTCGTGACGCTGCCGAGAGTGTGGAAGGGCCGGGAGGTGATCCTAGCGGCGAGTGTCGACGGCTACGTGCCTACCGAGAGACGGATTATGGTGAGTTCTGTACCCTTGCCCCTGACTACTGAACGAATGAATGATGGAATGAAATGAATGAATGAAAAATACTTTTTTGCACACCTTAAAAATAAATGTATATACAATGGGCGGTCTCATCGCTACAACCTTTGGATGGAGAGGATTTCATGGCTAAAGAGGTGGTTGGTGGTGCACATATTAATTGATTAGGGTCTAGCTAAATTAACTATACGTATATCATACATTATAAGTAAAGCTATGCTACAAATATACACACTACTTATATAATATAAATATAAATACCTACATACTATACAATATGTACTTACATACTATACTATACATATATAATACACAAATATAAATATATATATATATATATTTACTTAGATGGATGATAATTATAATAAATGTTCTAGGAGTACCATGGTAAAAATATATAAAACGGCGCAGAAAACAGCAAATACGTGTTGTGGTGACGAAGGATGAGATAGACTGTTTAAACAGGTTCACATTTAACCCTAACTTTGAACACAGCCAGAGAAGGTGATTGCCTTATTGAAAGCGGCAACGCGTTCCATAGGCGTACAGCCACCACAGTAAAAGAACTGCTTAACTAAACTCTGGCGATGTCGAAAGACGATTCAGCATTCAGCCCACCTGATGTTAAGAGCATCTCTTGCATATAACACAGCCTCACTCCGTAGGTCACATCCACAAATAGCATGACCTACGCGACACTGCATTACCCTCGTCAATTTGGAAATAAAGGTCCCTCGCGTTCCCGTGATTTTATCAGCAACTATCCCCTTCAAACCGGTACTCGGCAATATTAATTGGCGGTCGAAATAGGTATGGTAGTACTTCCCCGGAGGAGCCCTTTCACAAGCTCTACTCATGAGAGGTAGACGTAGCAGCGAGTACGTACGACTATGTGGCTACGGAGGAACGGCTTCATCATTTCCTGCCTAATTAGTGCAGTAGCCTTGTGCTGTTGTGCAGTATCTAGCTACCACCATCTTACCTAATTCTGTTGTCATAAAAACGAATCTATATTTTTGTTTTCCGGCATTTAGAGGTAAGATAGCCAGCTCCTCAGTTTGCTGAGGATTCCGGGTGATGTGCGCTTCCACCTTCGGCGTTATCGTAGCTTGAAACCAGGTGCGATGAAGACGAGCGCTTCCCCGTCGTATGATAAAAAAAAATGTGTTTTCAACGCTTGTAAGTTACTTTACTCTTGTTTGGTGCGCAGTTGAGCAGCAACGTGATTCCGAACGTGCTGTTCAAGTTGGCAGACGACGACCTCGTGCTTGGCATGCCGCGGTTGGTGTTCGTCATGGTCGCCGGTGAGTTTGTATAGCTTTTGTGCAAAATATACTTTGTAAAAAAAATCTGAGTGATATTTTTTGTGTTGTAAGAACGCTAACTCATCTGAGATGGTTCCGGATAAGTATATTGTAAATCGATGCAACCGTTTCCATGCTGCCTCTATGGTCTAGTGGTCCGCCCACCGATGTCAGATGCAGGCGTCCTGGGTTCGATCTCCAAGGAAAGTACAATATTGTGTTTGGTTTGGTTGGTGGTAGGACTTTGTTTAAGTCCTCCGATCTAGCTACCACCATCATACCTTATTATGTCGCCATAATAACAATTTTAACTGTCAACTTGGCAGCAATACTGTTAATACTTCGTGAAGATGCCATATGGAGGCGAAACACGACCGTGTCGATTTGAATTCACAAAGGAAATTTGTTACAAAATATTTTTCCGTTTTCATATTGGAATGGCTCCAGTGCATAAATTGTAATTAGTATCAGATGATTTTAAGCTATTGTAATGGAACATAAAAAAATAACTAGCCTGTGGCTCTTGCGTTTCTCATTGTGTGCTGGTCGCGATTCCGAACAGGCGGTAGATTTAACGTTTCAAAGTGCACTCAAAGTGCTAGCCAGGCGCACTTTAAGCAAGTCCTACCACCAACCAAACCAAGCACAAATGTGCACTCCCCTAGCGATCAAACCCGTGATCTCAGGGTTGCTACCATGAAACCGCAAGCACGCCTCGCGATTTTTCAAAGAGCAACATGACCCTTTGACTAAATCATCCGTATGTTTGTTTGTGGATCCGAAACGAAAGGCGTCCGTCGATGTCGCCTCCGCAACAACGCCGTGGGAAGGCGCAAGTCCTTCGGTCCGTACTTCGTGCTTGCGGTTTCATGGTAGCAACCCTGGATCTCTGACCAGACCACAGAGGCGGTCAAAACTTTCACTGCCACTAGCGATAAAATCATTCAGCCGTGACCGTGGTAGACCAAGAGAAGCGTCCACCCAAAAACGAGTTGTAACTTTTGAGTTTTTTTTTTTTTTTTTTCGTTTTTTTTTTTATTAAGTTTGACCTACGTTTAACTACAATCTCATCTGATGGGAAGCGACGATGTGGTCTACGTAGTAGCACGCCGGACTATAAGACTGAATTCACTCTGGCATTGAAGAGGCCCATATTGTAATATTCAGGGAAAACAGACGAAAGCAACGTACTCCACTCTTTAGCCGTTTGCATGATGAAAGTGTAACCAAAGCGTTTAGTACGGATAGGCGGGACGCTTATGGTAGGGATGGTAAGGCCGTGCGTCTGTTATTCCTGTAGTGGAAGGGAGATGGCGGGATCAGGGGTATTCAATACACAATCGGACCGGTTCCCGTTCGGATACACATTATCCGTCTCAGTTTTCTACATTTAGATTGACAGAGACTGAGATTGTGGATCCGAACGGAAATCTTTCTGATACAGTAATGAATACCCTTCCAGATCATGAAGCTCCTGTGGGCACTCCGAAAGGCTAACAATCTTTCGACGGTGTTCAAGATTTTTTTTTAACAAGCCTTACATCTCAGTTGGTAGCAGCTCTGTCTGCTGCGCTGTAGGCTGTGGGTTCGATTGCCATCCGGAACAAACATTTGTTGGATGAGTTTTGATTTTTGTTCTGTATTTATATGTATGTACAGTTTCTCAATTTGTATTAAAATGATAATATTCTTGCCTTGACTGTCTATTTAAAATTATATTTCTATAAAATGTAAATCTATTATTGGTCTTAAGAAAAACATGTATGTTAAGTTTATTTTAGAATAAGGACTGTTGATTTAGTAAATAAATAAATAAATAAATTTGGGTGTGTATTGTGTACTGTATGATAAATGAAAATGAAAATGTATTTGTAAGAAATATGCTACAATCAAGTTCTTATAGTTATATAAATCGCTCTAGCATGTTTCATCAGTCAGAAATGCAAAAATTCAAATTTTCACCTATGATATAATTATAATATTAGTCTAATAATAAGTATGTATATACAAAACAAATATATAAGCATAATATCCGTAATCTAGTGGGAATATGACAAACTTTGCCTAGTTTGGGACTAAATGGCGGATGATGGATTTTTTAATATTAGAGTGTTGTGTTCCAGGCGTGGTGGGGGTGTGTGTGGTGGTGGTGGCGGCGTGGTGCTACGGGTGTCGTCGCGAGGGTCGGGAGACGAGACGCGAGTACCTCTTCACGCAGATCCCCTCCGAGGACAAACGGCCGCTCTGTCAGGACGCGAGCTACGGTAACACGGCCTTCTTATTGTACGACGGGGAAGCGCGAAGCCTTCATCTCACCTGGTTACAAGATATGACGCCGAAGGTGGAGGCGCACTCCACCCGGAATCCTCAATAGTCTGAGCAACTGGCTACCTTACCCCCAAATGCCGGAACTTAACGATTTTATGAATTGTTGTTATAGCGACAGAATTAGGTATGATGGTGGTAGCTAGCCAGCAGTCCTACCAACCAAGCACAATTTGTAGTCCCCCTGGGGATCGAACCCGGGACCTCTGGATCTGAAATCGGTGGGTTGAACTGGTAAACCACGGAGGCGGTTATTTTATTTTGCTTTATTTATCTTTATTAACATTGTTACTCCAGTGCTATATTCAAAATCAAAAATATTGTATTAATTTTTTATTTGGAATATTTTTCAACGGTCGTAAATATGGATTATTTTACAGAAATAGTCAGCAAGCCTTACTACGACGAGGAAGATCTGCCGCCCTCGGACACCGACTCTGAAGATGAGGTGGTACTTCTGAGGACCGACCGGGAATGGAAACCGGTTGATGAAGACTAATGCGGTAAATCAAACGAATCACAAAACCACATTGAACCTGAAACTTACTACTGGTATCCGTCTGGCTGCGCCAAATACAACTCAATGTAAAAATATTCATAACACAAAATAACAATGCGTCCGGATGATATTAACGTACTCATATTATCCTTATTAATTTTTGCTGTGAGATATTTATCCAGATAGCTTTGAATCTGAAACTTACTTCGGCTGCGCCAAATACTCTTACATCAAAAATGTGTTTTTGATATGTAAAGGTGCGTTCGGATTTCTTGTTTCTCCTCGCCGCTGTGCCTGCAGGTACTCAAATAAAACGTAGCTTTTATGTTTTTCCTAGTCTAAAACGATTTCTCTGCAATAGTTTAGTCCGCTCATTCAGTAAAATAAAAATATATGAAAGAAACGGAATAAACAAACATCCAGACATCCGGGGATCATGGGTGTAAAGCCGTCAACAGAAGTAAGTGTGGCATATACCGTGTTTAGCACGAAAGCTAGTTCTCTAATTTGATAGCATGTTTGTGTGCATTAGACAAAATTAGAAAAAAAAGTAAAACTGTAAGATCAGCAAAAGTTTTTACAATTAAATTATTTATTTATGAGAACGAAAAGAGCTTACTAGTGATATTATAATAACTTTGATGAATTTAATGGGTTGTTCAAGCAGCGTGATAGATATCCTTCGGTCACTTCTGTAATGGCTAGTTCAATTTTACCGTTTACAATATTTTTAAGTACTAAATAAGTGTGAAGAAGGCTTAACCGGGGTATCAAAGTTAAGCCGGTATGATATTTTATTTGATATGAGATCTCATTTATGAGAATGTAATATATCTATATTTTTATAAAGCAACTTGGAAAAAATATGTTTTTATTAAAAAAAAAAAAGTTAATATAGACAGTATTAATCGTGTTGTGTATCTATTGAATCTTGTTATTTATAAAACATTCCTGTCTTATGCATTTCTGTCTTACTATGAAAAATTTACACTTGTTCTAATTTTAAATAAAATTAAGTATTTATGAACTATTTTATTTTTGAAGTGCAGTCGCACTTAGAGTCTACAATGGGAATCTGTATTTAGCTTGCAAGTCGGTAGCGAGAACTGTAGTACTACATAACTGCATAAAAACTGCGTAAGTCATTTGCAGTGTTAACTGCAAGGAGGTCAAAAGCTGATGAATCATATAAAAAGCTTGCTTTTGGCAGTTCTTAAGTAGTTGAACCGTGTTGAGAGTGCAGTGCACCACATTCAAACTAATTAATATATATATGTATGTATAAAATAAATTTATTATAATTTTGCAGCTTGCAGGTGTAATGCAGCCCAAAAGTAGACTCATAGGAAAAACATTAAATATAAATAATAAGGTTGATTGACTATACAAATGTTTTTATTATTTTAGTTGCATTATTGATGAAAAATTTACTTATCGAACTGATTGTTTATAAATATTGCATTCCCGATGTTTACATTTTGACATTTATTGTTTACATTTTACTTTAAATGTCCGTCCGAATAATATTTACTGATATTTCCGAAATATTATAAATAGTCTGTATGTAACTAAACCAACATGATATTCAATTTAATTAATCAGAAGTGTTCGAAAGTGGCAATAGATTTTATTTTACTTTTTAAGAAATGTCAGATCTCAGTTGGTCCCACATATAGCCTACCTGTTTTTTTGCCAGCTTATGAAATCTTTATTATATTCTCACTTCCAAATTATACAAAATTATACATATTATTTGCACTCGAATTTCAATTTAAGAGTGAAAATGAATATTGAATCTCTGGAAAATATAATTGTTTATCGCGACCACAATCATAATTAACGTGGCAGAAAATGGAACTAGCGTATAGCCAAGGCGACAAACGCTTTTGCAATTTACAGTGGCGCCCTCACTCACGTTTATTATAATCGTGGTCAGACTGTAGTGTTATTGCATGGTGCTAATGCACCATTGCGTATAATATCAATGTTGTTCGTGATAGCTAAATTACTCTAATGTTATTGTAGTTGTAGTTGACTTCCATAATCATAGTCAAATATAATTGATATACAACTTATCCTGCTTTTATTTCAGTGCAGGTACATACTTCCTATTGTTTTTGTAATTTCGTATTATCAATGCAGGCAGTAGGTCCATGCTCTGTTGGCCAATCCCTCAGGAAGACAATTCAATCAGATTCAGAACCCGAACGAGGCCTCATTACTGGCTAGTCCCATTTGTCTGCCATGACCTCTAGGATCGTGTTAGTGTTAGTGTTAGTGTTAGTAATCCAGGATTTAAGTAACGTGTAATGCGGTGGCATAGATTATTTATAAACTAAGTTTGGTGATTTTCAAAGAGAGTAATGGTAAAATAAAATGTTATCAAAATTAAACTATTTATTATGATAATTATATGAGCAAAGATCGAACACTAATATTGAAGCGGTAACATACAAACAGCTTGCGTTGCGCAATACCACTCGGAGTGTTCACTCCGGCTAAAATGACTATCCAGTCATCTTTGAGAAAACTTCTCATAGGCAAAATTTAAAGTACTATTACTTTAACTGAATTATTAAATGTATGCGTATGTATACTGTCAGGAGCTTATAATAATAATCATATATGTGAAGGAGTTAATGGTGACTTGCTGGGAAAGGAAACTTGTTTTCTTCTTAAAAAGGAAACTTGTTCTCTTCTCAAGAAAACGGGAACTTCGTCCGCACATTACCACGTACAGATATATCTTATTGCCCACTGTGCGGACAATGATTTTAACAGTAGTTTTAGATTGGAATCAATTGAAATCACTTTGTATATACTTATGTCTTACCCTTGCAAATATTGATACCTACCTAACTACTCAGAGCCAGATAGCCCTCGCCTCGCCTCTACACTAGAGATGAAGAATATAACTATCAACTAATAAATTTAACTAATATTTAAAATCAACCATTATATTCAATAATCAGAATTAACATTATCGAATAAAAATATCATATCATCTTCAGCCTGAGTTAGAACTAACATAATTGAATGCATTGAAATTTTAACTTTAACTTGCTACAAATAAGAAACACTTTCGTATGTTGCTGCTCGCAGAGTTTTCAACTATGTATTAGGTTGACTTCATTCAATTGTATGCTTTCGACTCCTCATTATAGAGATTAAATTTCTCTGATTTGCTGTATATGATATTTTTATTCAATACAAAGTGATGTGATATTTTAAACAAATACCCATAGTGCTACTATGGTAGAGACGAATTAGCGGTTACTTTTATTTGATCAATATAATAAAATATTCAACTGCATTAACATCAACCAATAACCAAATCGTGTAGATACTAAACCAATAATATAAACTAATATTTTCAACCAATAAAAATATTGATACATTTTATTATCAATTAACAGTTAACTAATATTTAATTTTAACCATTATTGACATCTTTACTCTACACACAAGTTGGTAAGAGCACGGAACTCCCAACGAATGTTGCCTCTATTTGTAATTACAGACTTTGTCTAGCTAGGAAATCAACCGTAATACCTACCTGTAAAACTACAGTGAGTCCTAGTTATATGTATTAGAATGTTTAGTACTTAGTAAAGGAAATAAAACAGCATTGTTTTGGTTTATTTATTATATTTTTACTTGTTCATAACTACTTAAGTTTTACTGTAATAAAAAATAAATATTCATAGAAAATACCTATGTATTGTTATTAATTTATAAACAGTCGAGGTCTTCCTTGCAATACCTGCTTGAGATCATTTATTTATGCACTATGGAAGTACTATCCCATCAGAACCAAAAATTAAGTTGAAATAATTTATATTTTAGAATATATAATCTAATCATGAGAAATAATAGTAAAAAAATAATCTAAAATTGAAAATTAAGTTTTTCATGATTTGCATTTCGCGCTCTTTTCACTGCGACTGAACTGAACAAGACGTGTCACTCTCGTGATTGCAGTAAAATGTAATCCACAATGGCGCCATGCGCCATGGGCTTTTATTGGTACCATAAAAAGATCATTATATTTTTTCCTCTGGCCATATATATTTTCTTTTTGGTTGGTCTTTAATCACTATTTCCATCTTCATTTTTAATGATATCTTGGTGCACCCAACAAGTTGCCAAATGGTTAAATCTAATTTAAGGCAATATTTTGAAATTGCTAAATGCGCTCCTCCATGTGCAATTGAAGATCTCCTTGCAAGTCCAAGGACCAACTAGGTGGACAGCCTGGTAGGTCGGTTTGTAATAGACGGCCTCTAATACGAAATTTTTGGTTTTTCTATTTAATTTTAATCAAATTTTTATTCTTATTTTATTAGTCTTCCCGTTACGTTCCCGCTAAACCAGAAGCCCTAACTTCTATTCAGTTCAGTGTGATCTTATCTGATAATGTTGCCTGTTTAAATTTGAAGTTGTAACTGACATGGGACAAAACGTAATCTAGTTCCCATATATATTACAAGCAATGCTTAGTTTGGGGCTTAGTGGCGCTGTGTAAAATTAATGTCCTGTAATATTTATAAAAAAAAATAGACTCGTGTCGCACTTCACCCCACTGCCCACGCGACCACCGCACGGACGATTGGAGACCCTGGCGACCGTTGCTCCGTTAAATACAGGACACACCTGCCTCTCCTAATAGGACTGCAGTCAGAAAGGAGCCAACTCGATGAAGCCTCTTGGCAGTCTCGAAGTTAAGACTGGCCGGAGCATTGCACGGGCGGCCCGCGTCTGCCAAATCGCGTGCTCCACCTGAGAAGTCATGCTCAACGACCTGTCTATATGGACTCCAAGATAGCGGACGGAGGTCTCCCACTTAACTTCCTGGTTTTGAAGTTTGAGCGGTGGCAGTACAGTGCGTTTACGGGTAACTAGTAATGCAGCCGTTTTCCCACCGTTTACAGGCATGCGCCACTTGTTCAACCACGCTGGAAGGAAATTCAGAAGATTTTGCATTTGGCTGCGGCTGCAGGATCATGAGCAGAAGACAGATAGTCGCTGTCATCCGCAAAAAGTGCTAACACAATGTCTGATTCACAGTGAGAGTAGGCAACTTCCTAGAGGAACGCCAGCAGTTATAAAACGACGCTTGGACTCCGCTTGTTCCACTGAGACAAAAAAACTTCGGCGTTTGAGGATAGATGCGATTATTCTAACAATCGCGGGGGCGTGCTTGATGCAGTGAGTTTCAGTAGTAAACCAGCGTGCCAAAGGCGATCAAAAGCCTTTTCCATATCCAGAAATACTGCAACGGTAGATTGGCGGTTGTTCAACGTTTTCTCGACCATAATCGCCGCAAATCCAAGAGGGATTTGCTTTTTGACATGAATCTGCGGTGGGAGTTCATCGCGGTGCAGCGCCGTGGCCTGGAGGGCGCTGATCTCATAGCAATATTTGAGTATCCACAAGAGTTGATGCTAGTACTAACTGACAATGACTGTAATAACTGACACTGACAGCTTGTTAAATTAAAAAACATTTTGGTTATTTTTCTTGTTCTGCTTTCGTTTCGTCCGTGATCTTGATAAAATCACCAAAATCATAAGAGAAACCTGAATACAATGAAAATTACATCCTGAATATATCTATCTACTGTTTAACCAGCCCGTGGTACATATCTGATGGACAGGGGTCGAACAGACGAGAGCGACATGAGCCGCCGTGCCGGAGAAGCTTTGCGGCGAATGAACCGCTTTTTCGACGGTCCCATGACCAGGAAGAAGATGGTCTTGCTGGTTTTGGTCGTTATATTTCTTATGCTATACGTGGGACCGACGTTATTTAACTGGATCTTTGGTTCTGAGAGCGTCGCCAGTCAGCAAAACGTATGCCATAGAAACTTCATAGATCCCTTTGAAAATGCTCTGAAAGAATATGACGCGTATTTGAGGCACGAGACTTCAGCCACCTCGTCTTCATTGAGCCACAACTACGTGCCTTATGTAGGAAATGGGCTGCTTGGCCTGGCTTTAGAACACAACTCGTTTCTGAACATAAAGTATGGCCGTACATTATCTCTGCCTGTATATTATCATCCTTTGTATGTCTTGAATGACATTGATATGAAGGAGTTCACTGTCGCTGACTATAAGAATGGAGTAGTCAGTAGATTCCAGTGTTACGATGCAGGGCTGCAGGCCTCTTATCATTATTATGCCCACAGAACCATACCTTCTCTTTTTGTTCAAGAGATTCTAATCAGTAATCCCACTGATGAGACTAAAACACTGAACTTTGATGTACCCAGAGTGTCAGAGTGGCCCACCGCAGTGACACAGGTAATAAAGCTTCATCAAGGAGTTGATGCGAAAGAGTATGAAGTAGTCACTGGCATGATCCCAATTCCTGAAAGTGACAACATAATAGCTACAGCAGTAGTTTGTCGCAAATACAGAAACCCAGTTACAATTTACCCAAAAGAGAGTTCTGATTTCTTATTTCTCACAACAGTGCAATACAGCATACCAATAAAAAAATCAGATTACTCTAAACATAAAGATATTGTGGAAAAGAAGGCTATTGAAGAGATGGAAAAAGCCATTGCATTGACATTCGATCAACCGGCGATAAAACAGCTGAGGAACAGCCATTCAAGAGTTTGGAACGGTCTATGGTACACAGGGTTCTTTATCTCAGATTCAAAAGTTGAAGGTATCATTAATGGTGATCGTATAAATGCAACTATTTATGCTATTTTATCTCAAGTACGAAGCTATGAGCATGAGGAACATATTAAATCAAGCATGAAGTCAGAGATTTTACGAACATTGACCTATTCGGAAGGTTGCTATGAAGGATATTCAACTTTAGATGCGACAAACTTGTGGAAGCCATTAAACACCCTTGAAAACTTGAACACTGTTGCTAGTATCTGGTTTCTAACATTAGAAAAACAAGGTTGCCACAACCTATTAAAAGCAGGGGCAAGTGGGGTCAACCAAGCAATGATCTTAAGCTTTGGGAGTTTACGCTTTAGCAACCAGCACTTGGAGTACAACAACCATCCATCTAAACTACACAGAGACTTTTTATTCCGCCGTTTGAACTACGGTAATATGACTCATGTGAACATAAGTGTTATAGTTCAAGATGATAACAAAGCAGCTATTTTCGTTGCGTTGGATCGGTCTGATAAGTCTTACTATGCCTGTGATGCAGGGTGCTTAGACTCGCCGGTTCAACTAGGCCCGTACAGGAAGTATTTTCCTGTGAAACTGACAGAGCCGTTAACAGCTATATTGTATGTGACAGCTGATAAGCAGCACATGGAAGATTTAAGGCATGCCATTCATGTGCAAGAAGTTGTAGAAGCGCCAGCTCACGAACACCATGTCATAGCGCTACACAAACATGGCCACAGTCTAGGCGGTCTTAACCCTTTGTTCTGGGTATCGATAATCTGTCTCATAGTCGTTTTTCACTTGTTCCTTTGTAGAATAATCATGAATGAGTTCTGTGATAGTGGGGTAAACTATAGAAGGCTTTATAATAAGCCTTGAACTGACAAGGTCAATATTGAGTTATTGTTGCCTTAACAAGTGCTTTTAGTAGTATTTTTTGTATTAAATAACTGATCAAGCATTATAGTAGCACAATATTGTGCATAGATCTCAGTTCTGTATTAAACTGCAGTTGTTTAGTTGTATAATAATGAAACAGTCTTTATTTCTATAATCAAGTGTTACATTGTTTTGACTGTCACCTACACAATTTTCAATGGGTTCTATTACACAAATGATGGTTGGGTACAGCATAAATTAAATCTTATAATCTATGCAATGAAATAGGTAATAGATTGGATTTTCAAATGCATTGTCATCTGTGCACCATTAGACATGTATGCCCAGTTAAACTAGTTATGGTAGAGTGCTTCACTGGTGTATAAAATTCTTAAAGTATTTATTTTACATATTTGGTAGCTTTAGATTTTATTGACTTTAAGGGATTTGATGGCAAGCAGTTAGGTATCGGAGCCATGGACCTATGAATACTGCTCCACGGAGTACACAAACACCAAAGGCATAGGTAACATGCATGGAGTTGCTCACACACATTTAGTTAATGATGGTGTGCTCCAGTAATCTATTTTTTTTAAGTATTATGATTGTATCTGGTTATTGCTAAAAGTACAGGTGGAATTATTAAAGGGGGCAAAAGCTACAGGAAAACATAAATTAAGACTGCCTTACTTTCGAAGATATCCTCTAACCTTTATGACTAATTATGGTTTTCTGTATTCGAAAATGGGGTGTTTCTACCTACAAATCGTTTCTTTTCTACACCATTGCTATAAAAAATATGTCTTAACATGACTTTTAAATTATTCACCTCTAAAGTGGGCGCCGAATAGATTGGGTGTCAGTTCAACGGGTAGTTTGAGTAATACTTTTGTCACTTTTATCTTAGTTAATCTTATTGCTTATCTAAACATGATGTAGGAGTGAGTATAATCACAATCACAATACCTTCAAGCCTATACATAGTAAATGAAAAGATGATTTTGTCACATGAAGCTAATATACCTATGTATAAAATGTTTTCGCTTTTATTTCTACTAGTTAAGTAGTCAATAATTATTTTTGTTGTAAATAAATAATACAATTAAATGTTTGAATATATGAATTGTTACAAGATTGTGGTGTAAATTATTAAATATACGAAGATGTATGTTAAACTAAGTAGTTTTACTCGTAATATAATCCTAAGAAAAACCCTAAGCACCATAAAACATCGCCTGTAATAAAACAATGTTTTAAAATATATGATTTATTTACAAAACATCTTTTCTAAATTGTATTAAAATAATACAAGGCACATAATGGTAAACATTGTAGCAATTTTACCCACACATACCTACAACCAGTAAAGAGTTAAATATATTACCACCTTTTTGAGAAGTCGGCTAAATTAAAACCATACACACGCAAATCGAGGCTGAATCGCTAAGTAAAATTGAGTTCTCAGCGAAAGATAAATTAAACGCAAGTCAATAACCATTCCATTTGGGTGCGCCTCCACTGCGATCACTACCCCGCCAAGCGTGGAGATAATAATAAAACAATCTTGCCGCTGGCGGCCTATTTCAGATATTTGCTGTGCGCATTACAAGTTACTTATGATTTATTCATGTGGAAGGCTATAGGAGAAGAGGAAGGCAAAAAGATGGATGGATTCCGTAAAACAGAACATGCGTTTTTTTTTTGCCCAGCACCACGGAGAGGTGCTGGCAATTCATCTTATCTGATTTTCAAGTTATGATAAGGTCGAAGGTGGAGGCGCATTTCACCCGGAATCCTCAAAAAAACTGAGGAACAGGCAATCTTACCTCTAATTAACGGAATACAACAATTTAAGAATTGTTGTTATGGCGACACAATTAGGTAAGATGGTGGTAGCTGGCCAGGCAGACTTAAACGAAGTCCTACCACCGACCAAACCAAGCACAATAATGTACTCCCCTGTGGATCGAACCCGGGACCTCTGTATCTAAACCCGTGGGCGAACCACTAGTCCACAGAGGCGGTTAAAAATAATAATGGTAAATGATTTTTGATATTGTTAAGACCTAATGAATGTAAACTTGCCTTTCTCCTTGTGTGCTGGTCGAGATGCCGAAAAGGCGGTAGATTTGACGTTTCAAAATGATCCTAAAAATCCTAATGAATAAAAAAAAAACTTGTTTATATGTTAAGTCTTACTGGCAGTAGGTATAGGTAGGAGCTACATTACTATCACTGAAAGACATCACAATTATTACATCAGGCACATTACACCCTATCTAGTTACTCCATGGTTCCGGATCACCTTCTGCGACCAATTCAAGCCAAAATCAACTTTTATCAGATAGATGATTTTTTACCATAGCTCTTGGGTTAAATGGTTATTTTAATTATAAATTGGTTTAGTAGAACCAATGATTTTTTTGCTGTGAATCAACAAACTGGAACCATATAGCAAATCTCCAACGTGACAACATACATTTAAACATTTTATAACTTAAAATAAAACATATAAAGGTACACAATAGAATGATCAAGTAATACATTTGAACTTTGCTCACATATATGAAACTACAGGTGCCCTTTCTAACTAATAATTTTGAACATCGGTTAGCATAATCGGAAGGTACACAATGTACATAATATGTCATACTTCAAGTAACTTGCATATACTTTCATAAATAATTTACTACTGAGTAAATTAAGCAGTCTTCATAAATCAACCTACCAATGGTATACGATTATCAATTATTCTTTCTTAAAATTTCAAAAAGAAAACAATTCAAGAAAAAACCTCATATTGTACTGGTGTAATGGCCAGTTTTAAAAGGACACACTGTAGTTGCTTGAGGTGAAAATATAAAAAAATAACCTATAGAACATGAAAAATAACTAAATAACGCAGATCTTATTCTATGGTTAATAGAAACTTATTTCTCAGTCATCTACAATTCAAATAAATAATCAGATTTGAGTTTCATATATTGGCAACACCTGACATCCTATTGTTACTTTGTAAAACACATTTTAAGAGGTGCTGAGGGCCTTGTCGAGGATTGTAAAGGACTGACCTTTCTAAGAGCCTTTTACATAAAGCTTACCTATAAAAAAAATTGTTATGTTTTCCTACCTTGTCTCTCTTTTCTGTGCAGTGTTGCCTACATATGAGACGAGAATCGCATATTTTAGTATACATAAACAATTTTTTTTTCTAACTAGTAATATGAAATGGTTTTGGCATTTAATTCTTAAAATGAACATCGTTATTTCTTATTAAAATTTTAATATTCGTCAAGCACAAGTTGCCAGGTTAAAATAAGAGTATCAGGTATCCCGAATCATACAAAAAGAGATCATGAGAACAAGCTGTACTTTTGGCATATTTTATTGCAACACAGCATTGTGGTTATTAAAATATGTAGCAATTTCGTTTAATAAATGTACTTTGCCTAATTTTACAAAATAGGGTCACTTTAGGAACATATTTGTGCCCAATTTTTAACAATGTACTTGCTTTTAATGTAAAATCTATACGTCATAATATTATGCAGACACATGAATTAAACCCGTGGTGGAATTATTGTGAGAGTTAGTTTATTTTAAAGGTATTATTTCAAAATGGATGATCTAAATATATAAAATACTATTGCTGATTTACTGACTGACTATCATTGGATAGTAACTAGAACTCCTATAGGTACAATACTAGTACTTTAATGGAAGAAGAGCTTGAAGCATTGGCAATTTTTTTTTTTTAAAACCTATAAATATAATTTTCTATCTTTTCTTGTACCTGTATGTGTGTTTGTTACAGTTAGGTGGCGCTGCGATCGCCATGACGAGACCGAAGTTTCCGGCGCTTCAATTGTATTTTCTTATAATAAGTATGTGTGATATTAATACAATATTCATAATTTGATCTACCTATTTCGTAATTAGAGTATATATAACGTGTTACAAAAATATAATTGAACACCATTTACATGGCTAGATTATCTTTAATTACTTACTTAAATTGATGTTATACGTAATTTACAGCTATTAATGATTATTTATTGTCATTTGATTGTGCGTTTAGAATGTAACGGATTTGTATAACCTGAAAATAAAATAAATAATTATATTATTATGAATATCAACTGGATATTTAACATGAATTGTTTTCAAAACAATGATAGTTCCAAAAGTTTGGTACAATTATGTTGAGAATAACACAACGCGTGCCTATAAATATTAATTAGGGCAACGGTTCTCTTTCTTAATTGTACCGTTGCCCTCGAGGGGTCTAACACCTGTCTATTTCAACGTTCAAAGAAAGAAGTTCGACGATCGTCACAGCTTAGTTTGTAGTTGCTTGCCTTCTGCACTGTTGGTTGTGGGTTTGATTCCCACCCGGGACAAATATCCGTACGATGAATATAGATATTTGTTGTGTTTAGAAATACCTACTTATATATTTTTTTATACAATATTGTCAACAATTAATCAATCCGTGGATATAAGATTGCGGGTCATATTTGTCTACCTACTTAGTACACTAGTTTATGACTGATTTTGGTCTCAAATAAATAACATTAGATGAAAAAAAAAACATACAGTATCTCATTCTCTCGCAGGCTAAATTCCATAGTTTGCCTTCTTTTGGTGTCGCTTTTTCGTTTCATTGAGTTACAAAAGCAGTTACACTTCAGAAAAGAGTTACCTATAGATGTGTATATGTTACGTGCGCGGGGTCCATCCAATGGAGGTGGGTGAGGTCACAGCTCCTCGTAGAACGCGAGCCGCGTCTTGGTGGAGCCTTGCTTCAGTTTGCGCAGCGTCGAGTACTTGTTGTCTCCCGTCTGGGTCTGACAATCAAACAAAGATCTAAATCGATAATGTGCCTTGTTGTAATATGACTTTTTCCCTTTGAGAATTCATGTCTGATCACTGAGCGTGGAACTTATGAGGATGGGTTAGTCACTACTGGGGTAGTCTAGGTCCCGACGTTTGGCATATTATGTCCTAGGTTTGCAAACTAGTATTCAATACATGTCAGGTTGCAAGCCCACCGCCGCTTAGCGGAGTACTAGCCAGTGACACGTGACTTTCGGATTGTTGATCCTAGGGTCACGCCTAGGGTCACGCCGGTTTCCTCACGATATCTGCCACAGAACCGCTATTTAGGAAAATATTGAATAGTAGATGAAAAAGCAAATAAACGTACTATTAACACATTTTTGTGAATGTTATGTATTTTATTCTTGTACTAACCATAACTGTAACTCTTAATAATAATGTAATTTGTAGTTGATAAGTAGTTTTAGTTATTTTTTCAATACGATTGTAAATTTTGATGCAATTTACTTCGTATGACCATAATAACGGAGAGAAGAAGTTTTTCCCCCGCGGGTAAAATATCCACAGGCAATACCCGTTTTATATATCTTGGAGATATAACAAGCAATAAGCCCACCTAAATGTTAAGTGTATCTCTTGCCTATAACAAACCTTACTGCGTTGGTTTTTTTTTTATTGTACGACGGGGAAGCGCTTGGCCTTCATCTCACCTGGTTACAAGTTGAGATAAGGTTAAAGGTGGAGGCGCACTCCACACGGAATCCTCAACAAACTGAGGAACTGGCTATCTATATATATATATATATTACCTGTAAATGCCGAAACACATTTTTTTTAAGGATTGTTATTATGGCGACATAATTAGGTAAGATGGTGGTAGCTAGCCAGGCGGACTTAAACAAAATCCACCAAGTTGGTGGTAGGATTCTTTGTGGATGTGTTTTTCACATCCACAAAGAACATGACCTACGCGGCACTGCATTGAGCCCATCAATTTGAGGCATAAAGGTATTACGCGTGCGCGTAATTCCACCGGCAAACATACCCTTCTCGAATACAGCAATGCTGCTTGGGGGCCGAAATATATAATAATAAATATTACAGGACGTTAATTTCACACAACGCCATCTAGCCCCAAACTAAGCATAGCTTGTAATATGGGAACTAGATTACGGATAGAATACTTAAATATATATATATTTTTAAATATATACATACTATAAATACAACACCCAACAAATTATATGGTATATGGTAATAAAATACATACCTGTGCTTCATGTATTCTGTCCAGTGTCGCCGCGGACGTGGCGTCGACTCGGAGTACTGAGAACTCACAACGCAGCTCGTCCAGTTGTTGCTGGAGATGCTTCGACTTGGCGAGATACTCCACCCTGTAATTATTGATCGAGTGAGCGAAGCGAACTACATCTCCCAGTAGGAAAATCTGGCACTACATGTATGTGTGTATGTGGTTATGTTTGTGACGGCATTACCCTCAAACGGGTTGTACGATCTTAATTGAATTTAAACTGTAAAGAGATAACATACATATAAATTGATTTACGCGGAGGATTTAAGGTAGAGGTAGATTTTGAGATATTGGGGTGGAAAAATACGATATTTCACTCAACACTTTTGAATAGTAGATCCGATCAATTCAAAACAGGGATTTTAAGTGAGACAAGAAGATTTATGTCTTGTTTTTGAAAAAAAATTGAAAGAGGTTCTGCTATCTTGAGTAACTGCACATTTCAAATAAAGTTTTGCTAGTTAAATTATAATAACTTGCACTATTGCTGTGCCACAAGTAGCGAGTGTACGCTCAACAAATAATAACAATCCAGAAACGTGTGTAATGCCTTTGAATGCAGGACAGGACACCTTGTCTGTTTATTTGTACCCCGCCGTTGTTACCAGCGCCATCTAGTTCGCAGCAGGGAACTAACCTCTCCTTATTTGTACCCCGCCGTTGTTACCAGCGCCATCTAGGTCGCAGCAGGGAACTAACCTCTCCTTATTTGTACCCCGCCGTTGTTACCAGCGCCATCTAGTTCGCAGCAGGGAACTAACCTCTTCTTATTTGTACCCCACCGTTGTTACCAGCGCCATCTAGTTCGCAGCAGGGAACTAACTTCTCCTTATTTGTACCCCGCCGTTGTTACCAGCGCCATCTAGGTCGCAGCAGGGAACTAACCTCTCCTTATTTGTACCCCGCCGTTGTTACCAGCGCCATCTAGTTCGCAGCAGGGAACTAACCTCTTCTTATTTGTACCCCACCGTTGTTACCAGCGCCATCTAGTTCGCAGCAGGGAACTAACCTCTCCTTATTTGTACCCCGCCGTTGTTACCAGCGCCATCTAGTTCGCAGCAGGGAACTAACCTCTCCTTATTTGTACCCCGCCGTTGTTACCAGCGCCATCTAGTTCGCAGCAGGGAACTAACCTCTCCTTATTTGTACCCCGCCGTTGTTACCAGCGCCATCTAGTTCGCAGCAGGGAACTAACCTCTTCTTATTTGTACCCCACCGTTGTTACCAGCGCCATCTAGTTCGCAGCAGGGAACTAACCTCTCCTTATTTGTACCCCGCCGTTGTTACCAGCGCCATCTAGGTCGCAGCAGGGAACTAACCTCTCCTTATTTGTACCCCGCCGTTGTTACCAGCGCCATCTAGTTCGCAGCAGGGAACTAACCTCTTCTTATTTGTACCCCACCGTTGTTACCAGCGCCATCTAGTTCGCAGCAGGGAACTAACCTCTCCTTATTTGTACCCCGCCGTTGTTACCAGCGCCATCTAGTTCGCAGCAGGGAACTAACCTCTCCTTATTTGTACCCCGCCGTTGTTACCAGCGCCATCTAGTTCGCAGCAGGGAACTAACCTCTCCTTATTTGTACCCCGCCGTTGTTACCAGCGCCATCTAGTTCGCAGCAGGGAACTAACCTCTCCTTATTTGTACCCCGCCGTTGTTACCAGCGCCATCTAGTTCGCAGCAGGGAACTAACCTCTCCTTATTTGTACCCCGCCGTTGTTACCAGCGCCATCTAGTTCGCAGCAGGGAACTAACCTCTTCTTATTTGTACCCCACCGTTGTTACCAGCGCCATCTAGTTCGCAGCAGGGAACTAACCTCTCCTTATTTGTACCCCGCCGTTGTTACCAGCGCCATCTAGGTCGCAGCAGGGAACTAACCTCTCCTTATTTGTACCCCGCCGTTGTTACCAGCGCCATCTAGTTCGCAGCAGGGAACTAACCTCTTCTTATTTGTACCCCACCGTTGTTACCAGCGCCATCTAGTTCGCAGCAGGGAACTAACCTCTCCTTATTTGTACCCCGCCGTTGTTACCAGCGCCATCTAGTTCGCAGCAGGGAACTAACCTCTCCTTATTTGTACCCCGCCGTTGTTACCAGCGCCATCTAGTTCGCAGCAGGGAACTAACCTCTCCTTATTTGTACCCCGCCGTTGTTACCAGCGCCATCTAGTTCGCAGCAGGGAACTAACCTCTCCTTATTTGTACCCCGCCGTTGTTACCAGCGCCATCTAGTTCGCAGCAGGGAACTAACCTCTCCTTCTCGATCTCAATGCTCAGCCTGTGTATGTGCGGGTCGTCGTCCGCCACCAGCTGGTACGAGTCCCGCTCCGGCTCCGGCGGCGGGTCGCCGAGCGACGCCGGCAGGGAGCACGTCGACGGGAACAGAGAGGGCGCCACACTCGACTGCAGCAACACGTCCTGCGGGAACACATTTGTCGGAAAGGGACACATATATAAATATTACAGGACATTAATTTTACACAGCACCATTTAGCCCCAAACTAAGCATAGCTTGTAATATGGGAGCTAGATTACGGATATAATACTTAAATACTTTTTGTAAATACATACATACTATATGATACAACACCCAAACACATAACAAACATCTATATTCATCACACAAATGTTTGCTCTGGGTGGGAATCGAACCCACAGCCTACAGCGCAGAAGGCAGTTACCACCAACTGAGCTATGAGGCTTGTTGCGATAGCAAACATAACGTTACCGATACCATGTGTTACATGTTTACTATTGTACGGCAGGAATTTCTTCCTTCATCTCACCTGAGGTTGAAACGCACTTCACCCGGAATCCTCAACAAACTGAGGAACTGGCATCCTACCTCTAAATGCCGTTCGATTGCGTTTCTTTAGTGAGAACGATACGTCTTTTGGGTGTTCGTTAATGAGAAAGATAGATAACTGTTGTCGTCCTTCGTGATTTCGTTAGTGAGAAAGAGATTTTTGTGTGATTAAAAACATTTATCGATTTATCCCCTTTTCAGTAAAGGCCGTACGACATCAAAAGCATGAGCAAGAAAATAATCGATAGTTTCGCTTTACCGTCAGCACCGGCCTTACCAACCTGTTATAATTCAAGTAAGCCTTGTGCTAAAAAAAGTGCAGCAATTTGTTCCTAGGTCAAGTAATGTCTGATTGATCAATTGTCTTAGTTGATATAATACTCACAGAGTTTGACTGGTACCCGTTGCATATTCCGTTGGACATCCCGTTAGTGATCCCGTTGGTAATCCCGTTAGACATTCCGTTGGACATTGTCAGGTACGTCAGCAATTGTTCTTTGCCCTGGAGATATGAAACCGGGATAATAAAAGACCAATTGAGGGCGATCTCAAGAAAGATTATATCAATAGTTCTTTAAATTGACCATCCCTCCCCTATTTTACCCCCTTGGGGTTTGGCCTGTTTCTCTGCGGACAGTAGCTCGCCCTCATGTAATACTTACATTGGGAGGTAGCGAGCCATTGTTCCTGGTGAGGAAGTTGACCAACTTCTCCTTGGCCTGTTTCTCCGCAGACAGTAGCTCCCCCTCATGTAATACTTACATTGGGAGGTAGCGAGCCATTGTTCCTGGTGAGGAAGTTGACCAACTTCTCCTTGGCCTGTTTCTCCGCAGACAGTAGCTCCCCCTCATGTAATACTTACATTGGGAGGTAGCGAGCCATTGTTCCTGGTGAGGAAGTTGACCAACTTCTCCTTGGCCTGTTTCTCCGCAGACAGTAGCTCGCCCTCATGTAATACTTACATTGGGAGGTAGCGAGCCATTGTTCCTGGTGAGGTAAGGAAGTTGACCAACTTCTCCTCGGCCTGTTTCTCCGCAGACAGTAGCTCCCCCTCATGTAATACTTACATTGGGAGGTAGCGAGCCATTGTTCCTGGTGAGGAAGTTGATCAACTTCTCCTTGGCCTGTTTCTCCGCAGACAGTAGCTCGCCCTCATGTAATACTTACATTGGGAGGTAGCGAGCCATTGTTCCTGGTGAGGAAGTTGACCAACTTCTCCTTGGCCTGTTTCTCCGCAGACAGTAGCTCCCCTCATGTAATACTTACATTGGGAGGTAGCGAGCCATTGTTCCTGGTGAGGAAGTTGACCAACTTCTCCTTGGCCTGTTTCTCCGCAGACAGTAGCTCGCCCTCATGTAATACTTACATTGGGAGGTAGCGAGCCATTGTTCCTGGTGAGGAAGTTGACCAACTTCTCCTTGGCCTGTTTCTCCGCAGACAGTAGCTCCCCCTCATGTAATACTTACATTGGGAGGTAGCGAGCCATTGTTCCTGGTGAGGAAGTTGACCAACTTCTCCTTGGCCTGTTTCTCCGCAGACAGTAGCTCCCCCTCATGTAATACTTACATTGGGAGGTAGCGAGCCATTGTTCCTGGTGAGGAAGTTGACCAACTTCTCCTTGGCCTGTTTCTCCGCAGATAGTAGCTCCCCCTCATGTAATACTTACATTGGGAGGTAGCGAGCCATTGTTCCTGGTGAGGAAGTTGACCAACTTCTCCTTGGTCTGTTTCTCCGCAGACAGTAGCTCCCCCTCATGTAATACTTACATTGGGAGGTAGCGAGCCATTGTTCCTGGTGAGGAAGTTGACCAACTTCTCCTTGGCCTGTTTCTCCGCAGACAGTAGCTCCCCCTCATGTAATACTTACATTGGGAGGTAGCGAGCCATTGTTCCTGGTGAGGTAAGGAAGTTGACCAACTTCTCCTTGGCCTGTTTCTCCGCAGACAGTAGCTCCCCCTCATGTAATACTTACATTGGGAGGTAGCGAGCTATTGTTCCTGGTGAGGTAAGGAAGTTGACCAACTTCTCCTTGGCCTGTTTCTCCGCAGACAGTAGCTCGCCCTCATGTAATACTTACATTGGGAGGTAGCGAGCCATTGTTCCTGGTGAGGAAGTTGACCAACTTCTCCTTGGCCTGTTTCTCCGCAGACAGTAGCTCCCCCTCATGTAATACTTACATTGGGAGGTAGCGAGCCATTGTTCCTGGTGAGGAAGTTGACCAACTTCTCCTTGGCCTGTTTCTCCGCAGACAGTAGCTCCCCCTCATGTAATACTTACATTGGGAGGTAGCGAGCCATTGTTCCTGGTGAGGAAGTTGACCAACTTCTCCTTGGCCTGTTTCTCCGCAGACAGTAGCTCGCCCTCATGTAATACTTACATTGGGAGGTAGCGAGCCATTGTTCCTGGTGAGGTAAGGAAGTTGACCAACTTCTCCTTGGCCTGTTTCTCCGCAGACAGTAGCTCCCCCTCATGTAATACTTACATTGGGAGGTAGCGAGCCATTGTTCCTGGTGAGGAAGTTGATCAACTTCTCCTTGGCCTGTTTCTCCGCAGACAGTAGCTCGCCCTCATGTAATACTTACATTGGGAGGTAGCGAGCCATTGTTCCTGGTGAGGAAGTTGACCAACTTCTCCTTGGCCTGTTTCTCCGCAGACAGTAGCTCCCCTCATGTAATACTTACATTGGGAGGTAGCGAGCCATTGTTCCTGGTGAGGAAGTTGACCAACTTCTCCTTGGCCTGTTTCTCCGCAGACAGTAGCTCGCCCTCATGTAATACTTACATTGGGAGGTAGCGAGCCATTGTTCCTGGTGAGGAAGTTGACCAACTTCTCCTTGGCCTGTTTCTCCGCAGACAGTAGCTCCCCCTCATGTAATACTTACATTGGGAGGTAGCGAGCCATTGTTCCTGGTGAGGAAGTTGACCAACTTCTCCTTGGCCTGTTTCTCCGCAGACAGTAGCTCCCCCTCATGTAATACTTACATTGGGAGGTAGCGAGCCATTGTTCCTGGTGAGGAAGTTGACCAACTTCTCCTTGGCCTGTTTCTCCGCAGACAGTAGCTCCCCCTCATGTAATACTTACATTGGGAGGTAGCGAGCCATTGTTCCTGGTGAGGAAGTTGACCAACTTCTCCTTGGCCTGTTTCTCCGCAGACAGTAGCTCCCCCTCATGTAATACTTACATTGGGAGGTAGCGAGCCATTGTTCCTGGTGAGGAAGTTGACCAACTTCTCCTTGGCCTGTTTCTCCGCAGACAGTAGCTCCCCCTCATGTAATACTTACATTGGGAGGTAGCGAGCCATTGTTCCTGGTGAGGAAGTTGACCAACTTCTCCTTGGCCTGTTTCTCCGCAGACAGTAGCTCCCCCTCATGTAATACTTACATTGGGAGGTAGCGAGCCATTGTTCCTGGTGAGGAAGTTGACCAACTTCTCCTTGGCCTGTTTCTCCGCAGACAGTAGCTCCCCCTCATGTAATACTTACATTGGGAGGTAGCGAGCCATTGTTCCTGGTGAGGAAGTTGACCAACTTCTCCTTGGCCTGTTTC
The DNA here is from genome assembly GCA_951394065.1 of Venusia cambrica. Lineage (NCBI taxonomy): Eukaryota > Metazoa > Arthropoda > Insecta > Lepidoptera > Geometridae > Venusia > Venusia cambrica. The sequence continues at coordinate 1,551,033 of OX596067.1, read as the reverse complement.
TCCGCAGACAGTAGCTCCCCCTCATGTAATACTTACATTGGGAGGTAGCGAGCCATTGTTCCTGGTGAGGAAGTTGACCAACTTCTCCTTGGCCTGTTTCTCCGCAGACAGTAGCTCCCCCTCATGTAATACTTACATTAGGAGGTAGCGAGCCATTGTTCCTGGTGAGGAAGTTGACCAACTTCTCCTTGGCCTGTTTCTCCGCAGACAGTAGCTCCCCCTCATGTAATACTTACATTGGGAGGTAGCGAGCCATTGTTCCTGGTGAGGAAGTTGACCAACTTCTCCTTGGCCTGTTTCTCCGCAGACAGTAGCTCCCCCTCATGTAATACTTACATTGGGAGGTAGCGAGCCATTGTTCCTGGTGAGGAAGTTGACCAACTTCTCCTTGGCCTGTTTCTCCGCAGACAGTAGCTCGCCCTCATGTAATACTTACATTGGGAGGTAGCGAGCCATTGTTCCTGGTGAGGTAAGGAAGTTGACCAACTTCTCCTTGGCCTGTTTCTCCGCAGACAGTAGCTCCCCCTCATGTAATACTTACATTGGGAGGTAGCGAGCTATTGTTCCTGGTGAGGTAAGGAAGTTGACCAACTTCTCCTTGGCCTGTTTCTCCGCAGACAGTAGCTCGCCCTCATGTAATACTTACATTGGGAGGTAGCGAGCCATTGTTCCTGGTGAGGAAGTTGACCAACTTCTCCTTGGCCTGTTTCTCCGCAGACAGTAGCTCCCCCTCATGTAATACTTACATTGGGAGGTAGCGAGCCATTGTTCCTGGTGAGGAAGTTGACCAACTTCTCCTTGGCCTGTTTCTCCGCAGACAGTAGCTTGATCAACTTCTCCTTGGCCTGTTTCTCCGCAGACAGTAGCTCGCCCTCATGTAATACTTACATTGGGAGGTAGCGAGCCATTGTTCCTGGTGAGGAAGTTGACCAACTTCTCCTTGGCCTGTTTCTCCGCAGACAGTAGCTCCCCTCATGTAATACTTACATTGGGAGGTAGCGAGCCATTGTTCCTGGTGAGGAAGTTGACCAACTTCTCCTTGGCCTGTTTCTCCGCAGACAGTAGCTCGCCCTCATGTAATACTTACATTGGGAGGTAGCGAGCCATTGTTCCTGGTGAGGAAGTTGACCAACTTCTCCTTGGCCTGTTTCTCCGCAGACAGTAGCTCCCCCTCATGTAATACTTACATTGGGAGGTAGCGAGCCATTGTTCCTGGTGAGGAAGTTGACCAACTTCTCCTTGGCCTGTTTCTCCGCAGACAGTAGCTCCCCCTCATGTAATACTTACATTGGGAGGTAGCGAGCCATTGTTCCTGGTGAGGAAGTTGACCAACTTCTCCTTGGCCTGTTTCTCCGCAGACAGTAGCTCCCCCTCATGTAATACTTACATTGGGAGGTAGCGAGCCATTGTTCCTGGTGAGGAAGTTGACCAACTTCTCCTTGGCCTGTTTCTCCGCAGACAGTAGCTCGCCCTCATGTAATACTTACATTGGGAGGTAGCGAGCCATTGTTCCTGGTGAGGTAAGGAAGTTGACCAACTTCTCCTTGGCCTGTTTCTCCGCAGACAGTAGCTCCCCCTCATGTAATACTTACATTGGGAGGTAGCGAGCTATTGTTCCTGGTGAGGTAAGGAAGTTGACCAACTTCTCCTTGGCCTGTTTCTCCGCAGACAGTAGCTCGCCCTCATGTAATACTTACATTGGGAGGTAGCGAGCCATTGTTCCTGGTGAGGAAGTTGACCAACTTCTCCTTGGCCTGTTTCTCCGCAGACAGTAGCTCGCCCTCATGTAATACTTACATTGGGAGGTAGCGAGCCATTGTTCCTGGTGAGGAAGTTGACCAACTTCTCCTTGGCCTGTTTCTCCGCAGACAGTAGCTCCCCCTCATGTAATACTTACATTGGGAGGTAGCGAGCCATTGTTCCTGGTGAGGAAGTTGACCAACTTCTCCTTGGCCTGTTTCTCCGCGGAGCGCGCAGACAGTAGCTCCCCCCGCAGACGCTCGGCCTCGGCCGCTCGCTTCTCGGACTCCTCCACGAGCCGCGCGGTCAGGTACTCCGCCTCGCGAGTCTTACGCTCCAGGTGCACCTGGGGGAAATCCGCCACTATATGTACTTATGTATGTATGTGGCGATGTTTGTCTCAAACGGGTTATCCGATTTTAGTGAAATTAAAACCTTAAACTATTTCGAGATTGAAATTTAGTGTCTCGAGCGATGGGATATTTATTTTCATTACAATGTCTCAGAAAAGGGTAATATTTGACTTGTTCATTTTCGTCTATATATTTAGAACGGTTGATCCGATTACTTGTTTTTTTATTAACCGAACAGGGGTAAACATTAAGCGTTACAAAAGGGGTGAATGAGATAAAAGTCCACTGAAATGTTATATGACAGGATTGACGCAGCACATTATTGTCGCCTATATCTTTTGAACGGTTGATCCGATTACTTGTTTTTTATTTACCGAACAGGGGTAAACATTAAGCGTTACAAAAGGGGTCAATGAGATGAAAGTTCACTGAAATGTTATATGACAGGATTGACGCAGCACATTATTGTCGCCTATATCTTTTGAACGGTTGATCCGATTACTTGTTTTTTATTTACCGAACAGGGGTAAACATTAAGCGTTACAAAAGGGGTCAATGAGATGAAAGTTCACTGAAATGTTATATGACAGGATTGACGCAGCACATTATTGTCCATTATAATGAGAAAAGAACTTCCTCCAAAACTATTAGGTTTGGTCATAATCACCACGTCCGTGGGCTGGAAGGGTAGATTTTTTAACCACGAATAGAATAAAAACGATTTTAAAAGCACTTTAAAAATGTTGACTAAGGGACTTATTGTATTCTGCCCACCTACTATGACGTACGGTCGATGCTTTGGTGTTTTGCTCTCATTTTGGCATTGCATAGAATAAGAGGTAGCAACGTGAGAGAGCCTCAAACACTCAGAGGAGTAAAGAGATTAATATAAAGTGTTTTAAACACACTTTTATGTTTTGTTACATAATAAGTTTATTTTTATGAAACATTTTTTTAACACAACATCACGAGATCCCAGCTCGGGGCGAACTTCAAGAATTTTATTTTTGTAATCTGAGCCGGTAAAAATCTTAAAAACTATCAATTCGAGCTGAATTTATGTTATGGCTAAGTACGTATTCCATAGCCAAGTGTTATTTATTACACTTCCATCTAATTTGTCTACCGGTCGTCATAAAAAGAACTGTACACTTGCACTGCTGGAATTTCCCTTCTCTTCTTCTTCAAATGATCTGCTCTTACCTTCTCCTCCTCCGTCCTGATAGCAGACAACCTCAGCCTCGCGTTCTCTCTCTCCGCGTCTGAAGCCTTCTGCGCTAACAGAGAAGCCTCTTCCTCAGCCACTCTCCCCTTCTCTGCCAATAGCTCGGCCGTTTCTTCAGAACGACGCTGAAATACACCACAATATAAAGGAAGCCTCTGTGGTCTAGTGTTTCAACCACAGCTGTCAGATCTAGCGGTCCCGGTTTCGATCCCCAGGGGAGTACAATATTGTGTGGTCGGTGGTAGGACTTTGCCTGCCTAGCTAGCTACCACCATCTTACCAAAGCCTGTCGTCATAACAACAATTCGCCACTTCACCAGATTTTTCAGGTGATGGTAAGGCCGAAGGTGAAAGGGCACTTCACCGAAATCCTCAACAAACTGGGGAACTGGCTATCTTACTTCTAAATGCCGGAACACAACAATTAAAGAATTGTTATAATGGCGACAGAATTAGGTAAGATGGTGGTAGCTAGCCAGGCGGACTTAAACAAAATCCTACCACCAACCAAAATGTGTGTTCCGGCATTTATTATGAATGGTTCAAAACATTAAAAAAAATGTTCCGTTCACTTCTAATCAGCCGTCAGCTCATCTTCCACTCCTCACACACGCATGTGTTGACAGAGGTTCCCATGGGGAGTACAATATATTGTGCTTGCTTTGGTTGGTGGTTGGACTTTGTTGAAGTCCGCCTGGCTAGCTACCACCATCTTACCTAATTCTGTCTCCATAATAACAATTCTAAAATTGTTGTGTTCCAGCATTCAGAGGTAAGATAGCCAGTTCCTCAGTTTGATGAGGATTCCGGGTGAAGTGCGCCTCCACCTTCGGCATTATCTCAACTTGTTACCAGGTGAGATGAAGGCCAAGTGCTTACCCGTCGTAAAAAAATGTCTTCTTTTACGCAATCCATCATCTCTTATCGATCTTCCTCCACTCCTATGGCCTTCCACATTCATATTCAAAGTTTTTCTTGCAACGTGACTTTCGTCCCTTCGCATACCATGTACCATGCTAGCCAGCTTCCTCTCTTCATTTCTAATATTATCCATCCTTGTCACACCACACATCCACATTGGCCGCATGCAGTCTTCTTTCATCCGTCCCCTTCACTCAAAAATGAGATCCATACAACAAAACCCGTAGATTTTCCCCTATCAGTAGGAACCAGTGAACCCGCTACAAACTACGCGTTCGTACCAGGGCCTCATTAGCGAGTCGGATCTCCTCCTGGTACTGAAGCAGACGTTGCTCCATGGCGGCCCTCTCCCGCTCCGCCGCTTCGCGCAGCTGCTTCTCACGGGAGAGCTTGTTCCTCTCTATTTGGCGACGCTGTGGAAGCACAATTGGTGAGTCAATCTGCATTATGCATCCCTGGTACTTCTACTAGGCTTTCAATCGAAAGATCAGCTGCCCAACTAGGCCTGGCATGCGTGGGAGTCACAATAACGCAAGGTAATCCTCAAGAACACGAGATCAGGGACCCTGCGAAGACCCCACGAATATTCTGTGCTTCTGGTCGGAGTTAGGCTGGCTTTACAACTCGGACATTCCTCACGCACAATGGAACACCTCAGAGTCTAAATGCGGAAACGGAACTCTTTTATTTACATTTACATTTCCTAGCAGTTCCGCCCACCCATACAAACGTAGTTAATTAGCTTATTTCGAAATAGCACGTAACTATACGCATACATCTGTCTTCGTAACTACACGTAATATCACTCAACGAATTGAAATTTTGCAGGTATATTCAGAAAGAGGTAATCTGTAATTGTTACGTTGCTTTTTCTATAAACACGATATAAATAAATATATTTCGTATTCTATCCGTAATCTAGTTCCCATATTACAACTAGCATTAGTTTGGGGCTTTTCCCCGAGGTAGTATGTACCTGTTTCCCCTGTTCCCCAAGGTAGTATGTACCTGTTCCCAGAGGTAGTACTTACCTGTTCCCCGAGGTAGTATGTACCTGTTCCCCGAGGTAGTATGTACCTGTTCCCCGAGGTAGTATGTACCTGTTCCCAGAGGTAGTACGTACCTGTTCCCCGAGGTAGTATGTACCTGTTTCCCGAGGTAGTACGTACCTGTTCCCCGAGGTAGTATGTACCTGTTCCCCGAGGTAATATGTACCTGTTTCCAGAGGTAGTATGTACCTGTTCCCCGAGGTAGTATGTACCTGTTCCCAGAGGTAGTACGTACCTGTTCTCCGAGGTAGTATGTACCTGGTTCCCGGGGTAGTATGTACCTGTTCCCCGAGGTAGTACGTACCTGTTTCTCCTCCTTGGCCTGCGCCTTCATCTGTTGCACTTCCATGGTGTCAGGCTTGCGCCGGCGCATGTACAGGTCGTGGTTACCGATGCACAGGTCTAGTATCTACAAACAATTTATATCGTGTTGTCATTCACGTTTTGAAAACACTTGCTAATTTATTCACTCTCCAGGTGAACTGCCTGCAGAATTGCCATAATCATATTTATATGCTCAATTGATAAGTTGGTGCCTGTTGTACTGTAGGTGGGTTTTAATGTAGAAAACACTGGACGAACGTTTGAGTGTAGAAAGTGTTCGACGTATTTCATACCTGCATTCATTCGATTCCACATGATAGTACGTATGACCGTATATCGTAACACAAAAACCTTGTCAATGCTGTTGGATAATGGAAACGAAAAATCGCTCCCATTATCCCGTTTTTTTATTTAAAATCCAAACTACTGGACCGATTTTAGTAAAATTTCTATGGGACCAATCTGGAATTATATATCCTCTCAAACAAAAAAAAAATTTTTCAAATTGGTTGAGAAATAACAGAGTTAGATATATACATAGAGGTAACAAACTAGTAGGTAGTCATTACTTTTTCATTTAATTCATGATTTTTTAGATGACAAACTGTGATTATTATAAATTTGACATTTGACACTTAATTTAATATGATTTTATTTTGATGGCTGTATTTGATGACATTTTTTATTAACATTTAAACTAGATTATTTTTAATTCTCTTGTAGATGCAATTATGTTTAATTTACATTCTTATAAAATTTGCATGCTCTTTAAGGCAGAGCATAATTGATACTTATTGATAACAACTGTAATAAAGATCTATGTTACATTATGTTCGAGCAAATAAAAATATCTTTATCTTTATCTTTAAACATTTATAAAAAAAATATCATACAACCGAATTGAGAACCTCCTCTTTTTTCGATTTTTGTCGATTAAAAATGATACTAGATACTCACCAATTTGTTCATCCCTTTAGGAGAGAAGAATATAAAGTTGGTGACACTTTTGTCGACGAACTTGATGACAAACTTCTTGTCGTCGAACGAGATGTGCTTGATCTCGGACCAGGGGAACGTGGTCTTCGGGGTCAGCTTGTTGTCCTTCTCGTAGATGTTCAGCCCGAGCGCCGTCACGCCGAGGTACAGCTCCGTGTCTTTCTTGTTCTGTGGATGGAATACACAGTGTTGTGGGACTGTTTACACAGGTGGCGGTAGATGTTCAGCCCGAGCGCCGTCACGCCGAGGTACAGCTCCGTGTCTTTCTTGTTCTGTGGATGGAATACACAGTGTTGTGGGACTGTTTACACAGGTGGCGGTAGATGTTCAGCCCGAGCGCCGTCACGCCGAGGTACAGCTCCGTGTCTTTCTTGTTCTGTGGATGGAATACACAGTGTTGTGGGACTGTTTACACAGGTGGCGGTAGATGTTCAGCCCGAGCGCCGTCACGCCGAGGTACAGCTCCGTGTCTTTCTTGTTCTGTGGATGGAATACACAGTGTTGTGGGACTGTTTACACAGGTGGCGGTAGATGTTCAGCCCGAGCGCCGTCACGCCGAGGTACAGCTCCGTGTCTTTCTTGTTCTGTGGATGGAATACACAGTGTTGTGGGACTGTTTACACAGGTGGCGGTAGATGTTCAGCCCGAGCGCCGTCACGCCGAGGTACAGCTCCGTGTCTTTCTTGTTCTGTGGATGGAATACACAGTGTTGTGGGACTGTTTACACAGGTGGCGGTAGATGTTCAGCCCGAGCGCCGTCACGCCGAGGTACAGCTCCGTGTCTTTCTTGTTCTGTGGATGGAATACACAGTGTTGTGGGACTGTTTACACAGGTGGCGGTAGATGTTCAGCCCGAGCGCCGTCACGCCGAGGTACAGCTCCGTGTCTTTCTTGTTCTGTGGATGGAATACACAGTGTTGTGGGACTATTTACACAGGTGGCGGTAGATGATCAGCCCGAGCGCCGTCACGCCGAGGTACAGCTCCGTGTCTTTCTTGTTCTGTGGATGGAATACACAGTGTTGTGGGACTATTTACACAGGTGGCGGTAGATGTTCAGCCCGAGCGCCGTCACGCCGAGGTACAGCTCCGTGTCTTTCTTGTTCTGTGGATGGAATACAGTGTTGTGGGACTGTTTACACAGGTGGCGCTGTGAACTAAGGAAAGTTCGTGATGTGGGGACTACATGACAATAATAAGTAACATTAGCAATACCTTGATAGCGAAGTAGTTGACACCGTACATGTCCAGGTCCTGAGCTATCTTCAGATACTCCATCTCGGCCTCATCTCGCGACATGCCTTTGTGATCCGCGTACCTATATCAACATGGAGATAACATAACATAAGATAATTCATTAACAGAAATAAATGACACAATAAATGATCTAACTAAGCTAATTAATAAAAGTATTTGTACATTTGTAATTTGTGTAGATCTATTCAACAAGCTATAAACCCTAACCCTAAGACTTAAATTAAACAGTACCTACTTCTGTACACTCTTCTGACATACAGACAGATGGACAGACAGTGGAGGCTTAGTAAAAGGGCTCGTTGGCGCCTTTTGCTAATTATTCAGCAACGAAATATTTATACGTCTGAACGTGCCTCTAAATGCCCCTTATGCCGTGATTCTCATAAGATCAATGCTCTGAGTAGTCATCACAGGTGAAATAGACACTTCTTGGTTGGCTCGCACCATTGTAGAAATCATCCTTGCCTGTTGAAGCTTCCAGTTCAAGAACTGACTGAATTAAAAAAGAAGTTAGCGGTATAACGCTGCTTCCTACCTTTAGTTGGCTTTTTTTTTCATATCTTAGCATCCTACCATTGGAGCTTACCATATCTTGATGCGGTCCTCCCACATCTCGGCCGTCATCTGGTACTGGTCGATGACCCGCTGCGGCAGTAGATCCTCGCTCGCCAGCATGCCCGGCTTGTAGGCGCTCTCGTCATAGTCTCCGTACTGGAAACAAAACGACTGACTATTGTGTTACAACTGAACTACGATTCAGCGGAAGGAACACCGGGCCTGTGAGTTTGACTCGCAGACAGTTCTAGGCAGGACGTAAAAACGGTCAGGTGTGAGTAGGACTCGCATACAGTTCTAAGTAGAACGTAAAAACAGCCAATTGTGAGTCAGACTCGGTGTACAGCTTGAGAGATTGGAATGCATTAAATATTTTTGATTCAAAAATACAGTTACTTAATCTTAATTTAATTTATATGTCATAAAAATATTATCATAATCAAATGAGCATTAAAGATGTCTTTATTCATCATTATACAAAACAAATTATATAAATGTGGAAACAAGTGAGGACTATTCCTAACAAATAAATATATATTATAACATAATTTTAAAATGGCCATGTGTGAGTTTGACTGGCACACAGTGAGTTCCGATTCACACACAACCAGGAATGGAATTCGTTGCTCTGTTTTTCTGCACCAGTACAGTTTTGAAGCCTTCAAGTCCAGAGTGAAATATTCCTTTTAGACGGCGACAAAGGCAAGATTTTTACATGTTTTTCAAGAGCATAGGTGGTCAAATGCTTGGCTATCACCAATAAAAAAAAGTTGTAAGACTTACCTTCGCCTGCACAGCATAGCTAGCCAACAGCACCGATGCCTCGGGAGGGCAGTAGATGTCCATGCTGAGGATGGCTGCCTTGACCTGCAGGAACAGCAGATGCTGCGTCACCTCCTGGATCAGTTCCTCAGCTACATCCTCCGGGTACAGCTTGCACAGTAGCATGAACGGCGTGCCTGGCATCTGGGAGACGCATTGCTCTTGCACTGGAAAGGGTACAACGAATTGTTTTAATAATCATTTTACACAACGCCATCTAGCTCCGAACTAAGTTTAAGTTAGTACCAAAGCTTATACACTCTTTTTTTCTAACGGTATGCCGTAGCGGTATGTCAACAATGTTTATGTCAAACGTGGAATCTGGCGAATATGCCTCAAGTAATTTTCTTTATTCGTCATTCATGACCAATTTGAACAAATTTTTTTTTTTTTACTATTGAACGACGGGTAAGCACTTGGCCTTCATCTCACCCAGTTACAAGTTGTTTTTTATTTTTTTATTAATGGCGAATTTGTAAATGTACTGGCGGATGTGTCCTATATCCATATTTATTATACAACACCCAAACACAGAACAAACATATATCTATATTCATTCCACAAATGTCTGTCATGGGTGGAAATGGAACCCACAACCTGTAGGTTGTAGGTCACTGTAATGCCTGTTATGTCACGGGCATGAAATTACGGATATTCTACTTATGTTATAATAATACATACAAATTCACAACCTGCGACTGGACTTGTTAAATATAAATAATCACGTTTACAAATAAAACCGACTTCAACGAAAAATATGATACAATTTCGTTTACCTGGATTTCGTATTTGTTCCAATCATTTTGATGACAGATGGACGAACCGACAGACAGACGCGTGATCCTATAAGGGATCCGTGTTTTCTTTACTCTTGCGGTAATACACCCTAAAAATACCCAAATCAAACAAAAAAAAAAATTCAAATTTGTCTAGCCGTCTCAGAGTAATCGGGGAACTTACATAAAAAATAATAAAAAAAGGATTTCAACGAATTGAGAACCTTCTTTTTTTTAAAGTCGGTTAAAAACTGATTAGAATGTATTTTCAGATACTAGGGCAGGTTCACGTAGTTTACTGAATTAAGCGCCATTTACATGATGCAAGTTTCTTGCCTGTTGCATACAATAAAATTGAAGCAATAAATTACCTGCATGGTCTAAACAGTACGTAACATTTTGATCTTTTGCGCAAGTTTTGCTTGCCAAAATTTTCTTGGTGTAAACAGCACATACAAAAATTTCTTAGGCGATTCTTGCATTCAATTATTTTTCTCTTCATTTGCCAACATGAGTGCAGTAAGTGAAGGTGTGTTAATCGTTGCTGCTCTTCTGAGACAAGAAATATTGACAACCAAATTTTAACACTTTTTGACTCATATTTTTTAATAAACTCTTTACAAAACCTTCCAACAATTGAATGAAAAATTTGACAACGCAAATACGTGCAATACTTGAAGCAACCCGCCAATGAATGGTACACGCACATACAACTCTCTATTTAGACAAGTCAAAACTTGAAAGCAATAATCTCCTAAACATTATTGTATTGGTCTAAACAGAAGACATTTGCAACTATTTTTTGTCAAGACTTGCATTCAATAATTGCGTTAATTTTTTTTACTTGTATCCACGTGTAAACAGTTGCGTACAATTCTTGAAGTGCAATTAACGCACTACTAATATTGCATTCAATAATTGCACTTGAATGTACAAGAAAATTGTATCGTCTAAATCACGCTTTACTGCAAGATGGCGTTAATCGCCACTTAGCTGAATACGGCACACAAATTCGAAAATTGCGCCAGGACCCTCGTTGCTCAATTGGTTATGAGCGTTTCCGGCTTGAGGAAAAGATGCGGGTTCGAGTCCCGTAGCAGTTTGTGAATTTTTGTGTCATTATAACATTTGTAAACAAGTACAATCACTTGAAATACTAAAGTATTATTAAAATACCTACACTTGTATGTTTTTTGATGTTAATAATAGGTCTTCATCTATGAAGTTGCCGTTTTGTCGTACATACTGGTAATTTCGAATAAAAACTATTTCTAAATGTATATGAGACGAGCATTACTGCAGATATGTACTGTGCAGAAACGAACACAATGATGGAGAAACTCGCACAACACCAACCAGCTTTGGTTAATCGATTATCTCCGTTACTGCTGCACAACAACGCGCGACCTCACACCGCACAACAGACCGTCTCCACGCTACAAGAGCTGGGGCTGGAAGCTCTCCGTCATCCGCCGTACTCACCAGACCTTGCGCCTACCAACTTCTACCTTTTCCAGAATTTGCACAACTTCTTAACGGGAAAAAAATTCAATACCCGGGAGGCAGTACAAAATGCCTTCGAAGAGCTTTTTGCCTCCCGTCCAGCAGACTTTTTCAAGGGCATCGATAAATTGCCACTGCGCTGACAAAGATGCGTCGACTGCATGGGCGACTACTTTGAATGACGGAAATAAATAAGATCGAAAAAAAATTGCATTGATTTCATACAAAACGACAATTTCATAGGTAAAGACCTAATATAACATAACTATGATACAATATAACCAGTTAGAAGTAAATAGTTGATGATTGTACTTGATACTTTTATAAAGTGGGTCTAAGCTCTACCTCAAGGTTTGCCTGGGCAATGCCTGGGCGAGGATGAGGTCCTCGATGGATCAAGCTTTCTCAGAAGCTGCCTATTGAAGGCATAACTTATTACCTCTTTTATCCAGCTTCAGCCAACTGATGAAGTGTTTGGTGTCCTCGAACTGAAGCCCGAAGAACCATGTTTCTCTCAGGCCGATGGTTCTGCATACTAGATCGAAGAGATCTCGTCCCGTAGCCCGCCACTGGAATTAAGATAGCTAGTGAATACCCTGGCTTTCCTCGTATCACCCACATTTCTAGCCTTTTCATCCACCTGGTAGTGTAAAAAACTATAATTTTTCGTTCCTGGTTACTGATATAATAAAATTTAATCCGTTTTGTAGCTGATTACGAAACTCAGCTACGAACGTGGCAAATCATTTCATATTTAATAAACGGTTACGAGAGGAACAGTAAAATTCCTTTTCAACCAAAAATCTCGATCAAAAACCTTTGTCATTGTTTGACTTAAATTTAAAACCGACCAAAGGAAGGAAGGTTTTTCTATGATTTTATGAATCTAAATTTGTCAAGATCAAGGTATTTTATTTCTTTTTCGAGTGGGCTGTGCAAAGATAATAAAATAACGTACAGATACCTCATCCTAACTTGGCTATTCTTTGGGATGTGCCATGGTATCAGACTTTACGAGCTGCCCCTATATTTGGAGAATATTTAAAAAATTACAATTATTACAATATATACCATAAACAATACCTCTAAGTATATAATGTAAAGTTGCTAGCAAATATAATGTTGTTGTTTTTTATATTATTGTTTTTTGTTTGTTCCTCAAATTCAAAATTTAATACCTAACTGCATTTTCACATTATCTCAATTGCAGGTTTCTTATTTTTTTATTTCACTTTTATTTTTATTTTTAGTTACCTATTCGTTTTCATGGCATATGTAATAAACATTAAAAGGAGAAGCCCTGGATCCTGAAATACAGCCTAGGCTAGTTCAGGACCCTATGGATTCAATATGTTACGGTTTTTGTGTCAAATATATGATATTATCATTCTAAAATATATTTTTTATTTATTTATTAATGTATTAGTTGTCAACGTAGAAGTAGTGGTACCCGGAACCATCTACTGCCAACTGATCTGACAGGCTTGTCATTTCCCAGAATAGTACCTATAACAAAGTTAGGTAGTTAGGTACTAAGGTGTGATCATAATTTGATCGCTAGATAATTAAGTACTTGTACATTGCCACACTATACCTAACCAATTCATTTATTGTTATGCGAAAGAGTGTGATCTCCTATTCAACTATTGCTTATTCAAATATTGTCATTGTTTAACATATAGTTAAGCAGAGGTGATTCTTCGAAGGGGGAAAAGTCATGTGTCTGTTACTTACATTAGGTACTTTATTGTCATAATGAACATATCATTTTTATAGAATGAAAATTGTAATTGTAAAAAAAAAACATCTACTAGGTACTACCTACTTTTTAACTGCCTCTTTGGTCTAGTGGTTCAACCCACCAATTTCAGATCCAGAGGTCCCGGGTTCGATAGCTACCACCATCTTACCTAATTATGTCGCCATAACAACAATCCTAAAATTGTTGTGTACCGGCATTCAGAGGTAAGATAGCCAGTTCCTCAGTTTGTTGAAGATTCCAGGTGAAGTGTGCCTCCACCTTCGGTTTTATCTCAACTTGTTACCAGGTGAGATGAAGGCCAAGCGATTCCCCGTCGTACAATAAAAAAAAAAAAAAAACGTATGTCGCTACTGTACTACTCATCGGACAAGTTGGCAAATGGTGGGCAGTTGTCACTTAACATAAAACTGTATGTACAGGTTTAACAAGTCACGAATAATTTAGTTATGTATCAATCATACGAATACCAGCTGATTATTGTACTAGAACGGCGATTTAAGGGCATTACCAAATAAAATTGGTAACATTAGCTAATACTTGGAATGAAAAGTGGAACCTCAGGACTAACTAGACTATTGGTATAGGTAATATCACTATTGTGTTATGTGATGTGTATATATTAATGTGATATGCATGATACTTCGTTCCCGTAATTTTGTTAGTAAACATTTTTTTGTTGTTAGTAATTTTTATTAAATAATTTTATTGTTAGTAAAAATTTTAAGGGAAGTATTAAGGGAAGAACCCTAAAAATTTAAAATATCTTGGACCTTGGCTTAATTTTGAGTATGTGGGGTGTATAGTGTGTCTGTGGGGTGTAGTGTGTATGTGGTGTGTATAGTGCGTCTGTGGGGTGTATAGTGTGTATGTGGTGTGTATAGTGTGTCTGTGGGGTGTATAGTGTGTCTTTGGGGTGTATAGTGTGTCTGTGAGGTGTATAGTGTGTATGTGGGGTGTATAGTGTGTATGTGGGGTGTATAGTGTGTATGTGGGGTGTATAGTGTGTCAGTGGGGTGTGCTGTTGACCTTCAGTTTAGGCTGAGTACAATCAAGTCAGACAGCCAGCTAGCTTCTGTCATTCCTAAATAAGAAGTAGGGTACTTTACATATAAATCATATATTGTATCATATAAATCAAATGTCTGTCTGTCTGTAAGTTTTACACAAATTTGAATATACTTTAATAGCATCAACCTGTTGTGTTAACAATACAAAGATAGAACCACAATAGAGTAGTCTAACAAGCCTGATACTGCAATATATGATTTTAATTCATACCTATATAGAATGTATGCAGAGATAGCAGCTCTATTAAATGTTGATATATATATATATCTACTCATTCAACTTTTATGTACACACTAGCTGCACCTCGCGGTGTTACCTGCGGTTAATAAGTTAACATGCCACAGTGGGAAAAAACTAAGGATGTGATTTTTGCAAGTCACAAGAAATTGCTATTTAAAATACAGAAAAAACATTACAGAACTGTTGCTGTTCAGAACCATGGTTCAAAACTAATGAAGAGAAAGCAATACCCCTATGAATGACCTGGTGGAAAAGCTCGCCTTTTCTATCTCTCTCTTCACGAGAGAGAGATAGTGAGGTCACACAGTTGACACAAAAATTACGATTTTAAACAAAAAAAAAAACCGATTACAATGAAGAATATGATTCTTTCGTTTATCTGGATGTCAATTTTTTTGCAATTAATTTGATTTGTAAACCAAACTACTGATGCATTGTTTCTATGGTAACAGAATTAGGTGAGATGGTGGTAGCTAGATAGACTTAAATAAAGTAGCACCAACCAAAGCAAGCACAATATTGTACTCTCCTGGGGATTGAATGCTAAACCTTTGGATCTGACACCAGTGGGTGAACCACTAGACCAAAGAGTTGGTTAACATTTTGTGTTCCGGCATTCAAGAGTAAGATAGCCAGTTCCTCAGACTGTAGAGAATTCCAGGTGAAGTGCGGTACCACCTTTGCCTGGGTATTAATGACAATTGCTCAAGGAGGATGCAAAAAAAACTTTATAAAGGCCAATATTTTCAGTGCTTCCATTCTATTGTTAAAGAAATGGCAAACAAGTGCACACATAACGTAGGTAGGATTAATCCAAAGTAGGTCTGGAATCTGAGTGTACGTTGCTAGCTCAAGTAATTATCGAGTTATCACATTGGATTGTGTACTCTGACTCATAACAAGGGAACCAAGTACCTATGAAACAAGACTGACCAAGGTACCAGAGATAGGACATAACAATAACATAGCAATAACAAATAGGTACCTCAAGGTTGAACTCCAACTCAGCATCCAAAGTGCACACTTTAACTGGGAACGACTTGGTCGCTTTCTTCTTTAGAAAAGGAGGCATCCTTACGTATCATAGTTTCATTACAAAGTTCGAGACGACACTGAAATGTTTAGGTTATGAAATATCTACTACCGTTTAGCTAATTAGCTGGTGTGTAACGTTTACGTAATGTGCGATCGATCGAGGAATGCGATTATTTTCACATCGCGTACTATTTCCAGAGGTTTTTATTTACAAACAACAAAAACGTCAATGAAACAAGTAGGTACATACATACAACGAATCGAATGAAAAAAAAGTTCTCAAATAAACGTTCCGTTAACGGTGTCGATATTTTTAGGATAAGCATGAAATTTAACGGAACGTAAATTGAAAGCAATATCTTAAATAATCCACAGAGTTAGGAAAAATCATTACGTTACTCGTCATTTGATTATAGGAGCACAAACCGCTAGAATCATTTTATTATTATTTACCCAAACCAGTTTTACTTCGCAGGCTATCATGGCAGACGTGAAACTTGTAATCAGCTCATCGTCGTCATATCAGCCCACACACGTCGACAGCTGAACATGGGCCTCCCCCAATCGGCACCACAAATAGCGACTGAGCCTCCTTCATCCATCGACTCCCCGCTACCGCCACAATGTCGTCGGTCTATCGAGTGGGGGCCGTGGGCGGTCTTCGCACACTCCGTTTCGCGTTTAATCGCGTTCACCATGCAAGAACCTTTGTACTCAGTGATTACTCTCGGTAATAATAATATTATACTCGGTTCTAAAAGCTATTTGCCCTTTCCACTGCTGCTTGCAGCAATGCAGCAAGCTGAATTAATTATTGAAATTATGAGGGATATTTTAGTGACTTTGGTTCTTCTACGGATGTCCAGTTTATTTTGTAATTAAAATGAACCTACACGTTTAGCTTCGGCTTTGCTTAATACGTAGCTAAATATGAATAAAAGTACGGTGTATAATTTCACTAACAAATTATTTTTTGTGTGCGACTGTACCACAATGCATTTGTTCCTAGAACTTCACATAGACTTTTATATTGTTCCACTACAAAATTGGATAAAGTATGACTACTGGCAGAGGCAGTATTTCACACACTATTTATACGTATAGCATTTATAATAAGAAAAGCTCGTTTTCTCTAAGAACTATTACGTTGTTTAATGGGTACGCTGCCATAACGCCAGCTTGGAATGTCATTCAAAAGTCTTACTACTACTTTACTGATACCATACCAGTATAGTAGTGTAGTGTGCGAACCACTAGACCATAGAGGCGGCTTGTGGATATGGCATGACAATGACAATTGTAAGTTTGACAATGTCATTGTCAAGCTTCGCAAAATATAGTTTCGATTTCGTTCATAAATTTTGAAATCTACCACGTGTGTTGTGTAGTGTTTATTTTAGTAATTCGTTACGAAGTAAGAAAATGGGGAAATTTAGGTCTAAACTCAAAGGCAAGGCAAAAGGGAAAAGATGGCAAAAAGGACAATCCTCCAACTCCAACCCGAAGGTCCAAAAATACAGAGAAATGGCAAAATCCCGGTTCTTCCAGGAGAATTTAGGTTTGTTTTCACCCTACTTTCAACTTTGTACGTTCTATTATAAGGTTTTTACTAATTATTTATGCGTAAATCTCTTCTAATACCTACAACTCTCCATGACTCACACAGGCAATATAGTTTTTACCAAACCAGCACTATTTATTATGATTTAAGTTTTTACCCACATAATTTCTTACTTTTGACTTTATAAATATAAATTGACTTATGACTTTATATCTGATGTCTGGTTGTATGCGACTCGTAAACAGTAAAATAAAAGCTATGCTAAACCAGTGCCTTCATTTTTTAAGTGTCATAGCTGACTTGTCAAATGTAGCCAGGACGGGACAGGAGTCATGCCCAAGCAGCAAATTTGAATTCTTATAAGAAAATTCTAATACCAGTCAAGAGCAATAGATATGCAAAGTTTCAGTTAATTTGTTTAGTAGTTTTGGAGTTAGAAGAAACATGCTACTAAACAAATTTTTGCTTTTTGTATATTGGTTAGTTTGATAGACATCAGATCAGAATCAAATATGTTCATATATTTTCAGGAAGCACAGGTCTTACCCAACAAGCAGTGTCAAAACACAATGCTATGATCACATACGGCCACACAAAAAACAAACAAAAGGAAGCTGCGGATGACCTGAATATATCTGAGGAATTTGAGCATATGTCTGTAAAAACTTTAGAAGAAGGATCTGAGTCAGAATATACAGCAAGCATGAAATCGGGCACTTGTAAAACCTTCCAAACATTTGCTTCTGATTGGAGCCAGTGCTCCAATGTCAGCTTTAGCAAGTAAGTTGAAATTGATTGAGTGATTGAACTTTTTCATAAAAAATCAGCACCAAAAAGATCTAGGAAAAAAAAATGTAATTGGATGTGTGATCTCAACTTTTTTTTTCTATCCTTCGACTGAAATATTTTAATTATATTACAATGATATAATTTTCCAGGTTATTAAACCGATTTGACTCCAACAACGCTTTACATAAAGAGATGCTAGCTGTCATAGCAGCTGTCACTGAGGTGATCAAGGAGCAAGGCGGTAAAGAAAGTACCACAGAGTATTTTGCGGCTCTGGTAAGCATTTCTATTTAAGTGAATCAGAATTTTATAATTAATAATAATAATTTAAACAAATAAATGATTGATAAATGATCTTGGCTTGGCTGGGCAAGGATTCTGTTGAGAGTGGAGCAAGCTTTCAAGGAATGTACCTGCAATTTCTCATATAAGCAATGAAGCATTATTGAATCATATCTTATTGAATCAAGTTTTTGTTATGACTATACAATACTTATTGACCTAAATATATTCCTTCTATGTTTTTTGTGTATAATTTGGAGTGTTTTGTTTATTTTTTACTTTCTTCCAGATGGAGACTCTCAAAGCAGCTGAAACCGAAGAAAGTCTAGTAGCCACACTATCTCTCTTATCAATGGGAATCAAATCTGTATCCCAGGCGGTCTTACGAAAACAGGTACAGCTAGCGGTAATGGACACAACCAAAAGGCCTAAGCCCACACCACATTTTTTTATATATAATTATTACCAATAAAAAAATATACCAGTATGTATATGTGTAGTACTCCTTTTCTTGTCATCCATATGATTAACATTTCAGATATGACAAAACAAGTATAAAAAAATATCTCCAAAATTAAGTAGGTAGATACATATTGGTCATATATTTTTTTTTTATTGATGGGTTAGCACTTGACCTCTAGGCCTGTAGACTCTAGGCCAGAGCCAGGATGAGGTTGACAAAGGAGCGAGGTTTCCCTGGAGACACTGGCTCTCCTGGGCAACATGGCAAACCGTTTGGCCTCGGCAAGAGGATGGTCGCTAGGTAGATCACACCTACCTCTAACCTTACCCTAAAGGTGCTTTTAACTCTTGATTAGGAAATCACGTATCCACTTCGACCGCGCGGTATCTTCTGGTTATGTTTAATCTTACGCCTGCGAGCTTAGAGGATCCAAGGCTTTGAAACACCAAGCAGTTGTTTTATTTCATTATATTATCAACACTTATGCAGATAAGAGCTGTGGGCTTGCAACCTGTCATGTATTGAATGCCAGCTACATGCAAACCGTGGACATGTTTTTAACGTAAATTGGTCATGCTTATAGGGTAGACAGGGGCACATCCATATCAGATTCACGCTCTAAGTAGTGATCAGAGATATTTAATTTATCTGTTTTTTTTTTAGTTCTCCGATGCAGCAACAACATTTACTGATATACTGGACAAGAACGCTCAGTCGGAGAACGGGTCACTGCTGCGAAGTGCCATCGGCTGTCTGTCCGTACTGCTGAGGGCTCAAGAGTATGCTCTGTGGTCTGATTCTTCCACCATGAGGGTCTTTGATCTGGTGCTTGCATTCGCGCTACATGCTAAACCTAAGGTATGATGTGGAATAGTCTCCCTGTCTATACATTACCTAGAGACAACAGTATTGGGTCTTTAAACACTTTTTTTTATATACAGTTAGGAGACGGAACAAGTCAGTAGTTCACCTGATGTTAAGTGCACTCTTGCCTATAACAATGCTTTACTGCGTAGGTAAAACCCTCAAGAAAAAAAATATAGCCTACACGGCACTGCATTGCGCCCCTCAACTTGGGGCATAAAGGTGTTAAGCCTCGCGTGCCCATAATTTCACCGGCAACCATACCCTTTATACCGGAACACAGCAATGCTGCTTGGCGGCTGAAATAGGTATGGTGGTAGTACTTCCCCGGACGAGCCCTTTCACAAGAGGCCTTTCCCTGGCCCCTTTCACATGTGCGGAATTTAATTACAAAAATAAACTTTTAAGAGTGTGTGGTCAAGTGGGTTCCGATCTGCAGGTCATGGGTTTAAATCCAGTCGTGCCCCAATGGACTTTTCGGTTTTTCGGAAGTTTATGTGCGCATTTGACACATGCAACGCTCTGACGGTGAAGGTCACATCGCGAGGCAAACGGCATGTCCCTAAGACCGAAAGTCAGAATGTCATGTGTCACTGGCAAGTATTAAACGGCGATGGACTTGCAACCTGTCACATATTGAATACTAGCAACTTGCAAACCGTGGGCATGTGCCGAATGCCATGTGTTCGACACCTACGATCACCTACTGGTGATCATCATAAGATCCACGCTCTTAGTAGTGATCAGAGGTGAATCCTCGAAGGGGAAAAAGTCGTGAGTTTATTTTCGTTTAATAAACTTTTGTATGTGACGAAAAAAGTAAAAGAGTAAGTGCGGAAACGGGATTTTCAACATCATTGTATGACTGATTGTAACACTTTAATTATTTTCTAGGTTCGAAAAGCGGGTCAGCGCGCTGTTAGCTCAATCCTTCTTGGCAGCTGCTTCATGATTCCCTCTGAAGATCAGAAGAATAAGGTATACCTGGATTTCCATTATGATTCCATTGACTATGTCGCCATGGAAAGATAGCCAGTTCCTCAGACAGTTGAGGATTCCGGGGACTCTAAAGAAGTAATAAACATTTTGTTTATTACTTCTTTAGAGTCAGCCATGCCATTTAGAATTAACTACAGACTCCTCGTTTGTATAAGAGTGGTACAACATTGGCCCCCTGAAAGTGGCTTATGTCCCTATAATGGAGGGTCCATTATATGGGGCATCTGATTCAAAATGATTGCAAAATAACAAACCTAAAACAAAATATGAAGACAGAAATGCAAAATTTTAAAGAACCTACAAGTGAAATTTAATTTAAATTCACAACAGAATGCTGTGTTAAGGCCGAAGGTGGAATCGCACTTCACCCGGAATCCTCATCAGTCTGAGGAACTGGCTAACTTATCTCAAATGCCGGAAGCCAACAATTTAACAATTAGGTAAGATGGTGGTAGCTGGCCAAACAACTTAAACAAAGTCCTACCCCCAACCAAACCAAGCACAATATTTTACTCCCCATGGGGATCGAACCCGGGACCTCTGGATCTGACCTGGAAGGCGAACTACTAGTCCACAGGCAGTTACAAATAGAAAGTGACAGTTGAAGCCTAGACTAGGTTTCAAATGTAAACTATGAAGTCGATGTTGATTGCCAGATGACTAACCACAAAAAGGGCGTAGGTACCGAAGGTGCACCCTGCGTCATCCCGCGTCGCCGAGTACTGCCTCTCGCAGATCAAGGCCGAAGCCCTATTGTCGGGGCATCGCTCAGTGCTACACACACTCACCATGCTGAGGGACGTTCTACCTTCGTTCAGCAAGGAGTACATTAAGGTAATTTATCACTGCAAGTAATTATGTAATTTATTTTAATATTTTTTTCAGCTAGAAAAATCACCTAAAAAGTTATTATGACAATTATTCTAAACTATGGCAGAGTACTTGAGAAACATCTTGCTTTTTACATTCTTGAGAGCATGCTTACCTATTTACTTTATCTTGAAGACATGTGTCTATTCTTAATGTTTCTAGTCAATCTGCGAAGCGATCCTCAGTCTGATGACGCACAACAACGTGTACATAAAGACGTGCTGCCTTCACACGCTGCACGCACTGTTCGCGGGTACTGGCGCCAGTGGCAACTTGCCCGCGCCACTCGCCTCACAGCTGACCCGCGCGCTGCTAGCCGCCCGCCCGCCTGCCAATGACCCCGGACAAGTGCTGGCCTGGTGTGCGGTCACTCAGCAGGGCTACGTGTGTTTAGCGAAGTAAGTTCAGTTCAGCTTGCCGCAAAAACAGTTGAGTTTTCTTTTCGTTGCGTATCTTTATCTTTGATTTGATATTTTAACACGGCTAAGTAATTCCACTATTCCAGTCCTCATTCTCACAAAATGTTCTACGCATGGTGGATTTTCCATAGATGTTGAAGAGGACAAGGATGCATAGGATGCATCCTTGTCTCACTCCTTTTTCGATCCGGATAGCGACAAAACCAGGGTTTTGTGGACTATCACTATTCATCGATTGTTTGCGTATAAGGAAGGGAGCCTAGTAATTAAACTATGTAGACCCAAATTTGAGTAGAACCTTCCTCATACATGCCCAGTTTACACCGTCGAATGCTTTACTGTAATCTATGATGTACATTTACATCGTATTAGCTAACGCACACATGCACAATTAACACATAGCCTAGCAAGCCTGTTAGAAACACTTGTTTGATTGTTTTGCTGGTGGTAAGTCCTGTAAAGTCCGCCTGGCTTGTGACCCTCCTGCCGAAGTGTCAATCAATTCGCCGTGTTCAGTCGGTGCGTGAGAGAGCCAGTGGCTTTGATAAGCAGATTCAGAAGATTCGCTCCGTCATGGCATCGCCCAGGCAAGCCTCGAAATCAAGAGCAGAGAAGCCAATTTTCAACTGCTTATAACAAGTTTTATATAGATTTTTAAGTACTCAACTAATATTGTACGCCTGTAATAGGCAGTCACAGCGGACCCACTAAACATCATGTTGTGTACATATTTTTATTTTTATCCCTGTGTTTGTTAACTCTATTCTATTGTATACAGTCTGGACTTGGACCTGTGCATACCCAACCTGGCAGTGTTCGTGAACATTTGCGTGACGGAGCTATGGCTGTCTGACGTGGCGGGTATCACCAACGCCGCTACTAATGCTTTGAAGGTGTGTGTCTTGTCTTTCATGATTGGGGTTATTGGTGACACTTATTGAGCGCCCGAATTCCCAACAACGATGAAGCATTTCTCTCAGAACCCAACAAGTGATAATGGTAAGATCTGCTTAGGCCCGCCCCGTCTGGCTTGCGACCAAGCAGTTCGTTTGGTGCGCGGGAGAGCCCCTCGGGGTAAGCTCTTTTGGTCTCTTAGTTTATCCTTCTTAGTCTCAGGTGCTTATCAGCGGTCGTTAAGTAAGGTAAGGTCGTTAGATTGATCTTAGTCTCAAAAGGCTCTTGTTATCTCTTTTGGACAATGAGGATTACTGTTTCCTAGACGCCACGGAAAAAAAATATTGATATTTTTGAGATATACACTTTTTGCATTCGTTTCATGTACGAATTTTAATTTTAAGTTATATATCATTCTTATATCTAACTATTTGTGTGTAATTATGTATAAATTAAACTCGCTTCATCGTAGAGCTCATCCTTGCCAGTGCATTATGCAAGTTTTGACGTCGAGAGCTTACCCATTAAAAAAAAAACAAAAGTTTGTATGTATATGGTAACTATAGTAGTTCGCCTTTTCCAAAAAAGCCTAGTGGTCAGGTATATTTTCTCATGGAACCTACAGACAGTATTGAAATAGGACTATTGATTTTTTATTTGCGGAACCGCTAACTGCAATATTTAACTTAAGTATGGCCACCGGTACGTTTCTAAAAGCTTGGAAGCTTTCTCAGGTTTTCCCAATCCATAAAGGAGGATCTAAGCATATTGTTATTTGTTGAGAAGCTTGTCGATAGATGACTGTCTGAGTTCATGGAGTTCCGAAATGTGATTTCTGATAAGCAATTCTGGTTCAGACAGAGAAAATTCACCAAAGACGCCGCTTACATTTTGCATTTAACATTACTAACCTCAATAGGTAATTTTTTTGACAAAAAAAAGTCTGCGTAGGTGTTTTTTGTATGGATTTGGCAAAGGCTTTTGATACTGCCTCCGTTCCCATATATTTGAAACAATTAGAGAGCCTAGGTACCAGAGGTTGTACCCTTGACTGGTTTGACAGTTATTTGAGAGAGTGTATGTAGTGTGTTAAAGTTAGCGCAACACAATATGAGCAGCAATCTATCCAGAATGGGATCCCACAGGGAATAATTCTTGGTCCCAGACTTTTTTTTAATCATGAATGTCATACTTCATACCTCGCTTTGCAAAATTCTGACACAATATGCTATACAGATGTGCAGCTTATTGGAATGATTGTGTAGTAAATTACATGTTTTTATGTACCTATCTAATTTAAGTTCAGACCACACGATACGGGCTGTGCCTAGTGTGGGGATCAGCAGACATTAGTTAAGTACTTGTTACAACCCGTGTTACTCTACATAAAAACTCATGTTGCTGTGTTGACTAGAATAATGTTGTAAATATATTTATTTTTTTATATTTTCAAGAGCTAACCGATTGTTATTTCAGGTGGTACTAATGGACTGCGTGAGCAAAGCGATAAGCTCCGATTCGAGTTTTGAAAAGCACAGGAGTCACGTGGAGGCGGTGGTCAAAGCCATTGGCTCCGGACTTGACAACCCGTTCAACAAGGCGATCCACCACGTGATCATGACCATCGCGGTCTGCTTCGAGGTAAGTACGACGGGAGAGCGCTTGGCCTTCATTTCACCTGGTTACAACTTGAGATAAGGCCAAATGCGCACTTCATCAGTCACACCTCTAAATGCCGTAACACATTTAGAGTTGTTGTTATGGCGACAGAATTAGGTAAGCTAGCCAGGCTTACTTAAACAAAGTCGTACCACTAGCCAAACCAAGCGCAATATTGTATTTCCCTGGAAAAGTACAATCTGTACCTCAGTACCTCTGGATCTAAAATCGGTGGGTTGAATCACTAGACCACAGATGCGGTTGAATAGTCGCATAATATATTAGGAACAATTCATGTGAAATTTAAATCTTATCAAATTTTCTATAGTATTTTAGTGAGGTAACATTACATTGCAATCAATCAAATTATTCGGCGAGAAAGCGAGCAATGAGTAATAAACTCATTGCAGCGAGCACTCATTCCTCGCTCGAATTGTCCGTTCAGTCGCTGTCTTGCTGAACTGACGCTTGTGCAGAAGAAGTAGAGTTCAAATCGCTTTGCTTAGCTCATTGAAATTGTCACTTGGCTGCTACAGAAATGTATTTTTCCGGTAATTAGTACCAGAGCGGTAGGAAAAGTTTAAAATATGTCTGTTTGTTTCAGATAGCGAACGAGCGGGTAGCGTACATAATGTCGCCATTGCTCGCGAAACTGAACGAGCGTCGCGAATCTGACAACTTCCATCATCACAAAGAGGTGGAACTGGCTACAGGTGCGTCTATTCTAGAACATGTCTTTGTGTTTCAAGTTATTGCACTTCGTCATCAATCAGCGCTCAAGCTGAGTTTGGATATGACACCAACATTTGGAATCTGCGTCGCACCCTCGTTGCTCAATTGGTTAGAGCGTTTCCGGCTTGAGGAGAAGATGCGGGTTCGAATCCCATCGCTGGTGATGATTTTTTTGGCATTATAACAATTCTTAAAACCCCCGATAATTACTAGTAAGTAATAATACTTCTATAAATACAATTTGGATTCAGTGTGTGTGAAATCTGATTTTTTTAATACGCAAGAAGAAATTTTGATTTTGTCGTTGGTTTTTGCAATTCTTTTTTGTTGATATTTTTTTGTTGGTAACATAGACAGTTCCTCGGTTTGTTGAGGATTCCGGGTGAAGTGCGCTTCCACCTTCGGCCTTATCTCAACTTGTAACCAGGTGAGATTAAGGCCAAGCGCTGCCTCGTCGTGTAGTAAAAATAAAACATGCCGCATTCAACTGCGTCGAAATTTATAGATATCTCATAAAACAACAAATCATGGTTAATATAAACATTAGTTACTGTTAATATTAGTTATAGTTAATAGAATAAAAATTGTAATTCAATAAAATGTACAATTAAACTAACTAACTATGTACAAAGGAATCAGTCAGATTACCTAAGGACCGTTACAAACGGCCTATAGGTAACTCAACTGTTCCAGACCAGTGCCAGACGGAAGTGTGCCCAAGACACGTTAATATTAGTAACAGTTAATATTAGTTACAGTTAATATTAGCTATAGTTATTATTAGCAACTGCTAATATTAGTTATAGTTAATATTAGTTATGGTTAATATTAGTAACAGTTAATATTACCTATAGTTATTATTAGTAACAGCTAATATTAGTTATAGTTAATATTAGTTATGGTTAATATTAGTTACAGTTAATATTAGCTATAGTTCATATTAGTAACAGTTAATATTAGCTATAGTTCATATTAGTAACAGTTAATATTGGTTATAGCTAATATTAGTTATGGTTAATATCAGTAATAGTTAATATTATAGTACATAATGTATGTTGTCGACCAGGCCACGCCGTAGTATCCCTCGGGCCCGAGTTGGTGCTCCAGGTGATACCTCTCCGCCTCGACCCCGAGTCCATGGCGGTGGAGCGCAGCTGGCTGCTGCCCGTGCTGAAGAAGGACATAACGGGCGCGAGTCTCAAGTACTTCGCGACGGAGATCCTGGAGATGGCCACCTTCTGTCGGAAGAAGGCTAGGGAAATGGCGGCGCAGAACGATGTACCAGGTTAGTTATCATCCTGCCTAGGCAAGCCTCTGAAGAAACAGCACGCTAGCCATGGATTTTCAAAAATACATATCAGTAGAAAATAAAAAAATACTAGCTACTAGTATTAAATACGTGACAGATTGCAAGCCTGCAGTGGTCCTTGGGACATGCAGTCAGTGTGAAACCTTATTATCATCAAGTCTGAAAAATGATACTAGCCACTTGCTTATTCTGAACATTATTTCTTAAAAAGAACAAAAATGTCGATAGCTATAACAACTTTAATATAATTTTATAAATTAAATCATTTGTCGTTTATTTTCCTCGGTATAGTATAATGCACTATTTATCACCTCGTAAGAAATTGCTATTCTCAGCTTGTGTGCATCAAGGCGCTCTACTCAGCTACTAGACCGTATGATGGTACCTTTACTGGCACTGAACAAATACTTTATATACATTCGTCCTAATATTTATTCTGAGTCTAGGTGTTGTCTGACCGCTGCGAGGACGACAAGTACACGTCCGACGTCGACAGTGGTCACAGAGCTACTGATTGGGCGGCGGGCGCGCGGTGCGCCTGTAGTTTTTCAAATAGTTCATGATTAAAATCAAATTTGAATTCGTATCAAAAAACTAGCTTACCTTTAATGTAGATCAACATGTAACCTATCATTTGAAATAAATCGTAAGTCAATATTCATTGTAGGTATAAAAATATTTCGCTTGTAAATTTTGAATCGTACCATTTTCAATAAATATTTTTATCGATATATTTTTTGCTATTATGTTTTCAGCTAACCTTTTATGGTAGGTAGGTACCTAAAGTAATTAATATACATAAAAAATAGACTTGTTCAGAAGTGCTATAATTTTCCATTTGAAAAAGAGGAAACGACTATTGACAGGGCCTTAAATCAAACTGTAACAGGTGTTGGTAATCACTTTCTCCCCTCGGTGAACAATGAACTATTTTTTACTGTATATACGTTAGTATTTTATTATCTGTGACACAGGTGTTTGGGTGTTGTATCAAACGTTACATATGGATTTACAAAAAAAGAAAGTAATTAAGTATTCTATCCGTAATCATAGCTTATAATATGGGAACTATCCCAAGCTAAAGCAAGCGAGCTAAGTTTGGGGCTAGATAGCGCTGTGTGAAATCAGCCACTGTTAATTGATTAAAATAAAATAAAAATATTTTATTTCAAACAACTGATTCCGGTTACGGTTAGTAAATAAACATAAGCTTAAAATACCAAGTCAGTAGGCACACAATAAAATAAAATAAAAAACAAAAGCAGATGACCAACCTATGTGGGTTTGATCACCCTTGGAACAAAACATTTCCATATCGGACTGGTGAACCTGTCCGATATGACTCTCAGGATGCTGGTTAGACAAACCCGCACTCTGCGAATCAGTGAAGCACTTTTTTTGTGGAGTATGGCTTCGAAACCATCGGTTTGGTACTCCGCAAATATCCCCCCTATGATTTTTAATATATTGTACGACGAGGAATCGCTCTGCCTTGATCTCATCTGGTTACAACCTAAGATAAGGCCGAATATGGAAGCGCACTTCACCGGGAATCCTCAACAAACTGAGAAACTGGCTATCTTACCTCTGAATGCCGGAACACAGCATTTTTTTTAAGAATTGTTATTATGGCGACAGAATTAGGTAAGATGGTGGTAGCCATCAACCAAACCAAGCACAATATTGTACTCCCCATGGGGATCGAACCGGTGTGTTGAACCACTGGACCACAGAGGTACCGCGCATTGTCCCCAGGCTCGCACACACACGAGCTGCTGTGCAGCCAGCTGTGGGCGCTGCTGCCGAGCTTCTGCAACAAGCCGACCGACGTGAAGGACAACTTCAAGGCAGTGGCGCGCGTGCTCGGGACCGTGCTCAAGGACAACCAGGAGTTCAGGCTCTCCATCATGGAGGCTTTGAGGTAACCGTTGGAATTGATTTTCAGTGTCACGGAGCTCTGCTTGACCTTCATCTCACCTGATTTTCATGTTCCGACATTTAGGTAATATAGTTCCTCAAAGAGTTGAGGATTCCGAGGGAAGTGCGCTTCTAGGATACCCGCTGGGCTGTTCTGAAGATTACCTGAAAATTTCATCAAAATCGATGTCGCCGTTTTGGAGTCCATACGTGATATGCGTATAGCCCTCGCCACGTAACTTGAACCTGCGCAGATGACGGATTTCGGGTGTGATACAGTAACGTCGGCGACGCATGCGCACTTAAAGTTTAATTCGTCAAGTTTCGTGATTTTTGTGAAATTCTCCTCTGCACATTATACAATTTTCACTATTGTAATCGGAAGTTAAAAATGCCGAAGATGTCCCAGGCCCTAGCAGCAGTCGATTATCTGACCTATCAGATGCAGGCACGAGCGGAACATGGCTCCACGCATTCATACACGTGGTATCACCATTAAGTGATAGTGATTTATTTATTCAATCATATTTTTACTAATATAATTCTGAGTTTTGATGTAACTGTGATCTTATTTATATTCATTTATAGTAATCTCACGAATTTTTTGAATCGTTTCCAATACAAATTGATACGTTTTTCCTTGTCCATGAAGTGCGCGGCTGTACGTGCGCCATTTTGGGTGTAGTTTCGCGGCGAGGACTGTACATTCGACTTTGATATATATAAGAGATATCAACCTGAAAACAGATTACAATCTGACCTGTGGCGGTGGCGAATTTCACGTTTTTGAACCAACATGAAATATGTTTCATTTGATATATTTGATACATTCTAGTATTATTTTGCAGAATCCATTGTTCACTATCAACCTGAAAAAAGAAAAACTATATGAGCGCATTTGTTACTAACAAATCCGCTAAATTAGTTAGAAAAATATGTATCCATTTTATTTCTTTTTACATTGAAAAACATTTTTGTACAATTTATTAAAACCCGGTTAGCACAACATGGTCTTCTCTTCCATCCACTTCTATCAGCGTCAGCTCATTCAATCCTTTCATACGCTGTCATTAATATATATTTATTGTTTTTTTTATATTTGGGCTTTCCATGTTTTATGCCATGTTCTTCATTTCTTCTATGACAGAGTGTACTCTGTTATTTCGCATCTATCTAACTTTGCCCACGCAGTCTTGGTATGCGTGGTGCGTGGAAGTCAACCCATATCATCCCTCAAACAATCTAATCTTTATATAATGCAAAATCAGTCAGTAGCGCCTTCCTAAATATATTCATTTTTCCCAAACATGTAATTTTGTTAGGAAACTGATCGGCGGCCTTGACAACGAAGAAGACAAGTCGGAAATGTCTCGGTTCGCCAAGAACTACCTGCCGATACTGTTGAACATTTACATGTCACCCGGGAAAGGTGGCGTCGTAGCGGGACAGAGGCTAGCGGCACTGGAGACTATACAGGTAAAAAAACATTTGAACCGTCTTTGAAGCCTCAGAGTGAAAATAGGATGCCATTGGAGTATTCTGTGATCTATCTAAGACTTTTGACAACGTAGATCTTGACATCCTGATCTCAAAGCTAAAACACTACGGTATCCAGAAGCAGGCCTATCGAATCGCATTCAAAAAGTGTATGTTAGCGGTAGCAGATCTTCGGGAACATCCACTAACATAGGTGTACCACAAGGACGATTTTAGTGCCTTTTCTGTTTCTAGTCTATGTCAATGATCCACCATCCTGAAGGGGCTAAAGATAACTATGATTGTGAAAATGCTTCTCTAGCTAAAGTTATTGATTGGTTTACAGTAAATAACCTCCTATTAAATAAAAAATAAAATGCATCCGATTCACGTTGCCTAATGTTCAAGCCAGCAATCTAGCATTGCTGATTTGAAGCATTAGGCATTATCCTAAATGGGGAAACACTTAACTTTATTGAAGCTAGTTGCTTCTTCTTAGGTTTAAATATTGATGCAAAGTTGCAATGGGGTATTCAGATTGAGTTTAGCTAGCAGATTAAGCTCGACTGCATACGCTGTACGTACAATAAGGCATCTTACTGATGAAGCTACGGCGAGGTTAGTTTATTTTAGTTACTTTCACAGTATTATGTCTTATGGCATATTTTTATGGGGAAGTGCAGCTGATATTGAAAGCATTTTTATTCTGCAGAAGAGAGCTGTACGGGCAATTTATAAAATGAAAACTCGTGACTCTCTCAGGGAACGTTTTAAAGAGATTGGTATTCTTACAGTCAGCTCCCAATACATTTATGAAAATTTAATGCACGCTCACAGAAACATTGATGAGTTTGGTAAAAGAATTAATGTACACAGTGTAGTGCAGTACACAGTACTAGAAATAAAAATGAACTTGACATACCTAGGTATCGCTTAGAAAAGTAAATCATTCATTCTTAGGAAACTGTGTACGATTCTATAATAAGCTTCCTCAAAGCGCCACCAAACTCTCTCCTCGTAAATTCAAATTGTATATAAAGAATAATTCAATTAAAAGTGCCTACTACAAAATAAGTGACTATATCGACGATAAGAACGCGTGGCCCGATGTTGCTATACCAGTTGACAGTTAAATGGTGATTTCTCAATGTTAAGAAACTGCCCATTAGGTAGTTATGTAATAATAAATGTTTTAAGATAATATGTTAATGATGTAGGTACCTATCACTTGCAGTTTATCAAATTACAATAAACACTGTGTATACCTAAATGTTAAATGGATCATCAAAAAATTAACCAGTCCGAGGTTCTTGCCTTTCTCCTTGTGTGCTGGTCGCGATTCCGAACAGGCGGTAGATTTGACGTTTCAAATGATCCTAAAAATCGTAATGAATAAAAATATTTGACTTTGACTTTTGACTTTGACCTGATAACAATGGACCACTTGAAAAAAATATTTTTCGAAGTCGGTCCAGGCGTCTTCGAGTAATCGGGGAACATACCCCTTTTTATGAAGTCGTTTATCAAGATATATCACAAGTTATATTCCTCCGTAGGTATACCTAACGATAACGGACAAGGGCCTGATCGAAGAACTGTTCACGAACGCGCTGCAGCAGCTCCAATCCTCGGAGGAGAACCATTTCCAAAGAGAATCCATCTTGGACGTGGTCAGACTGCTCGTGCTGTACCAGGAGAGCGACCGGATCGAAACCCTATTCAAAGAGTGGGTGTACCCGCTGTGCGAGGCTGTACTACCCGACCCGAGGCACTTCAAAAAGGCCAGGAAAGAGAAACAGAAAGCGATGGAAACCGAAACCGATCCCAAGACCGTACTAAAGTACAAGGAGAAGGCGAAACTACTCGAAATGGAGCACAAAAAAGCGTACCGGATTCTAGAAGAGATATTCAAGAGTGACGCGGACAACTGCAAGACGTTTTTGAAGAACAACTTCAAGAAGATCAAGAAATTGCTGATGAACAGCTTGAATAAGGTCGCGGATAGCTCGAAGGCCGCGAGGCTGAGGTAATGTTCACATTTCAGACCCCAAAATCCCGCTTTACACTGTCAGTACAAACGTAGTTTGTCGATCATGCCACGTCCGATTCAAATAACATTTTGCTGGTTCATTATTCATTATTAATAACTAAAACGGCCAAATTACACAACTATGTTTAAAAAATATATATAACTAGTTTTCTTGTAGCGCGTGGCATTGGCTCACGTTGGTTGGACTTAAAAAAAATAGACTTAATTTGGACTTGGACTTAACTTGGACTTAATTTGGATAATTAATTGTAGATTATGTAGTTGTAGTGTAAAGTTCAAAAAGAATAAAAAAATACTATAAAACAAGTGCCACAAAAACTGATATAATCAGGTAGAGATAGTCTGTGCGTTACTTTTTAAGGTTCCTACTGAAAGGGTGCCATCGGAATAATGCCCTGTTACTAAGCCTCCGCTGTCCATCCGTAGGTTTGTAAAAAAAACCAGGTGATCCATTATAAACCTTATCCCCAGGTGCATAGAGCATCTAATCAAGGCCACGCCGTTCCTCAACCCGGAGAGCAAGCTGCTCAAGAGTGCCATCGCCGAGTCCGTGATCTGTACCCGGGATATCAACTCGAAGTGTCGCCAGTGTGCGTTCAACGTGGTCAACACTGTGGGGGACGTGCTGAAGGGGAAGGATGGAGGTTTGTTGCCGTTATTACCTGCCTCTAGACTACCTGCCTCTATACTACCTGCCTCTGTACTACCTGCCTCTATACTACCTGCCTCTGCACTACCTGCCTCTGTACTACCTGCCTCTGTACTACCTGCCTCTAGACTACCTGCCTCTATACTACCTGCCTCTGTACTACCTGCCTCTAGACTACCTGCCTCTATACTACCTGCCTCTGTACTACCTGCCTCTAGACTACCTGCCTCTGTACTACTTGCCTCTAGACTACCTGCCTTTTTTTATTGTTGTTTCAAGTTGAGATAAGGCCGAAGGTGGAGGCGACAATAAAAAAACTTTTTCAATAAAAAAAGTTTTTGTTTTCAGGTATGCAGTCTTACATAACGATGATATCCTCCGGACTCGAGGCCCCGGTGCCTCGCGTGCAGTCGGCCACACTACGCGCGCTGGCGGCCGCACTGTACAGCCACGCCGAGGCCATGGGGCTGGACGCAGTGCAAGCCATGCTCGAGGCCGTGGCATTGCACATGGCCGGGGGGAACCGGGAGGTGGTCAACGCTTGTATGTCCTATCTCAAGGTAATATTTGTTTGGTATAACATGTATTTTTTTTTTAATATATATATTACAGGACATTCATTTTAACACAGCGCCATCTAGCCCCAAACTAAGCATAGCTTGTAATATGAGAACTGGATTACGGATAGAATACTCAAATACTTTTGTAAATACATACGTACTATATGATACAACACCCAAACACAGAACAAACGTCTATATTCATCACACAAATGTTTGTTTTGGGTGGGAATCGAACCCACAACCTACAGCGCAGAAGGCAGAGTTACTACCAACTGAGCTGTGAGTCTTGTTAAGTTAACTCTGTGGCGTATCGCCCACCGGTCACCTGCTCATCAGACCGAGAGGTCCCGGGTTTGATCCCAGGTGGGTGCTAATTTGTGTTTGTCTTGGTGCTACCACCATCTTACCTTAGTATTTTTTTTTATAATACTTGAAGACAAGAAGCAAGCATCTACTTTTACATACCATAGGTTTACTGTTATCTTAAAAAAATATGACCAATCCTAAATTGTTGTGTTCTGACTCTTAAAGGTAAGGTACCCAGTTTGTAAGCCTGTTGAACAAAAAAAAACAAATAAAACAATTGTTGTTCCAATAAAAACCATAGCCGCAGTATAATTACATTAGTAGATACCTAGTTTCATGACTACCAACATTTTTTAAGCATATATTTGATATTTTAATTGTGCTTATAGAAAAGTAAAGCGCTGCAAACCTAGATTTTCCCATCACTTTGAGTGACATTTGCACATTCTCCTAGATTTTCCCATCACTTTGAGTGACATTTGCACATTCTCCTAGATTTTCCCATCACTTTGAGTGACATTTGCACATTCTCCGAGATTTTTCCATCACTTTGAATGACACATTCTCCTAGATTTTCCCATCACTTTGAATGACATTAGCACTTTCTTCTAGATTTTCCCATCACTTTGAATGACATTTGCACTTTCTTCTAGATTTTCCCATCACTTTGAATGACATTTGCACATTCTTCTAGATTTTCCCATCACTTTGAATGACATTTGCACATTCTTCTAGATTTTCCCATCACTTTGAATGACATTTGCACATTCTTCTAAATTTTCCCATCACTTTGAATGACATTTGCACATTCTCCTAGATTTTCCCATCACTTTGAATGACATTTGCACTTTCTTCTAGATTTTCCCATCACTTTGAATGACATTTGCACATTCTTCTAGATTTTCCCATCACTTTGAATGACATTTGCACATTCTTCTAAATTTTCCCATCACTTTGAATGACATTTGCACATTCTCCTAGATTTTCCCATCACTTTGAATGACATTTGCACTTTCTTCTAGATTTTCCCATCACTTTGAATGACATTTGCACATTCTTCTAGATTTTCCCATCACTTTGAATGACATTTGCACATTCTTCTAGATTTTCCCATCACTTTGAATGACATTTGCACATTCTCCTAGATTTTCCCATCACTTTGAATGACATTTGCACATTCTCCTAGATTTTCCCATCATTACTCCCCCATTACTCTCACTTCCCATCATTTTCCAATGACATTTGCACATAATTTTTATAATAATAATTTATTTATTCAAACAACATGGGTCCAATACATTAACACCATTTAAATAGTTACAGAATCAAAATCAAATAAAATAGTTTATGCTTATCTGTCATTGTTGTTGTTGAGGATTCCGGTTGAAGTGCGTTTCCACCTTCGGCCTTTTACTTGAAATTCAGGTGAGATGAAGGCCAAGCATCTCGCAGTCGTACAATAAAAAAAATGTGCAACCACCTACAAAGTGTTACCCACTGTCTGTTGCAGGTGTACACTAAAGTGATTCCAACAGAAGCGTTATCGGGAAGCCTCCCGCTGATCTTCAAGACTCTCTCCGCCATGAACGAGGACTGCAAAAGGCATTCTCGCCTTGAGATCGGATACTTCCTCACTAGGATGATCAGGTATTTATAGTCCTCTGTGGCCTAGTGGGTAGCTCACAGGTACCAGATCTGTGGGGCTCGATCCCTAGGTGGAACAACTTTATGTTTGGGTGTTGTATGATAAGTATGTATTTATAAAAAGAAAAGTTTGAAGTATTCTATCCGTAATCTAGTTCCCATAATACAAGCTTTGCTTAGTTTGGGGCTAGATGGCGCCGTGTGTAATTATTGCCCTGTAATATATTTATTTATCGTCTAAGGCCTTGACCTAGGCCCCGATTGTAATAAACTAATCGCTGCATTACAGTGATATCACCGTAGAATGGCCACTAGGATACGAATACACCTATAGCGGCTATTACGATACCACTGTCATAGTGAATAATAAATAAATATTACAGGACATTAATTCACACAGCGCCATCTAGCCCAAAAATAGTCAAAGCTTGTAATATACCAGAATAAACATTTGTGTGATGAATATAGATGTTTGTTCTGTGTTTGGGTGTTGTATCATATAGTACGCATGTATTTACAAAAGTATTTGAGTATTCTATCCGTAATCTAGTTCTCATATTACAAGCTATGCTTAGTTTGGGGCTAGATGGCGCTGTGTTAAAATGAATGTCCTGTAATATATATATATTTAAAAAAAAAAACATGTTATACCAAACAAATATTGCCGTGTTTAAAAATAAATAAACAAAAAGGCGTTTATTCACAAAACACATGACAATATTTTTAGAAAAACAAGTAAAATTGTAACGTGGTCATTTTGTTGGTGAGGAAGTTTGAGTAACGCTGGTTTTCAGTCCCACTCCAATCAAAATACAAAAAAGGTTCACAACCACCAAATGGTTTAGGCATTTAAGGATTCTATCCGCTATCTAGTTCCCGTATTACAAGCTATATATGCTTAGTTTGGGGCTAGATGGCGCTGTGTAAAATGAACGCCCTGTAATATTTATTTATACATATATTTTATAATTGTCTCGTTCGCTACTGCTGTTTTATGTTTTAGTTTCTATTTATATATATATTTTAGTTATGATTGGATATTTTGTAATGTATTGTATGTTTTGTTATTATTAATAAGTAGCTATATAAATTAATGTTTATTTTAGTACACCGCTTTGTCTGCTCTTTACTAGCCTTTCCATCCAAAGGTTGCCTGGAAGAGGCCGCCCACTGTACCTAGTTTAAGTGTATTTCTTGTTTGTCTGTTTATTTTTGTTTTTTGGTGTACAATAAAGAGTTTATCTATCTATCTATTTTAATATATGAACTGGATTACGGAAGATACTTTCTTTTATTTTTGTAAATACATACTTATACAATACAACACCCAAAAGTAAAGGGATTGCCTTCCATGCAATTCGGTTTCCGCCTTCCTCTGTCGTTTATTTGTAAATGAATATAACTTTTGAAACTATCATGGTTATGAACACAATAACTAAAACTAACGGTATATTTATCATGATACGTGGTTCTTTCTGTTATCCGATATTTCGACGCAGTTGCACGCGCCATGACACGGACACACTCAAAAAAACAACAAATCATGGTAAATAAATAAATAAATATTACAGGACATAAATTTTACACAACGCCATCTAGCCCCAAACTAAGCATAGCTTGTAATATGGGAACTAGATTACGGATAGAATACTTAAATACTTTTTTTTTTTTTTGTAAATACATACTTATCATACATTACAACACCCAAACACAGAACAAACATCTACATTCATCACACAAATGTTTGTCTTTGCTACAGCGCAGAAGGCAGAGTTACTACCAACTGAGCTATGAGGCCTGTTAAATATCCCGTGAATATTATAATGTAAATGAACGTTTGTCCGTAGGAAGTACGGCGCGGGCACGGTGGAGAAACTGATCCCCTCGAGTGACGAGGTGATGCTGCGCCGTCTGAGGAACCTCCGGAAACTAGACAACAGGAACAAACGGCAGAGGGATGGAAACAGGTTTTTTTTTTTTTTTATTAAAAATCATTTATTACTGCTGTACAAAATACATAAAACATGTTGAGCCCTCGTCACCGAAATAAGCTAAGAAAGCTTGTTCTTTGGCAATGAGCGCTTCTCATAATAATAATATACACATAAAAATTGGTAAATTATGCTCAAAAATTAATTATAAAGTTCAAATGAAAAGGTGAGAGACGACTTGCTGCTACAGTGGATGAAAATATGATCCATTCCCTTTTGGGGAGGAGACCTTGGGGCCGTGGGGAGCCGGTACCCTCCGGGTTTCATATAATTGCGGGGTTTTTGATTGAGGCGATACGTGACCCAAGGGCTGTCTCTTATTTAGGCCAGCGAATTAGCATAGCTATTCAGCGTGGTAATGTAATCCGGCTAGTTAGTTTTATTGTATATTTTATTTAATAAATATATATTCAAATGGTATTATTTATACTCAGGGACGAGAATCAGTGTGACGATGAAGAACAAATCAAGGGCACTTCCAAAACCCTCGAGGAAATACTCGCGGA
Organism: Venusia cambrica; assembly: GCA_951394065.1. Lineage (NCBI taxonomy): Eukaryota > Metazoa > Arthropoda > Insecta > Lepidoptera > Geometridae > Venusia > Venusia cambrica. Next base: position 1,513,465 of record OX596067.1, on the reverse strand, counting down.
TTCAGACTCGGAGATGGAATTCTTGGATGACGACGAACAGAACAGGTAACCGGCATTTTATTGTATATTTGATGTGATACGTGATAATTTTTATTTTCTGTGAAAAAATGTTCTACTATCTAGTAAAGTTAAAATAAACATGACAAGGATTCATTGTGGGAACTCTATATAGCTGTAGTGGTTATCAATCAATATTCTGTCTAACAGCATTAACAATAAAGTGGTTTTTCCTCTAGCCGGCCCAAACAGAAGGCCAAGACCAAAAAATCTCGCAACCAAGCTTGGATCCAAGACGACCCGGAGAACATTGTGGACTTGACTGACATCTCCGCTGCTAGGAAGATCACAGGTAAGTCTAGCCATAAGGACTAGTTGTTGGAATTTACTTAACTTCTTGTCTGTTTGCCTAGTTGTTGGAATTTACTTAATGTCTTGTCTGTTTGCCTAGTTGTTGGAATTTACTTAACTTCTTGCCTGTTTGCCTAGTTGTTGGAATTTACTTTACTACTTGTCTGTTTGCCTAGTTGTTGGAATTTACTTTACTACTTGTCTGTTTGCCTAGTTGTTGGAATTAACTTAACTTCTTGCCTGTTTGCCTAGTTGTTGGAATTTACTTAAATTCAATTTTTCACTTATGTCTGCACTCCCGGAGTGCTACTGTTTTTTTTATTTTCCGTGTATGTGTTCATTAAATATATATAAGCTAACGTTAACTGTATCAACCTATTTATATAGTTTGTAAATTTGTGTGCGATACATAAATGTTTCTTTCCTTCTACGATGGAGCGAGCTGGCCCAGAAGGCACTGACTCTCCCGTGCACTGAGGGAACACAGCGAACCGCTTGGCGCCGGACTTCGGCAGGAGTGTCGCTAGCCAGGACCACGACCTCTTACAGCATTCTTGTTTGGATATCACTTTACTTTTGTCACTATCTGTCCAGTGTAGAAAAAACGAGACAAAAGTAATGTGACATCAACACGAGAATGCTATAGGACGTTGTGGTTAAGCCCTTTACAAGTCCCACCACCAGTGTTGTGATCATGCAGCTGTAACCGCTAAAGCCAGCTGTCTCGTTGCTCAGAGTAAATCACTAGGAGGTAGATCACATATACCCCAAAAACGTTTTTTTTAGTACGACGGGGAAGCTCTTGGCCTTCATCTCACCTGATTTTCTAGTCATGATAATGCCGAAGGTGGAAGCGCACTTCACCCGGAATCCTCAACAAACTGCGGATCTCTTGTATTGTGGAGGATTGTTGTGTTCCGGCAATTAGAGGTAAGATAGCCAGTTCCTCAGTTTGATGAGGATTCCGGGTGAAGTGCGCCTGCATCGGCCTTATTTCAACTTGTAACCAGCAGGCCTATTACCTAACTCTGTTTCATTTGGGTTTCAATCGGTTTCAATCAGAAATGCAGGACTTTTAATTGAAACCCATTGAAACCCAAATAAAACAAAGTTAGGTAATAGGCCTGCAGGTGAGATGAGGGCCAAGCGCTTCCCCGTCGTAAAAAAAACTGGTTATCTTACCTCTAAATGCCGGAACACAACAATTTCATAATTGTTGTTATGGTGACAGAATTAGGTAAGGTGGTGGTAGCTTAGGTAGACTTAAACAAAGTCTTACCACCAACCAAACAGCACAATATTGTGCTCCCCTGGGGATTGAACCGGTGACCTCTGGATCTGACATCGGTGGGGAAACCACAAACCACAGAGGCGGTTAAATTAGCAAAAGTTCTTGTCCTATAAAATCCCTGTATTGTGTAGAATACGGTCCGACATTTAGCCGGGTTAGAAAACGATTAGAAACATCCGTTCCTTAAGATACACCATTTATTTTACCCAAGTACTTACGTAGCTCACTTACATTAAGTTATTTTACCCAAGTACTTACGTAGCTCACTTACATTAAGTTATTTTACCCAAGTACTTACGTAGCTCACTCACATTCAGTTATTTTACCCAAGTACTTACGTAGCTCACTTACATTGAGTTATTTTACCCGAGTACTTACATAGCTAACTTATAAGCTGAATTAGCAAACTACTTACAAAGTACTTAAGCCAGCTTTTTCAACGTTTGACTATCAACAACACAAACATCGAGATATCTCTATTATTTGGTGCCGTAAAGAATTGTGCTTTTGTAGCGACCGACCCGTCCCAGAAACAGAAGGCTCAAGAGGCATCCGAGAAGAAGAAGGACGGCGGCTTCAGAACGGCGGCCGACGGGAGGCTGATCATCAGCGAGGAACTGTTGGATGATGATGATGATGATGACCCGCGTCCCAGCGGGGACATTGACGTCGATACCGATGATACGGGTAAGAAATCACTTTTTTTTTTACGATGTATGTTCTTGGCCTTAATCTCACCTGATTTGACCAAGTTATGGCAGAAGGTGGAAGCTCACTACACCCTCAACAAACTGAGGAACTGGCTATCTTACCTCTATGCCGGAGCACAACAGTTTCAGAAATGTTTTTATGGCGACACAATTAGGTAAGATGGTGGTAGCTAGACAGGCGGACTTCAACAAAATCTTGCCACCAACCAAATAGCACTATATTGTACTCCCTCTGGGGATCGAACCCGGGACCTCTAGATCTGACACCAGTAGGTGACCCACTAGACCACAGAGGTTGTTAAAACCACTGTCACTTCGATATATAGATACTTGGTGAATGTGGAAAGCGATAGTATCGTTTTCTTTCGGGGTCAATGACCGTTTTTCGCTCTGCACATGTGATAGACTGTACAATTATATATCTCGTGAGATTTTTGAAGGTTTACTACCGCGTTGTATTGTGTTTGTAATATGATTTATTACGATGCGCGCGCACACCGACACCTGAAAGTGACACCATTACAGGACATTAATTTTACGCAGCGCCATCTAGTCCCAAACTAAGCAAAGCTTGTAATATGGAAACTACGACTAACTAGATTACGGATAGAATACTTACATATATATTTTTTAATACCTCCTTAATCTTACAATTAACACCCAAACACAGAACAAACATCAATATTCATCACACAAATGTTTGTCCTGGGTGGGAATGAAGCCACAACCTCCAGCGCAGAAGGCAGAGTTACTACCAACTGAGCTATGAGGCAAAAAAAAGTAAAAAAAACACTTGTAAACAGTGTAATTTACAAATATGGCTACATACAATAACTTAATATTGATAATATTGTGTGTATGATTATTAATATTATTTTTGTTTATAACATGTTTTATTGTAAATTTATTTAGTTATCAATAAATGACTATGACTATATAGTAAGAAGTGGGATCACTCTGTCAACGATGGCCTATGCCTTACCTTACCATGGAATGTATCAACAGATGAGGAAGGAGCCAGCAAGTCGAAACTGCTGAGACCGGGAGCCAAACGTCGCTACGACGACATTCTCAGCGTAAAAAGTGGGAAATCTTCGAGAAGTCGCGCCTCCACAGCCACCGTCACCTCCAAGTACAAGGCGGGGGGCAAGGGAATACACAGGTAACATAAACATACATTTATTTCAAAAAACATTGGCACGAATTCTTTGCAACATAATCATAAGTAGGTACAATTGTTACATAACCATGAGTGGGTACAATTGTAACATAACCATGAGTGGGTACAATTGTAACATAACCATAAGTGGGTATAATTGTAACATAACCATAAGTTGGTACAATTGTAACATAACCATAAGTGGGTACAATTGTTACATAACCATGAGTGGGTACAATTGTAACATAACCATGAGTGGGTACAATTGTAACATAACCATAAGTGGGTATAATTGTAACATAACCATAAGTTGGTACAATTGTAACATAACCATAAGTGGGTACAATTGTAACATAACCATAAGTTGGTACAATTGTAACATAACCATAAGTGGGTACAATTGTAACATAACCATAAGTTGGTACAATTGTAACATAACCATAAGTGGGTACAATTGTAACATAACCATAAGTTGGTACAATTGTAACATAACCATAAGTTGGTACAATTGTAACATAACCATGAGTGGGTACAATTGTAACATAACCATGAATGGGTACAATTGTAACATAACCATAAGTTGGTACAATTGTAACGTAACCATAAGTTGGTACAATTGTAACATAACCATAAGTTGGTACAATTGTAACATAACCATAAGTTGGTACAATTGTAACATAACCATAAGTGGGTACAATTGTAACATAATCATGAGTGGGTACAATTGTAACATAACCATATGTTGGTACAATTGTAACATAACCATAAGTTGGTACAATTGTAACATAACCATAAGTTGGTACAATTGTAACATAACCATAAGTGGGTACAATTGTAACATAACCATGAGTGGGTACAATTGTAACATAACCATAAGTTGGTACAATTGTAACATAACCATAAGTTGGTACAATTGTAACATAACCATAAGTTGGTACAATTGTAACATAACCATAAGTGGGTACAATTGTAACATAACCATGAGTGGGTACAATTGTAACATAACCATAAGTTGGTACAATTGTAACATAACCATGAGTGGGTACAATTGTAACATAACCATGAGTGGGTACAATTGTAACATAACCATAAGTTGGTACAATTGTAACGTAACCATAAGTTGGTACAATTGTAACATAACCATAAGTTGGTACAATTGTAACATAACCATAAGTGGGTAAAATTGTAACATAATCATGAGTGGGTACTATCTAAAGTTACCTACCCAGTTAAGCGCAGTAAAGGGTATTTCCCTTATAAATATGAAGTAGTATGGTTACAAAATCATACCCTCCGCGCTAGATTTAACTGTGTTACGGCAGGGTACAGGTCAAATACGTAATCGAATACTTTTAAAATGAATCATACAAACCGCCTCCGTGGCCTAGTGGTTCGCCCCCCGGTGTCAGATCCAGAGGTCCCGGGTTCAACATTGTTTAAGTCCGCCGGGTTACTACCACCGTCTTACCGAATTCTGTCGACATACAAACAATTCTAAAATTGTTGTGTTCCGGCATTTAGAGGTGAGATAGCCAGTTCCTCAGACTTGAGGATTCCTGGTGAAGTGCGCTTCCACCTTCATTTGAAACCAGGTGAGATGAAGGCCAAGCACTTTCACATCGTACATTTAAAAACGTTGAATGATTGAAACTAGAATTTCTAGTTGCCAAGTGGTCGAAATTCGACATTGAAAATAATGAAGCTTTCTGCATTCTTTCATAAACGTGATCTATGCCAAATCTGTCACTGTGTGTTTGATGCAATATTTCCTCTTCATGTATAAAAGCTTGCATCAATTGTTTGCTGAGAAAACGCACGTTTTCATCTATATCAATTCATCTTGTAGCGTGTCTGACTGAATGACAATTCAGCCCAAGTCACGGGCCCAAGAGACTTGATATTTTCAGGGTAGCTTATTCTTTTAGTGTAGGGGTAGTGCACGAGTAAATATTTTATATGTAAATATAATAATGAACATAGGCCGAAATTAATTTATTGTAACTAAAGTTTGAAAGATTTGGTTGCCGGGAATCAGAATAATCTGTAACAATTATAAGATAAATTAAGTAAATATTATAGGACATTAATTTTTACACAGCGCCATCTAGCCCCAAACTAAGCATAGCTTGTAATATGGGAACTAGATTACGGATAGAATACTTAAATACTTTTTTTAAATACATACTTACTATATGATACAACACCCAAATACAGAACAAACATCTATATTCATCACACACAAATGTTTGTCCTGGGTGGGAATCGAACCCACAGCCTACAGCGCAGAAGGCAGAGTTACTACCAACTGAGCTATGAGGCTTGTTTAAGTAAGTTAATTCTTAAACTTTTAGTTTCGCAAAAGGTCAGTTAGCTTAACATAAATAATTTTGCAACAAGTTGTATCTAGGTATTTATTAAGCTGGGAATAAATTATATTGCTTATATTATTATTTTAAGAAATTTCCACGGGATGATGGGATCCCCGGCCGTTTATTTAGTCATTGTTAAAACCACCATAATTGTATTTATTTAATATATACAATTGTCAACACGGGTTTATTCGTTATACGATAGTTGATGAAGGCAACTTTGTTTCGGTTTCCCCAGGGTACCATCATTAACCAACAAAAACAGTATAGCAACAAAATTGTACATAATATAACATTTTAAATTATTTTGTTTATATATATTATTACTTATATTGTATTGTAGTTTTGCAAGTGAAATTGTCAATGTTCTGTATTTTTCAGAGCCCTCGGATCCGCAGCGTCTGTAGCCTCCACGGTCGGCACAGAGTATAAATCTAAGAAGGCCAAAGGTGACGTCAAGAAGAAAGGCAAACACGATCCCTACGCATACCTACCGCTTAACAAGACTACGCTTAACAAAAGGTATTATTTTTTTCACTAGCTGACCCGGCAAACGTTGTTTTACCATATAAATTATTTCTAGTAAATATTTTGGTAGTCAAATAAAAAATTACTAACAAGAAACTTGGGGTGGACCACCCTTATCACTTAGGGGTATAAAAAAATGTTTATATCCTATTCTCAGACTTACTCAATATACACACAAAATTTCATAGGAATCGATCAAGCCGTTTCGGTGGAGTTTAATATGAAAATATTTCAACGAAACAGATATTATGTGTGTGAAATAGCACAATAAAGACTTTTTATTTGCATTCCAAACAATGACAACCATCAAAATATGTCAATACAATGACAAACATTTCTGAGCAAACAATGACAACCATCAAAATATTAAAATTGATTCAATTCGAGTGTACCGTACCGAAGGGACGAACGTCAAATGTTTGACAGGAAAGTTCCTAGAACAGTTTAAATGGGACAATAAAACTGTTGTTTTTACTATATTCCTCGTCATTTTTTCATACTTTCTCGACGTTTAAACCTTCCCTGAACTACGACATACATTTCAAAACCAAAATCAGCTAAATTGGCCCAGCCGTTTCAGCGAGACAAACGAACACAAATTGACTTTTATTATATAGATAGCCAAGCGTTAGACCACCAGCTGCCTAAGATGGAGGACGCTTGTGTAAAAGGAACCTTCAACAGCTTATAGATTTCAAGTTTATTTTATTGTATCGGAGGTGCTTGACCTTCATCTCACCTGATTTACAAGTTATGATGATGAGAAGATGGAAGCGCACTTCACCCGGCATCCTCAACAAACTGAGGAACTGGCATTGGACTATTTTACCTCTAAACGAACCCAATCATTTAGAATCGTTATGGCGACAGAATTCAAGAAGCCACATTGGCAGAATCAGAGCCAAGCTTGCTTCATATCCACCCGGAAGGTTTTTCGGTTGGGTCTAACTTCTGTCGTCCTTCACTGCCGCCCTTGATGAAACCTGATGGATCGCTGGCCCACACTGCTGGAGAGAAAGCCAACTCGTATGCTTCCCTCTTCGCGTACTCTTCACGTCTAGATACTACTGATGAGATTCCTCCATCGCTTTAGAAGTGAGCATTAAGAAAAAAGACGTGCTCAAGGTGTTACTATCACTAGACGTGAACAAAGCCAGTGGTCCAGATGGGATCCCGGCGGTGGTGTTAAATAGGTGTGCTCCCGAACTGTCCCCGATTCTCACTCGCCTATTCCGCCGGATACCGGTAAGGTACCATTTTGGTCAATCTTGTAAGTGGAACCACTATGTCTTGTTTATGTCTAGTGTTGTGGCAATGGATTTCAGTATTTGTCTCAACATTTACAAGATTTTCTCTTATATAAACAATGTTTTTGTAAATATACTTACTGGCCATTGTCATTATATTGAGATTTCTAAACATGTATCTACATGAGTCCCTGTATTTTAATCCTAAGATATATCTAACTGATCGTTTTTGTAACACAAATATCATGTTGCATTCTGCAGCAGTACCCCAAAACATTAGACATTAAACATAGCTCATGAGCGCATGAAAGTAAGCAAAGTACACGTTTCTTGCCGATCCCCCCCCCCCCCCCCAGTTCCTTATTTTTTGTATTGCATATGACGCTGAGCTTAGTTTTTTAGCAAGATCGTCTATGTGAACTGACCATGTCAATTTGGAATCAAGACACAGACCTAAAAAAATCTTACTATTTGAGTATGGCAAGGAAAGTTCATTTAAAACACTGAAATGCGGTGACTTTTTTGTGGCACCTAGACAAAAAATTACAACATTTGTTTTTTCAACATTCACCAGTAAACTATTTACTGAAAACCATTCTTCTAAGTTAGGTATAACATCTTTTAATTTGTGACTTAGAGCTCCATTACACTTATCCTTAATAATTAAGCGAATAAGACTCAAAATCCTTACAAGCTACAGAAACATCATTCACATACATTATAAATAAAAGGGGACCTAAAGGGAACCTCGTAGTACTCCAAGAGATATTTTGTTAATATCAGATCTACAGCCATTTATTTCAGTGACCTGTACCCTGTCAGACAAATAAGATTTAAATATGTTAAGTTCATTACATCTAACACCGTACACAAATATCGATTTCGATTGTGTATCTCACACAATCGAGAGCTTTGGATAGATCACAAAATATTCCGTGAGTCTTTTGTGATTTCTCCAGGCCTGAAAATATATCTTGTAAGAGCGTTGTTATGGCGTGCTTTGTGGATCTCTCAAATTGTCTGTTATTTAATATCTTATGATCTACACAATGTAGGTAACAAGTTCATCAGTCAAATATTTTTCGAAGATTTTTTAAGGCTAGCGAGTACCTAAACTGGCCGATAATTATTACACAAAGATTTTTTCCCTTTCTTTGGCACAACTTTTGCGATTTTCATTTGTTTAGGGAATGTACCAGTTTCAATGCACATTCTAGTCTTTTTAATAGGTAAGGTGTTATGTACCAAAAATCATTTGATTTTTTTGGTTTGATACTTCTAATCAACTTTATGACTCTGCTAACCTTTACTGGTTTTAAGATAAAATTTAAACTAGATGCAGGTATGTATTCATTTAAATATAACATAGATTTTTCTACTGAGCAGATTTAATTACATGTCAAATCATTTACAATATTTACAAAATAATCATCAAAATAATTGGCAATGTCAAATTTGTTACAAATAAACTTATTACCAGAATCGCAGTGTATTTTAACACACATATTATGTTGACTGACAGTGCACTCCTTTCCTATTTCTTCTTTTATAATATTCCATATACATTTTATTTTATTGCTCGAATTTTCAATTCTTTCAGAAATATTCATTTTTTTAGCAATAATACACATTTTTTAAAAAAAATTACTATGCCTATAATCATATGATGTAAAGGTAGGGTCACCACTTATATTGCTTAAAGCATACAAATCAAAAAGTATTTTTCTAGAGACGAGAACTCCTTTAGTAGCCCATTTGCAAAAGCCTTTGGATGTACGAGCTTTATTTTCTATAATAGGCATGCACATATTGATTTGGATAAGGAAGTGCGTTATACAATTTGGATTTATTCAGAGGGGTTCCTTGTAAATGTTTCAAATTATTAATCCTAAAATCCTTTATTCGAGTTTATGTTGAGGTGGTTTTGAGAAATCTAAATTTAGCATTAAATTTATAATTTGTGCATAATGATCTGATTGTACACCTTTTACGACACGTGCATTTAAATCGTCATTGAAAAAATTATCTATACTATGACGTGTACTCGATGTGATCCTAGTAAAGTCATGAATTTGCTGTTTCAATAGAAAGCAATCCATCAGATCCATGAATTCAGAATGGTTCGTATCATACCCTAAAAAGTTAACATTTAAATCACCACATACTACTACTGTTTTATTATTATTATTGGTCACTTTAGTAAGGCAATACTCAAGCTTAGCCAGATAAGGTTCAAAGTCCGCTGAAGGTGATCTGTATGCTAATATAATAATAATTACTTTTAATTCTATACAGAGAAGCTCACAGAGTTCCACTGACATGCTTGCGATATCATTTCTTACCTTAAACTTAATGTTTTCCTTGACCAAAATAAGACAACCTCATTTTTCTTTGACAGTTCTACAGAACGAAGTAGCTTTTGTACCATCTACTATAAATACAGAAATGTTATGCTCGCGAAGAAAAGTGTCAGTCTTAAATTATATCAATATTTTCATCTAGAAGGAAAGGGCCTTATTATAAATACCGTGAACGTTTTGATGGCACACAATTATTGCACTGCCCCGAGGGTCATGGCTTTTGAAAAATTTGAATTTCTTGAGCCAATGGAATATGTATTTCCCCCTCCGCATGAGATGATGAGATTTTTTCTGCAGAGATTCTGCGATATTACTTGCTATGAGATTTTGCAAATTTTATCCCTTTTTAGACTCATTTAACTCGACAACAGTCATATTTTCATACAAGGCAGCAATAGACAAAGGTCTCTATAAGCAAGCTTTCCTCCTACGGATTGCCGTCCAACCTCTTACTGTGGATCGCAGACTTTCTGAGGGAACGATCGATTCGCGTAGTCCTTAGTGAGTGTTCGTCTGGTCTATTGGCTATCAATGCCGGGGTACCTCAAGGGTCTGTTGGCAACTCTTTTCTTGCTCCCCATTAATGATCTGCTAATACCCGGTATCTATGGGTATGCAGATGACAGCACAGTTGTTGATAGATATTTTACCAGTCCGCGAACTATTGCGGATGAAATTTTCAGCCTCCGTAGGGAGATGGTAGAGCATTCAATCTCAAGCTTCACTTTGTGTCTGAATGGGGGGATGCAGTTCTTCCAAAACTCAGGCGAGTGTGTTCTTTTGAGTTTGTACAAAGCTCAGGTCCGATCTTGTATGAAGTACTGCTGCCACCTCTGGGATGGCTCAGCCAAGTATCAGCTCGAAGCCCTGGACTCGATTGACCGTCGTGCTGCGAGGCTCGTAGGTGATGATTTACTTGTTGAGGACAATTAGCAGAGTCTACAACATAGACGGCGGGTTGCCAGACTGTCTGTGTTCTCTAGATTCCACTTCGGCGAGTGTGCGCTCGATATCTTCGACCTGATCCCTCCCTCCCCTTTCCACCACCGGACTAGCAGACGTACAGCGCTACAGCCCGTACCTTGTAAATGTTCCATTGTGCCGAACACATCGTTTCGCCTCTATCAATATTACTGGTAAGGAATGGATTTCCTTGCCTTCCTCGGTTTTTCCGTACGAGTACAATCTTGGAGTCTTCAAGTCCAGAGTAAATAGGTTCCTATTAGGCAAGCGTGCTCCATCTTAGGCCACATCTATGTTTACTTGTAACGTTTGACAATCACCAATAAAAATGAAAATGAAAAATGCGTCAACTTTAGTGCCTTAGTAATTTCAACATTTTCTAAATTTAAATATTATAATATTATTATTTTTAACAGCCTCTGTGGTCTGGTGGTTCCACCCACCGATTTCAGATCCAGAAGTCCCGGGTTCGATCCCCATGGGGAGTACAATATATTGTGCTTGGTTTGGTTGGTGGTACGACTTTGTTTAAGTTCGCCTGGCTAGCTACCACCAGCTTATCTAATTCTGTCGCCATAATAACAATTCTAAAATTGTTGTGTTCCGACATTTAGAGGTAAGATAGCCAGTTCCTCAGTTTGTTGAGGATTCCGGATCCGAAGGTGGAGGCGAAGTGCGCCTTAATCAGTATCAATCAAATAAGCGGAATTTCGGCCTTATCTCAACTTGTTACCAGGTGAGATGAAGGCCAAGTGCTAAACCGTCGTACAATAAAAAAAAATTTTTTTCTTTATATCTATAAGGAAATATGTATATGGAAAAAAGTGTTTATATGCGAAAACAAATTACCAAAAACCATCTTGCGCGTACCTATGTCATTCCCATAGATATCACATTGAATGTATATTTTTTCGCAGGAAAAAGGCGACAAACACCAAACAGTTCCGAGGCATCGTCAAGTCCAAAACTAAAGGCGGCAATGCGAAACATAAGAAGAATAAATAGGAATCACTATTGTTAAAATGTTTATGCTATGAGTCATTTTATGATACTAACTTTTCTTTACGAATAAAGACGCTGGAAGACGATAATGTACAGATAATGCACGGCCCAATAATTCACGACCAATATTATTGTAAACACCGTATAATATACCAATAGTGTGTGGCGTATAAAGAAAGAGGCTATGACTTATCGTCACGTGTTGATAATGCACGGCCAGATAAAAGGAATTAACGGAGTACCTACGTTCTTAGATATTTTTTTGTACTCAGAATCACCTTACTTATTTGGCTTCGAATTGCAGGTCGTATATTGCATGTCCCAATAATGTATAGCCAACCTACAAAAAAAAGTGGACTAGATTATTTTATTTGCTGTAGGTTGTGGGTTCGATTCCCACCCAGGACAAACATTTGTGTGATGAATATAGATGTTTGTTCTGTGTTTGGGTGTTGTATTGTATGATAAGTATGTATTTCCTAAGAAAATATTTATCTATGTATTCTATCCGTAATCTAGTTCCCATATTACAAGCTATGCTTAGTTTGGGACTAGATGGCGCTGTATGAAATTAGTGTCCTGTTATATTTATTTATTTATTATTATTTATTTGAAGGCTGTGCATTATCGGGTTGTACAATATAGGAGTTTAAGGACTCTCAGATCTTTTTCGTTTTTCAAATGACTGAAATCGGTATGATTTCAATCCTTATTATTTCGGTCATTGCAGAAATTACAGATGAAAGATGTAGTCGCGCCCGATTTTAATAATGTATCTTTCGATAGTTTCACCAGGGTATAGTAAATAATTCAAAAACTGTCTGTTGAATTTAGTTGAAAGTTTATTTGAATAAATGAATTATTGATCCTTATTTATTTGTCTTTCATTTAAATTTACTTATTTGCAAAATGTCAGCTCCGTTACGTTATAACAGCGTGAAAGAGTTACGAACATCTACACAAACTTGGACATTAATCGACACCTATTAGGTACTGTAAAGTTTGTAAGTTGGAAGATTTTCTTAGTTTCAGAGTTACCTATTAGGTACTGTAAAGTTTGTAAGTTGGAAGATTTTCTTAGTTTCAGAGTTACCTATTAGGTACTGTAAAGGTTGTAAGTTGGAAGATTTTCTTAGTTTCAGAGTTACCTATTAGGTACTGTAAAGTTTGTAAGTTGGAAGATTTTCCGAGTTTCAGAGTTACCTATTAGGTACTGTAAAGTTTGTAAGTTGGAAGATTTTCCGAGTTTCACAGTTTACGCGAAACTATTTGTAAAATTATTTCACCAATATTTAGAATAGACTACAGGGTTATGTTTACATAGGCTAGTATTTTCCAGTTACAATTGAGGTGCTTTGTGGCGACCGATTTTTAAACTCAAGTCAATAAAATTCTGCCAAACGAATGTGTTTTGTACTTGAACAAGCCGGCACAGCTATACGTAGTATCTATTGTAAATATGAATGGAATACGAAATTGACCGACAATGCTGTAGCGGTCGCTGAGAGACGCTGGTATGGTGGATCAGGATACCTATGTACCTAGTTGTCTATTTGTAGCATCGTTTGGGAAATTAATAAATTCAGCAGTGGACGTATAGCACACATATTAGAACTACTACATTTACTCCCAGTAGTCCTGATGATATTTTTTCGTCAAGTCATGGTGTTTTGAGACAAACCAGGACCCATAACGTGTACCTATGTCAACTCATCAACTGGTAGGTAATCAACATCGACTTCATTTTTGAAATTTGAAACCTAGCCTAGGAGTCAGCTGTCACTTTCGTTTTTTAACACTTGACTAATTGTGACTGGGTGTGAGTGATAATTGACTTGAAGGTAACGAATTGTTACCGTGTGCCCCCACGAACGACCGCCACGTGGGGGCACACGGAAACACTTATGGCTATCTGCCCCCACGTATGAACCGGAAACATTATCCCCATGAAAATTAATTAAATAAATGATATATATGAATATAATTGGTAGTATTTTATTGTATAGGCTATCATGGTATTTTATTTACAAAAGATTGTTACCGTCTGCCCCCACGTGGGGGTAGACGTTGAGTTACGAGTTTGTGAGTTTAAAAAAGTCTGGTTTTTCTTGAGATATAGGTAAATTAGGTACCTATTGATTAATTCACTTGGCAATTCATTGAATTATGGTAAAATGGATGAGATGATTCGCTACTTTTTGTCCCTAGCGGAAGACCAGCGCTGCGGCGTGGCGACACGCTGTGCCATTGTAAGAAAACCATTTATTTCCACCACCACCAAATAAAATTAACTTATTGAATTATAGGTACCTACAATATAAAATGTGTGAATATGAAACTGGTCCCAGCTCAGACCAGTTTCATATTCACACATTTTATATTGTAGGTACCTATAATTCAATAAGTTAATTTTATTTGGTGGTGGTGGAAATAAATGGTTTTCTTTCTTCCTTTCTAAGTACTTGGTTGATGGTTGAACGCAAAATGACGAGATTATGTGAGTCGCAGCAAAACTATCAAAGTACGTGCTTGCAAAGCCATATGCGTTTTGCTGCGGTTTCAAATATCTTGAACACAAGGCATAGGTAAACTGCTGGTTTTGTTTATTTCGTTCTGGAAGATTCCTGTGGATCCGACTGATGCTTGGCTGGTTTTTAGTATTTGTTTTCAAACATTGGGGTTATAATCACACCAAGTTAGAACTTTGTAGGTTTTACCATTTTTACTATATCTAACTCAAATAATATAAATATATTCGTTACAAAACAGGTTTGTTGTATTTCTGATTCCTTTATTTTTTATAATTTGTCGTTTATATTGTGAAAATGCTTCAAAAGATTGTAAAATACGGTACCTAGTTAGTAAGTTACTCGAAAACTTTCATTTTATTTACATTTATTCTGAGGAACTATTTATCTTACTTCTTTTTCTTACCTCTAAATGCCGGAACACAACAATTTTAGAATTGTTGTTATGGATTAGGTAAGATGGTGGTAGCTACCCAGGCGGACTTATACAAAGTCCTACCACCAACCAAACCAGCAACAATATTGTACGCTCCTGGGCATTGAACCTGGGACCTTTGGATCTGAAATCGTTGGGTTGAACCACTAGACCACAGAGGCGGTTAAGATGCCTGGATGTAAAGAAGAGGTTAGAGTGGCGTTTGCGGAGTAGAGCTGTTCTTGATAATGATGATGACTGCCTACCTACAAGGTTATCGACAACAGCGAACTCAAACGAGTTTTTGATAATTTTGAGCATTGGTTGTAGAGTAACCTCCAAAACGGCTGAAATATTTTTTGAAATTAGGAAAATTTCAAAACATATTTCATCATAAGCTACTTATTTAGAATGGGCTTTCTGTGTGGACTTATTGCTACATACGAAAAATAATCCAGATTAAATAAAAGGTGTTTCGTGGCGATCAATTTTGTAACGAAAGTCTACGAAAAACGGTCGTGCGTAATATATCGGTAGGTAGGTACCGATTTTACGAACGCGCTGTTGGTAAGAGATACTTATATTTTAATGCTTTCTAGTTTCTATAGAAAAGTTGTAGTGTAGAACCAAATTAAAAAAACATTTAAAAATAGCAATGAAAATATACCGAAGTACCTATGTGAATATTTAATAATTATTCCTACGTCGTGGAGGGGAGTTTATTTTTCTTTTTACTATGACGGGGAAGCGTTTGGCCGTCGGTCGTCTCACCTGGTTTCAAGTTAAGATAAGGCTGAAGGTGGAAGCACACTTCAGTGGTGGAATCCTCAGGAGACTGAATAACTGGCTATCTTACCTCTAAATGCCGGAACACAAACATTCAGAATTAATGGCGACAGACTTAGATAAGACGGTGGTCTATGTGGACCAGGCGGACTTAAACAAAATCCTACCACCAACCAAACCAAGCACAACCTTGAAGTACTCTCCTGGGTATCGAACTCGGGACTTCTGGATCTAACACCGGTGGGCAAACCGCTATAGACCAAAGAAGCGCTCTGTATGATTAATTTCATATACCAGCCTTCAGAGCTCGCTATGTGGCCCTAATGAAAACCGCCTACAGAAAAATATAGGTAAGCCTTGTGCGACCACAGTCTGTCTGAAAACCCTACAAAAATGGAACTGATAATGTTCACAAATAAAATAAACCTAGGATGCATCTACTTAGTACCTACCTATCGAGATTATTCGAAAGGAACTGAAATTAAACTCACCATCTAAGTCAAATATTATTATGTTGCTAACTTATGGTGAACTTACTAATTATTTCATATGTATGCACGGCCACCTATAGTAATTATGGTGAAGAAACGAAATAAATAATTTTGAATTCGAATTTGAATTGGAAGATATCTAGGAATCTTAAGCAGGTGTACCTACTTGATAGTAAACTGTTATGGAACAGGCACATTTCCTGCGCAGCAGAAAGCTTGGTAAAACGTGGGGCATCTCACCAAAAATAATCTGTTGATACTGCCGTCTTAGAGCCGGTAGATGATTACAGAATACGAATCCTCTCTGACAGCACGGCCATACTCAGAGCCTTCGGAAGTAGATGAAGGCCAAGCGCTTCCCCGTCGTACAATAAATAAATAAAGTAAAAAACTGTAACTCAAAGCTCATTCAAGAATGCCATCTGAGCATTGAAAAAAGTCACCACTAAGAACAGGGTGACTCTAAAATGGATAAAGGGACACAGCGGACACTCTGGGAATCGTCGCCACCTGTGAACTGGCGAGGAGAGGAACAGAAACCTCGTCCCTCCCTCTGCCATTCTCACAGATCCGCACATCATGGATAAGGCATCGCAACCCGTTTACTAAACTGCGATATCCATGTGACACCGAACGCAGGACCAACTCTACAGAATGTCGACAGGTCAGAGCCGACTTATTCACTTAGACTAACCCAACCTAAACCTTAGGAGACCAGATCTCCGAATCATAGAGACACTGACGGGCCACTGCCCACTAAAAAAGAATAACGCAAGTAAACCCTCAAGAACACGAACCCAAAACTCTCCGAAGACCCCAGGAATATTCTGCGCATCTGGTCGGAGTTAGGCTGGCTATACTAGCCGGACATTCCTCACGTACCTCACGGACCACTCAGGAGTCCTCTAGACCAACTTAAAGATCTAAACTAAAACTTTAAAGGTCTAAAATCTGCCTTTTCCAAATGCTCCATTTCCGGTACAGAATTAAATATATTAAACTCGTCCAAAAAAAAAATCTGCATATAATTTTTTTGCTTGAATAAATCTATCTACCTAGAGGTGATGGACCTTTAGTTTTTTTTACTATAGCTAGCCTTTTTATTGTGGGCCTTTAATGGGGTTGGCTATCTACGTTGATTCTAGGTTAACCATCTTTGGTAATACAATATTATTGAATATCTATCTGCCTAAATTCGTAGGCATTATTTGAAACTACCCAATGTAGAGCACCATACTATGATACAAGGTGGTGTTGCGCATGTTTTTACATTGTATGGAATATCAATAGAAATGGTTCCCGCGCTCACTAATGGCAATGAGGTATGTGCGTCGAGCTCAATTAAAACAAGCTGAATAGTTATTGAGGTATTTTCCTTTATTTTGAAAAGGAGGCAATTTACTTTTACGGATATACTTATTTTAATAGTATTTTTATTTTTACATGGAAATGTTTCATCACATATAACCATTGTATTAATCCTAGGCCATTTTTATCAGTATTCAATTCAGTAACAAGAAACGTCAATTCGAAAAAATACAACCGTTCTGTAATCTTCTATTTTAATGCTTCACCGACACAGGCTCGGTATCAGAGAACGATTAAAAAATTCTTATAAATAATATACAAAATAATACAAACATTAGTTCGCTCTGACAAAAGAAAAATTGAGATTTAACATTATCATAACATTTAATTCCTTTCGGGAAAATTCGTGATTAATTTACATTTTACAATTAGTGAGTCCGATTCGATTCTTTACAGAAAAATAAATATACAATTATGTGACTACACAACCGGTGATTGCTAAACTTAGCACTTTTCGTCCGCAAGCAGAGGGTCCATAGGGAACCCGAGATCTAGCACAGGGGTGGCCGAGTGTTTACTGTGTTTGTGAGGTCGAGGCTTGGTGCTACCGTGGCCAGAGTGTCCCACGTGACCGTTCATCGTAGTCCGTGGCTCACCCCCAAATATCTCATTCAAAGTCTGTTGCACTTGCACCTCTTTTCTGTCACTGGGACCACTACCACTACACACTATTAATCTACGCACTTCAGGCTTAGTCTTACTGGCGTTCATATGCACACTTTTGGATAATGATAACGCATTTTGTCCGTAATAAAAATAGTTTGTTGCACCCGTGGACTTGCACTGAGAGCGGGAGAGGGAGGATTTGATGTTGGACCTGACGGTGGCGAATTTCTTTCCGAGTGTAATGGCGCCGCCCGCGTGAGACGCGTTGAACGTGCACACTGCGAGCGGCCTCGGACACGACGGGTACCAGCACACGTCGGCAGCCCCGGGCTCCTCTCTCGGCCGTGGGGGCTCCTCTCTCGTCCGCGAGCGCTCCGTGCGCTCGTGGCGGTCGCGCTCGTGACGCTCCGAGTGCCCCCGCTCGTGCCGGTCTATCCGCTCCGCGGGCGAGGGCTGCGGCGGCACCTGCGCCACCTCCTCCGGCATCGCGAACGCGTCGGGCAGCGGCTGGCCGAGCAGCGACGAGAGTCCCGCAGGGTCCAGCAGGGAGGTGGGGTCGTCCGCCGACAGGAGACTGTAGATGTCGTTGACTTGCTGCTCCGTGGTGTAGCCGTTGAACACGCTGAGGTCGATGGAGTTGTTCACGAGAGCGGGGACCTCCACGGGCGGCGGTGCGGGGGGTGCGGCGGCGGTATGGGCCAGCGCCTCGCGGCTCGCTCGGTGCTCCGCCAGCAGCGTGTCGAAAGCCTTCGCGCGCCCCTCTACCATCCTCCGCAGCGAGAGCGCGTGCGCCTTGCAGGTGAGCGAGCGCGTGCAGGGCTTGCCCTCCGCCGTGGTGACCCCACAGTGCTTGTTCGCGTCATACTCCCGAAGGTTGAACTTCGTTTTGCTCGTCTTGTTACGCGAGCGTGGTGTGCTCGGCGTAGCCGACGGTCGCGGGGGCTGTGGGGTGTGGGGGGTGCGCGGGGTGTGCGTTGCGTGCGAGGGCTCCGCGGGTGGCGGTGGCGGCGGCGGGGGAGGGGGCACGCCCGCGAACTGTAGCGAAGCCAGCTCATCGGCGAGGTACGTCGTTGCCGTCGTCGGCGCGAACGGATCCTGGCTTTGCGAGCCGTCGGTGGTCTGGTGAAAGTTGATGTCCTGCAGGTTGCCGATATCCCGGATGATGTTCTTCCAGTCGGTCGCGGTGGCGATGTCGTCTGCGCTCTGGATGCCCTCCGAGTTCATGATCGCAAAGATCTCGTCGGTGAGGTTGTCCCCGAGAGGCAACTCATCCGGGTCCTGTATGCTGACGACAGGCAGCTCACCGCGCGCCAGCACCACCTGCATCTCGGGGGGCGGCGGAGGGGGAGCGCAGGACGGGAGCGGCGCAGGGAGGCGCAGGGGAGAAGAGCTCGGCGCCAGAGCGCGCTCCGCGGGCAGCGGGGGCGGGGGCTGCGGCGGCGCAGGGGGCGCGGCCGCAGGCACTGCGGGAGGGAGCACTGGCACGGGTGGAGTCTCCTTTTTGTGTCGTGTGCGCGGGCGGTGGGGCGCTGGTGGCGGCGGCGCGGGAAGCGCGGGCCCTGGGTGCGCCGCCGAGAGGTGCCGTGCTGCTGCGCTGCAGGCCACGAGTGTGCCGCACATGTGGCAGACGGCAGCGCGCATTGTGTCATGCTGCGGTAGCAGGCCGTGCAGCGGCATGGTGGCGGCGCGCAGACGGTGCAGGCCGGCGCGGCGCCGCGGCTTGTAGGGGTGCGAGCGCGAGGCGCCACCCTTATCAGGCGCGGGCGGCGCCGCGAATGCGTCGTCAGGCCGCGGGGCGCTGCGCCCCAGCTCGCCGACCCACAGATCCCACGGCCGCTCGATGCACCGCGCGGGGCTGACGAACTTGGAGCGCGGGAGGTCCCCGGCCATGACGGCTGTCTATCAGCGCGAGCCCTCACGGGAGCCCCGCCATCATCGACGGCCTCGCTCCTGTGATAGGTTATTACCCCATTTCTGCTGCGAATGACTGCGGAGCCCGAGGGTCACATCGTCGCTCGCTCGTTTACCTCATGATCCGCGCGTTCGATGCTGAAACGTGTTGTGATCGTTTTAGCTTTTATATTTACGGGGACAGATGATCTCTCACTGACAGCTGATTATGCAGATTGTAAGTTTTTCTCGACCACGGAACATTTCCATCTGTCGATTGTTGTTTTTAACTTTCTTCTCTGGTACTTTTGCTTCAAGTGCAATGTTTATTCTACTTTATTTCATTGATATTATGTCCGTTTTGCACAAATAAAATGTCTAAAATTCTGTTTGGTTGTAATTTACTAGAAAGCATCAACACTTTTTTGAGTATTAGTGAAGAGCGGAATCTAGTCTGTGGTCGTTCTTTTATGAATGAAAAAATGAACATAATGTACCGAGTGATAATGCCACTCACGGTACCAGTACTGATTTTGAAACAAACTAAGGAGTAGAGCAGCAAGACGGCGGCGGCGGCGGCGGCGACACTATGAAAATGTAGGCAAACTGCAAGTCAACGTCAACTTGACACTGTCATCAGAAATCGAAGGGTCATTGGGTTGTACTACATATTTTTTACCTCTGCATCGATATTCAACATCGATATTTTTGACCTAATTCCCCTTCCCCTTTCCACCACCGGACTAGCAGACGTACGGCTGGCTACAACCCGTACCTTGTAAATGTTCCATTGTGCCGAACACATCGTTTCGCCTCTACCTTTATTAATAATAATATAATACTGGTAAGGAATGGAATTCCTTGCATTAGCCGATTTGTTTGATTCTTTTTTTGATATACCTACTTATAGAAGTAGTTCTGTAGTTGTCCTTTTTTAGACTGGTAATATCTTTTGAATCGAATGTACCTGTACAGTTGATTTACCTACAGGCCGTTTTTAACGGTCTTTAACGTAACGTAACTGATTCCTTTCTACATAGCTAGTTAGTTTAATTGTACATTTTATTTAATAAAGCAAAAAAAATGTACCTGAAGACTAGAACTCCTCAACGGACGTAGGTACCTACCTCCGCCAAATCAACCGAGAAACAAGTTCCGGCATTTAGAGGTAAGATAGCCAGTTCCTCAGTTTGTTGAGGATTCCGGGTGAAGTGCGCCTCCACCTTCGGCCTTATCTCAACTTGTTACCAGGTGAAGAAATGTGATTTGAATAGCCTGTATATGAATATTACAAATCAGCAAATTATTAAATTTAGTCGTGGGTTCTATTCTGCACGGACACCACAGACTTTTTGGTGGTAGGTAAACTGTTGTTTGGCTTATCAAGTCAGCATCAATCAACTTCAAAAATATATGAACATATCCAAATTATGATGATGATACATATTTATGCTGAATCTATCATTTTTAAATACCTATGTAGGTATTTAAAAATGATACTGTAGGTACTGTACTTAACTACTTTTTTTTATAAGTAAGGTAGGTACCTACTTATTAACTAGGTACCTAATCGATTGTTTTGTAACATACATCCCTTCCCTCCCTGCACTACAGAATCTACAGATAGTCTACAGATAGAAATTCTATTGTTTACCTTACATACTTATTGGTATTATTATATAAAAACTTATTCACAACCTTACGATAATTATAAATTAATAAACAATCAAGTACGATAATTTCAGAACAACATACGATAGTACACTACTGCGAACGCAGATTGTACGATAATTGGATTATTTCTTTCTCAGGAACACATACACGCTGCCGCTTCATGTCTCAATAATTTCATTGGTTGCTAATAATTGTCTTTTAGTAATTGACCGTTACAATTTAACCATGGGGGTAGTGGCGGCACTGAAGAAAGCAATATTTTGATGTGCCAAAAAATGTGACTAAACAGAGTGATTATATTTCTATTCCAACTTCTTCTTCTTCGTGTCAATGAATCAATAATATTCTGCCCAGAAAGTAGCAATTTTAATAACCTGATCGGTTGCCTGGATCAGGTATGCCAGTTCCACTCAATGGGCAGGAAAGAATATACTTATATTTTTATTTCTATAACAACTAGTAAGTAACTATATCGACAGATATACTTACTAATTGATAGAGAAATATAACCGTGTTTGATAAAACACGTTAGTTCATGGGTCGTATAGTGATAATAACTATTTTTTGAATTCCGTAAGCCTGTAGAATGGAAAATGAATTCTTCATAAAATTGCGAAAGTCATCGCGATACGTCGTACTTTTTTTTTACGTTACATTATCTGTCTTTTTTATGTATTTGTATTATAGTCAATAAGCCTGATAAAACGATAATTTTGATACAAATATGTACAAATACGATAATTTTACGGTCCTGGTACGATAGCTGCCTGGCTTCAAGTTGTGAACACTGCCTGCCGAGCTACCGATACGATACCGACCGAAGTACCGAACCGAAACCGAAAGCGAACCGAGCGGGCTGGCTGTTTTACAAAATTGATCAAAATGTTTTTAAAATAATTACGCAAACAATCAAACAATGCAGTAACTCGACTATGCTGGGCACTTTCTTACTTCACAAACTCGAACTGGCTTACTCATAATGCTCAGAAGCATTGGCAGGTCCGTTATCTTTGGACTGCCCATCGGTGTAACCTTTCTCGATACTGTAGGTTATGTAGCTAGAGTTGAGGGAATATCAATGCAGCCAGTGCTCAATCCAGAGTCCAAAAACACTGACTACGTGTTCTTGTCGCGGTGGGCAGTCAGAGACTATCAAGTCCAGAGAGGTGACGTGATATCCTTGGTGTCACCCAAAGATCCAAACCAGAAGATCATCAAGCGCGTTGTGGGACTGCAAGGGGACGTAGTGAGCACTCTGGGTTACAAGAACCAGTATGTGAAGGTCCCTGAAGGTTATTGCTGGGTGGAAGGTGACCACACAGGTCACACATTAGATAGCAATACATTTGGACCTGTTTGCTTAGGCTTAGTCAATGCTAAAGCACTTTATATTGTCTGGCCTCCAGAGAGATGGCAGCAACTCCACAACAAACTACCGGAAGATCGGAAACCTGTTAGTAAATCAACATAGTACAATGACTTAGTTATAATTTGACTGTAAAATAGTGTTAGTGAGTAAAAGTGGGCTAAAACAGATACAGAATTCTCAAATTCTCGCCTTACCTAACATAAGCTATTGTGATTCTTGTAAATACCTAACTATGAAATATTTCTGAACTCATGTTTTTCTCGTGACTTTCTCCTGTTGCAAGATCTCCCATCTAGTCTGTTCTCTATATCTAACTAAACAAAAGATCTTATTTATTAAAAGATGCAAACTGTAAATAATATAAAATTGTGTTGTAACTAAAAGTTGGAACTGCCAAAATATTACTTCTAGATAGGTACAAAATGTGAGTTCCTGCTGTGATTTCTACCTATGAATAAAGTTTTATTTAAAGTTCTGTTTTGTGTTATTACTTTATAGGCGATAACCTATATAAAAAATAAAAATTAGATTTTCTAATCAATTTATACCTTAAAGTAATATTAATATGGATTAATTTTGGTGTTAACACTTGATTGTGTTGAAACATGCAAGCAGAGGAAGGCCTGACAAAGATGGAAGGATCACAGAGAGAAGAAATGTGGATGCAGAACTGACTACTGATAGAAGTGAATAGGAAAACATGTGCCGACCCCACCAAGCATAGGGTAATGGAAGGAGAATGAGTTGATGGTGCTCTCATTTTATGATGCCTGTTAAATATGGTTTCTCATCAGGATCAAATAACCCTTTAGAAGAAACAATGGTTACCTTGTTCATACAAAGAATAAGAGAAAATAGTAGTTGTTGGTGCACTAGATCTCAGCCTTCTGTATGTATTATATATTCACACAAAAAAAGAGTATTTAAGTATTCTATTTGTAATTTAGTTCCCATATTACAAGCTATGCTTAGGGGCTAGATGGCTCTGTGATTGTTGATCTGTGAAATTAATGTCCTGTAATATTTATAAAAAAAAAGTACTTGGGCTGTAATCTGTACTGAGAATTAACAACATATTTTATTACGAGGATATGTACCTAATTAGCTAAATCTCTAGAGCAACAGAACTCTAGAGATTTTCAAGAGCTACCTTTCCAACTACTTAATAATGTAGTGTAGTAATTGATGGTATAAAAAGTGAAGAACTGCCAGTATTGTTTCGGTGTGCCTCAAGGATGTGTTCTTGGACCTATCCTGTTCTTGTAACTTGTCCCTTCCAAATTGTAAAATTATCACTTTCGCTGGTGACACCGCTTTTCTTTTCTTATCAATGGCAGTCTGTCCGAAAAGTCCGAGACACATCAATTAGCGGAATCAGCAATTGGTAAGGTTATACACTGGTTCTAGTATAGTAACGAGCACATTGCCTTTCTTAGCAAGAAGGCTTACCTCAACTTTGGCACCCACCACCACCACCACCAAGCACAAACTGCGACCAAAAAGCTGGATATTGTGAATATAGGTACACAATGGTTCAACCAAAAACTTACATGCTGCGCTGAAATTGGTGGAGCGCAAGGTTCAATCTATACCTACCTACGTATATCCATTTTCTTCCTTTTTGGTTAAATAGCCTATGGATATATTATGCTATTTTTATGTTTTACTAGGTACCTACTGAAATCTCGTTGGCTCTAGAAAGGAGAGGAAACCTTTACCTACCTACCTAATCTAAAGGTAGGCAGGTACCTACTCGCTAAGCTCAGTTTAAAGACATTCAATCTTACGTAGGTATTGTATTGTCTTACGGTATGATCATTAAAAGTTTTTGTAATAAACTGCCATTTTCATGCAGACTGCATTTTTCCGATAAAAGTGAATGCAGTTACCACATTTTATTTCCATACCTTCAGCTGTTCCTGCCCTTGCTAACTATATAAAAAATCCAACCTGTACATATAAATAGGTACCTATTAACTATCTACACAGCCAGGTCACCAAAGCTAACCAGGAAAGCTTATTATAAAATTTCAGATTACCTAGAAGATAAGAAAGCCTGGCATTAAATTAATTTGCTCCAGTGAATAAATTGTAATTAGTATTAGATAATTTAAGCTATTGTAATGGATCATAAAAAAAAAACTAGCCTTGTCTTTCTCCTTGTGTGCTGGTCGCGATTCCGAACATGCGGTAGCTTGACGTTTCAAAGTGATCCTAAAAAATCTTTTTTTTTATTGTATGACGGGGAAGCGCTTGGCCTTTATCTGACCTGGTAACAAGTTAAGATAAGGCCAAAGGTGGAGGCGCACTTCACCCGGAATCCTCAACAAACTGAGGAACTGGCTATCTTGCCTCTAAATGCCGGAACACAACACATTTTTTTAGAATTGTTATTATGGCGACAGAATTCGGTAATATGGTGGTAGCTAGCCAGGCGGACTTAATTAAGTCCTACCACCAACCAAACCAAGCACAATATATTGTACTCCCCCGGGACCTCTGGATCTGAAATCAGTGGCATGAACCACTAAAGTCAAAGTCAAAGTCAAAATTTCTTTATTCATCAAGATTTTTTAGGATCATTTTGAAACGTCAAATTTACCGCCTGTTCGGAATCGCGACCAGCACACAAGGAGAAAGGCAAAAGAAACAGAGGTGGTCAAAACTGTCTTACTGAATATTTGAAATGAATATTTGACTTTGACTATGTAAGAAGGTACTTTACTCAGTGGGTGGGCTGAGAAAGACCAGGAAGTAAGCAAAAATCATAATATATAAAATTCCCTATATATGTAAATAATTGGTGTTTATTAAATTAAACCTTATTTTGAAATATAGTTCTTACGCAACAATACTTCTCAAACCATAACGCTCAACAATATCGATTACTTTGTCAACTGATATTCCTTTCCTAATAACATTATAATATCCATTTCTAGACAAATCTATAACAGTAGAACCAGTTCTACTCTGATCTAAGCCTTGGTTTAACAACCCACCATCGAAAACTGCACCAAGATGCACAAACAAATGCTCGAACTCCTTCACAGATAAGGTTGATGGTTCATTGCTGAAATTGGCACTGGTCAATGCTACTGGCATATCAAGGATCTTCGTAACTGCATTCATGAAGTTATGCCTTGGTATTCTGATTCCTATCTTGTTAGTGGTAGGGTTCAAGTATGGGTTATCTAGGAACTCGGTTCTGTCTAATACTACTGTAACTGGACCAGGTAGTAGATTGTTTAGTAAATCATCGGATAAATGATTGGCCTGGCCCCATTTGCGCACATCTGATATGTAAGTTACACAAATAGCTACAGGCTTTACCGAATCTCTGCCTTTGATGGTGTATAGCTTTTTGATGGCTTCTGGGCAATTGGCACTGCAAGCAAGGCCATAGATAGTATCAGTTGGTACCGCTATCACTTGCCCTTTGGCTAGGAACTCTGCTGCTTTGGTGCAAGACAGGTTTCCTCCACACGGTATAATGGGAGCCTTTTTCATTTTCATTTTTGTTGCACTTTTACATCGAATAACACTTTTGCTATACAGTTCTAGTCCTTTCATAGCATTCATATTCACTAGTCTTTCACATTTGGTTTTTGATTAATCACGCCAGTTATGAGCACACTTATGGTTGCAGCATCTGTAGAATGTTGTCATCGGTTCATCGGCAGAACGAGTTTGTAACTGCATGAAGTAAGCTTTGCCGTGGCAGCATTTCGGGCAGACAGCATCTGTGGAGTCCACGTTTTCCCAGGCAGCAGCGCCGCCCATAATATAGTCCAGCTCCTGAAAGATGAAATGAAATTACAATGTTATACCAATACCCAGTATTTAGTGTGAAGTACCTAACTTCAATTTCATGATGCAATAGGTTACCTTCAGCTTTGGGAATGTTCGTGACGAAACTGTCTTCTTAATATTATACATATACGGGCACGTATTACATGAGTACCGGAGAGCTGCCTCCGGGCCTTCGTCTACCATAAGTATGTTAGCGCACGTTGGACAAAACAACATTCTAACCCAAGAAACCTAAGATGCTTGGTAACCTCAGTAGTGTGAACACTTACTACAACTGTAGTCTCATATATTGATATCGTAAAGCATTGCACTGTTTTTGAATTATCACAATCGCAATAGTGAAACTACAAAAGAATCGTATTGCAATTTTGCAAAAAACTGAAAACCATTGTTTTTGTTGACATTATTTATTTTAGGTTATTGTCTACACACCACAGAACACTAATTGCATTGTGTATCTCTTTCTTTTTAATTTCAGGGAATGAGAATGAGTGATTGAGTGAATAAAATATCAATGTTGTCATTATAAAAAAATCTTGTACTTTTTGTCCGGTGTAAATGTGCCTTGGTTGTGTCTGTGGACAGCATGGATTGGTTGAATTAACTAAGGTCGCTTTTAAAAGTTTTTCGTATTTCAGTCTGTGGGAAATTCAAAATTGTCATGTAGTTTTTGCGGCGGACGGACGTGCGTTATTATAATTGCGTGAAAAATCGTAATTAAATCCTAAAACTGAAGTGCAGTCTGCAGTGCGCTAAAACTTTGTAGAAAAAATAGCAGTATGTTGCGTTTTGTGTTGGATAAATTTTGGGATGAGGGTGTGTGGTTGCCGCCAAATACGACTTGGAAAGATATCACACCGGGACCTGAAAAAAATATTGTTTACACGGACTACAGGGATTTGTTTTACCCACTTCCCTTGGCCCTAGTGCTGATATGCTTGAGATTTTTTCTGGAAAAGTAAGTCAACCTGCTAACTGCATCTTCGAGCATGTTTCTCATTAGACTCCTCACGCTTCGGTAGATAACGTACCTACTGATGCATGATGATTTACTTTACCTATCTTACTATTTACGAAAGTGCAATTTGTACCTGATTTCATAAATTTTTATTTAAAATAAAACAGCTTGAGAATATCTTCAGTCGATCATATTTAGTTGGTACCTACCTAGGTAATAAGAAGATAGGTAGGCTATGTACCTAGGTAACTACCTACCTGACTCTAAATTCTACTTTTTACCCTCAGTTAAGTAGTACTTGATCTGAGCTTTTTACCCTACAGTTTCAGAAGGAGGGTTATGTATTTCGTGAATGTACTCAAACTTCAGTTGGCCTCAAAGAGTCTAACTTTTGATCATAGTGCTAACAAAGATGCAGTAATAATAAATAAGGCAATAAAGAATATTTTCAGTTAGTTAATCGTTTTTCCAAATTTTTCCGTTTTTTAACAAAATGTATGGGAAAAGTTTTTGGCGATTTTCTGTCATTTCTAGTCATATCATTTCTCATACCTACCTTAAATGTCAAGCTCAAATACATGCTTTTGATCCTTATAAGAAACAGGATGTATTAGCATTAAATAAAATTTATAGGTATGTTAAATTACTATTTTCTTGCTAACTGTACATTTTTTACAAAATCTGTGAATGCAATTCAGCATATCTCAAAAAGTTATTAAAGGTCTCCTAAGAAAAAAATTCTGTAACAATCAATAAGGTACCTGCCCTTTCTATCTTGTCTCACCACACCATAAAAAATACTTATTTGTATGGTAGTTTACCTGTATAAGTTTTTTTTATTATTACTAATAAAAATTTATTCAAATAATATGTCCAAGGGAAGTAGTTGTACCTAAGGACTGTTACAAACCGTCTTTAAGAAACTTAACTGGTCCAGACCAGAACCAGACGGAATCATACCCAAAACACTGGCTGCATTGCCACACTGATTGAATTACCTACTTAACTATTGTTAATTAAATACCTTTGTATTTGTAATTTAAATTATCATTATTTTTCTCTGATTTTCCTTGTTTCTCTAAATTAAATGGGTAGGCCTTTGGTGTGGGACGCTACCTGCGTCGACATCCTAGCGCCATCTCATCTGCCTGGGACATCAGTTAGGGCTGGTGCGGCGGCTGATTCGGCCGAGGATCATAAAAGGCGCAAATATAGTGGACTCGACAGAGCTTACCTACCGCCTATCCGCCTTAACCTTATGCTTTACAACTTGACATGTCGTCATAGTGACATTTTATTTTTTGACACTAATATTTTTATTAGTGACTTTAGGTTAACACCAGATACAATGTATCTCAGTAGATATAGTAGGATAATTATTGCTAAATTGTTAGCATTTAATATTTGTGACAAAGTTATAGGTACTATAGCTACAGACACTGACGGGCTTACAGTTAGTAGCAGTACTATCATGGGCGTTCAAACAGTAGGATCAGATGACAAGCATTTAAACTGACCACCAAGACAACGGGAAAGCCTAATAGGTTACACATAGTCCATCAAAATATTCAAGGCCTTTCCAGCAAAAACTTAGAAGTAGAATTATTTTTAAGTAAAATGAACATCAGTGTTATGGGCATCACTGAACACTTTATATTGCATCAAAAGTTACTACCTCATTATGAAGACTACTGCATTGTAAGCGCATACAAGCGTAGGAATACCACTCAAGGTGGTTCTTTAATTATTGTAAAGAAAACTCTCAAATGTAAGGAGCGTAAAGATATTGTGAAACTCACCATTGAAGAAGTTATAGAGCTGTCATGTGTTGAACTGGAGCAGCACATAGTGGTATGTGTCTATCGTCCTCCCCAAGCAAATTACGCGCTATTTGAGTCCACTATGGAAACATAGGTACTAAGCAAAATATTCAGTCGTAATAAATCAATAATAGTGCTCGGTGACTTCAATATTGATATACCTGTAAATCCTCTAACTGAAAAAATCATTAACTTGTTTAAATGTTTCAACCTTAAGCACCAATTCGATAAACCAACTAGGGTAACTCTAACAACTGCCACTTGCATAGATAATGTATATTGTAGTGATATTCCCCTTGAAAAAGACGTGTTTAAAAAATTTGATTCAGACCATTATGGTCAATATGTTTTATTTGATTGTAACTTACAACAAGAGCTACCGGAAATCACATGCAGACCAATTACCGAAGCTAGCATCATAAAATTCCAAAATAACATAAGTCAAAAGATTTCCCTGATCCCATGCTTGAATGATCCAAATGAGCTTTATAATATATTGTCTAATCTAATACATAAAGAACACGAGTATACGTTTCCACAAAAAACGTGCAAAGCTAAATCTGGTTCCATGTTTGCAGATTGGGCAACAGCCGGTATCTATAAAAGTAGGAGTAGATTGTATGAACTTTATGCAGAAAGAGAGTCAAGGCTACACGATTTATCATTTGTTTCTTTTGTCAAAAACTACTCAAAAGTCTTTAAAAAAGTATGTCATGCTGCGAAATCATTGCAAATAAAAAGGAAAATTGAGCAGTCATCAAATAAAATAAAGGCTACCTGGAAAATGATAAATAATCAAACAGGTAAAGCAAAACATTTGAAAAAGCAGATAAACTTAAAAGTTGACGATAGAATTTTGACTGATAACTATGAAGTTGCTAATGAATTTAACCGTTTCTTCTCTTGTGTACCAAAAATTGTTACTCGACCATTAAACTCCTCTGTTGATTGTGCTTTAGCCTTTCTTGAAACAAGTGTTGAAAGGTGTAATGCTTCTTTTAGCTTCAGACACGTCAATGCTGATTGTATTCTAAAAACTTTTAAGTCAATAAATATTAAAAATACTGAAGATCTCTGGGGGATGTCCGTAAAGATCTTAAGCACGATTGTTTTTGAAATAGCACCATGTCTAGCATATATATTTAATAGAAGCATCGACGAAGGAATCTTTCCAGATCTTATGAAATATAGCAAGTTGATTCCTTTATTCAAATCTGGAAATGAAAAGGATCCAGGAAATTATCGACCAATCTCAATTCTGCCAGCATGTAGTAAAATATTTGAAAAACTTATTCTTAACCAGTTGTTGTCACATTTTAACTGTAACAGGCTACTTCATGAAAAACAATTTGGGTTTACTAAAGGTCGTTCAACCACTGACGCTGGTGCCATGCTGTTGAAGTACGTTTTTAAAGCCTGGGAAGGAAAACAGGATGCCATAGGAGTATTCTGTGATTTATCTAAGGCTTTCGATTGCGTAGATCATGACACCTTAATCTCAAAGCTAAAACACTATGGCATTCAGAATCAGGCAATAAGCCTCATGCGTAGCTACCTATCGAATCGCATTCAAAAAGTAGACATTAACGGTAGCAAATCTTCGGGAACATCCACTAACATCGGTGTACCACAAGGGTCAATCTTGGGGCCTTTTTTGTTTCTAGTCTATGTCAATGATCTGCCTTCCTGTGTAGGGGATTTATGTGATATTGTATTGTTTGCAGACGATACTTCATTAATATTTAGAGTTGATAGGGCTAAAGATAATTATGATTGTGTAAATGCTTCTCTAGCTAGAGTTCTTGATTGGTTTACGGTAAATAACCTCTTATTAAATGAGAAAAAAACGAAATGCATTAGATTCACCTTGCCTAACGTTCAAGTCAGCAATGCTAACATTATCTTAAATGGGGAAATACTTAACTTTATGGAAGCAACTACTTTCTTGGGTTTAAATATCGATGCAAAGTTGCAATGGGGTATTCATATTAATACATTAGCTAGCCGGCTAAGCTCGGCAGCTTACGCAGTACGTACCATAAGGCATCTTACTGATGAAACCACGGCGAGGTTAGTTTATTTTAGTTACTTTCACAGCGTTATGTCCTATGGCATATTTTTATGGGGAAATGCAGCAGATATTGAAAGCATTTTTATCCTGCAAAAGAGAGCTGTACGGGCAATTTATAAATTGAAAACTCGTGACTCTCTCAGGGAACGTTTTAAAGAGATTGGTATTATGACAGTCAGCTCCCAATATATTTATGAAAACCTAATGCACGCACACAGGAACATTGATGAGTTTGTTAAAAGAAGTGATGTACACAGTGTTAATACTAGAAATAAAAATAAACTTGACATACCTAGGTATCGCTTAGGAAAAGTAAATAATTCATTCTTAGGAAACTGTGTACGATTCTATAATAAGCTTCCTCAAAGCGCCACCAAACTCTCTGCTCGTAAATTCAAATTGTATATAAAGAATAATTTAATTAAAAGAGCCTACTACAAAATAAGTGACTATATCGACGATAAGAACGCGTGGCCCGATGTTGCTATACCAGTTGACAGTTAAATGGTGTTTTTCAATGTCAAGAAACTGCCCATTAGATAGTTATGTAGTAATCAATGTTTTAAGATAATATTAAGTTTTTAGTTTTATGATGTAGGTAACACTTGTAATGTTATTAAATTATTATAAACAATGTACCTAAATGTTAAATGGATTTTCAAAAAAATTAATCAGCCCGAGGTTCTTGCCTTTCTCCTTGTGTGCTGGTCGCGATTCCGAACAGGCGGTAGATTTGACGTTTCAAAATGATCCTAAAAATCTTAATGAATAAAAATATTTGACTTTGACTTTGACTTTGAGCCTTTTGGGGTCCGTGGGAAACCGGTGCCCTCCGGCTTTTCAAAAATTGATTGTGTTGTTTAAAAATTACATATTTTTTTGTACATAACTTTTTATTGTATTACTATCCTGTATTCATGTCATGACATATTTTTTTATATCCCTGTGATAATAGAATAAGTCACCGATGTCGCGCTAATTTTTAGTTACCCAGATTAATGCTGTCATCTACTCGTATTAATAATTATATTAAATAGCTTTTTTTTATCTCTTCACAGGTACTGCTTTGCGCCTTTTGGTAGATCCCTGGGAATTAAGAACACAAGACCAAAGAAAGCTCAAAGCAACATCAAACTAGAGGCTGTGTACTTATCTACACAGAAAATCAAGCATAAGCAGGTATGTATAAATATCTACCTAATGTGTACTATGGGCTGTGTACTTATCTACACAGAAAATCAAGCATAAGCAGGTAAGTATGTATAAATATCTACCTATTTTGTACTATGGTCTGTGTACTTGTCTACACAGAAAATCAAGCATAAGCAGGTATCTACCTATTTTTTACATTGAAAATGGTTTATAGGCATTCAAGAAATATTTTATATATGCTGCAGTCATTCATTCAATTTCATGAATACATTTCATTACTTACAAACAAAATTACTCAATAAGAGGCTTGGAAAGCATCATCACCCACAACATCAGTGTCGATTTCATGTCAATTTCACTGTCCCGAGCTCAGGCACTACACAAGTGTCACCAACAACCCAAAGTCCGGCTCCAATACTGCAAGGAGCTGGGCTGGCTGGGGTAGGGTCAGTTAAAACAATGGGGGACAATGCACAATTCACCCCACAGCGGGACGTCAGTGCAGGTCTTGGTCACCCCCACTCAGAATAAGAGGCTCCCCTAGGTGCCCATAATGAGAGGGACGATGCTTTCAATCTCACAAGTAGCTGAGTAACCGATGAGCGGGATAATATTGTTAAAACGTTACTTGTTAAGGGGCGCTACGCAGCTAAAATCGCGGCAGAAACGATTATGAGAGTTGACAACGGCAAGCTGTAGGTGGCGCATGCGTATCGTAAATAAAACCTTTTGATAATTCTTATTCTGAGATCGTGTTGCTGGTATGTGGTGGGTAATGTGACCATATGATGGTCCCTTTGCCGGCAAAGAAAAAATAACTTATTTAAATTCGTCCTAATATTTATTCAGAGTCTAGGTGTTGTCTGACCGCTGCGAGGACGACAAGTACACGTCCGACGTCGACAGTGGTCACAGAGCTACTGATTGAAAGGCGGGCGCTCAGTGCATCTGTAGTTTTTCAAATAATTCATGATTAAAATTAAATTTGAATTGGTATCAAAAAACTAGCTTACCTTTAATGTAGATCAACATGTAACCTATCATTTAAAATAAATCGTAAGTCAATATACATTGTAGGTATCACAATATTTCTCTTGTAAAGTTTGAAACGTACCATTTTCAATAAAATTACATATTTTTATCGAGATTTTTTTCAGCTATTATGTTTTCAGCTTACCTTTAATGTAGATAGGTACCTGAAATAATACACATATAAAAAATAGACTCGTGACTTGTTCATAAGCATTATAATTTTTTTCTATAATTGGAAAAAGAGGAAACGTCTAATGACAGGGCCTTAATTACGTGATAACTTAAAGGATGTATCGAAAATAGGTGTTAATTTTTTAGGTTGTGGATTCGATCCTCACCCAGAACAAACATATGTGTAAATATCGATGTTTATTTTGTGTTTGGGTGTTGTATTGTACGTTAAGTATAGTTCCCATATTACAAGCTTTTCTTAGTTTGGGAATACATGGCGTTTTGTGAAATTAATGTCCTGTAGGTAATATGTATAATACGTACTGACATGCTAAAAAATACGCAGAATTTACATAGGTAGGTACCTACATATAATAGTGATCTATTAATTATAAACTACTAAAATGAATAGTGCCATTTCATTAATAAATTTGGCAAAACACACCCTTTTCTGATTTTTATCAAGAACATTTTCATAAATTGTGTCTCTGAAAACCCCAAATTGAAGAAAATACAACACAAGTATTATGTACCCCAAAATGTTGATCTACTCTTCTACGAATGTAGAAGTACTTTGGATTTTTTGGACCTAGTTATATTATCTATTAATTTGATGATAATTTATTTACGTACCTACATAAATAAAATTCAATAAATTGGCATACGCTAATGCGGGGCGATTTATCAATCATCAGAACGGGCAGGCCCTGATTTTGAAACAAGTACCTATGTGGGAAGATATTTCGAAATATATATATAGTCCTCCTAACCGGTTTCGGTTACGGCGACATTTAGCAAAAAAAATTAATTAATTAATTATTGTTTCTTCTAGCATGCGCTCTAATATGGCTCGCGAGGCCGAATTTAGTTTTAAATACGCGATTACAAGTATCACAAAAGAGCTCCCCCTTCGAGTTGTATGTATAGATATAGGATGGCTTGGGCTTCTGTTTACGTATCTGGCGTTTTATGTTGAGATCTACGAGACGATTCTCTTCAAACACCTTTACTTTGTTGTATATGGTAGAGCGCCAAGATGACCTACAAGAAGCATGTACCTCCCAGGTGGCAGGATCTATAGAGCAAGCATTCAGGTGTCTTTTGAACACATCCTTATAGCGTAGATGTTGACCACCGTGTTTACGTTTACCCTCAGCTAACTCTGAGTAGAATACGGCTTTGGGCAGGCGATGATCATCCATACGAAGGACGTGTCCGCACCATCTGAGTTGTCGCTGCATGAGAAGAGCCTCCATACCGTACATGCCGGAACGACGTAGGACCTCAGTGTTAGGCACACGCTCCTCCCACTTTATCCTTAGGATGGCTCTCAAACATCTAAGATGATATGTGTCAAGCTTTTTTATGTCTGGTTTATATAGACACCATGTTTCAGCGCCGTAGAGAAGGATAGGTAGTATTAACGCCCTATAGACGTTAATTTTTGTTTCAAGTTTCAAATCATGAGACCTCCAGACACGATCAGTAAGTCTACCAAATTTGGCAGCAGCGTTTGCAATGCGCGTTGGTATCTCCGAAGCCAAGATGTTGTCAGGCCTAACAGTACTTCCAAGATACTTGAAATGCGATACTTCCTCTAGTGGTTTACCATGCAAGTTCACTGTGGTTTCATCTGCCTGACAGCCTCGAGATGGTTGTTTGAGGATTTGTGTCTTGGAAGCATTGATGACTAGACCAAATCGTTGGCAAGATTGGTGTAATGCGTCAACGTAGCTTTGAAGATGCGCTATACTGTCAGACATGAGGCACACATCATCGGCGTATAGTACCTCTAAAATAGAGAGCTCTTTAATTTTTGATTTCGCCTTAAATCTTGAAACATCAAAGACACCTTTCTCAGTACGGAAATTTAGCTGTATTTGATTACAACAACATCGCAACGCGTCTCGCATGACAGCTGCAAAGTATATTGCTGCGGAATGCTAGAAGCAAATTTCCCGTCTAGTACATTACCAAGTTCTGGGGAAGTAATAAGTCTCGAAAAGTCTACTCTAGGTGGTATTTTGTGGGTTGCTCGTCGTGGTGATTTAAGCTGCAGGTGCATTTTTGATCTTATAAGTCGGTGGTCAGTCCACCCCATAGCTCCACGCATCGCTCTAGTTATAATGGGTGATTTTTTTGAGGTTAGGATTTTCATGCATTAGTATTTGCTCAGATTTTTTTGAGGTTAGGATTTTCATGCATTAGTATTTGCTCAGTATGCTTTGACATTTCATCATGAATAGACTTACTAACGAGCAACGCTTGCAAATCATTGAATTTTATTACCAAAATCAGTGTTCGGTTCGAAATGTGTTTCGCGCTTTACGCCCGATTTATGGTCTACATAATCGACCAAGTGAGCAAACAATTAATGCGATTGTGA
This sequence comes from Venusia cambrica, assembly GCA_951394065.1. Classification (NCBI taxonomy): domain Eukaryota; kingdom Metazoa; phylum Arthropoda; class Insecta; order Lepidoptera; family Geometridae; genus Venusia; species Venusia cambrica. The sequence goes on along the minus strand of OX596067.1, from coordinate 1,476,961 downwards.
CCAAGTTTCGCACTCAGTTTACTTTATTGGACATTAAACCAACCACACGAATGCGTACAGTGCGTACAGAAGAGAATATTGCGTCTGTTTCTGAGAGTGTTGCTGAAGACCGTGAAATGTCGATTCGTCGCCGTTCGCAGCAATTGGGTTTGTGTTATTCGACCACATGGAAGATTTTACGTAAAGATCTTGGTGTAAAACCGTATAAAATACAGCTCCTGCAAGAACTGAAGCCGAACGATCTGCCACAACGTCGAATTTTCAGTGAATGGGCCCTAGAAAAGTTGGCAGAAAATCCGCTTTTTTATCGACAAATTTTGTTCAGCGATGAGGCTCATTTCTGGTTGAATGGCTACGTAAATAAGCAAAATTGCCGCATTTGGAGTGAAGAGCAACCAGAAGCCGTTCAAGAACTGCCCATGCATCCCGAAAAATGCACTGTTTGGTGTGGTTTGTACGCTGGTGGAATCATTGGACCGTATTTTTTCAAAGATGATGTTGGACGCAACGTTACGGTGAATGGCGATCGCTATCGTTCGATGCTAACAAACTTTTTGTTGCCAAAAATGGAAGAACTGAACTTGGTTGACATGTGGTTTCAACAAGATGGCGCTACATGCCACACAGCTCGCGATTCTATGGCCATTTTGAGGGAAAACTTCGGAGAACAATTCATCTCAAGAAATGGACCGGTAAGTTGGCCACCAAGATCATGCGATTTGACGCCTTTAGACTATTTTTTGTGGGGCTACGTCAAGTCTAAAGTCTACAGAAATAAGCCAGTAACTATTCCAGCTTTGGAAGACAACATTTCCGAAGAAATTCGGGCTATTCCGGCCGAAATGCTCGAAAAAGTTGCCCAAAATTGGACTTTCCGAATGGACCACCTAAGACGCAGCCGCGGTCAACATTTAAATGAAATTATCTTCAAAAAGTAAATGTCATGGACCAATCTAACGTTTCAAATAAAGAACCGATGAGATTTTGCAAATTTTATGCGTTTTTTTTTTTAAAAAAGTTCTCAAGCTCTTAAAAAATCACCCGTTACAAACATCGCGCAGGTCTCTGCGGCGGACTATAATATAATCTAAGAGATGCCAGTGATTGGATCTAGGGTGCATCCACGAGGTCTTATACCTCTCAGCCAGTTGGAAAAATGTATTTGTGATACTAAGGTTGAATTCTGTACACAGCGTTAAAAGGCGTAATCCATTATCATTACATTTTCCAACTCCATGTTTACCGAGGACACCGTCCCAGTGATCATGTTCGGTGCCTACACGAGCGTTGTAGTCTCCCAACAAAATTATTTTATCTTGTTTCGGAATGGCTTCAAGTATTCGGCGAAGTTGTTCATAAAATATCTCTTTATCCTCATCCGGGGAAGGCAGGGTAGGAGCATATGCACTGATGATATGTACATATTTCTTATTGGCAATTGGGAGGCGTAGAGTCATAAGCCGGTCATTTACACACTTAGGAAGTTCACTCAGATCTCTAGCTAACCCATTACGAATAGAAAAGCCAACGCCGCTGCCCACTCTTTCACCGGAAGGACGTCCGCTCCAGTAGTACGTGTAGCCGCCAAGCTGTTCACAAAGCTCTCCGCTATCACTTAGATGGGTCTCGCTTATTGCGGCTATATCTATTTTGTATCTGGCCAGCTCTCTTGCAATAAGTGCAGTTTTTCTCTCTGGACACAAGTTGCGATCATGATCCAGTAGAGTCCGTACGTTCCATGTAGCCATGCACAGTCGTTGGGTTTTTATTTTAAATTGCATATTTTTCCGTATCTTTCGACCGCGATAATCGATGTCCAGGCGCCCGCGGTTTGACACCTAGATGAGGGATGAGACGGACTATTTTTGGGCCACCTTTTCTAGACCCCTCCCCTATACAGAGGAAAGCAGAGCGATCCTAAATAGGGCTGCTTTGTCGCCAGTCGTGCTGCCGAACCCAGAATCCCGCCTCAGTCGATTCCGGGAGCGACCACTCTCTCCTAGCCGCCTACGTGCGAGGTGCTAACTAAAGCCTCAGTACACCGATACCTCGACCCCACCGCCGACACCCCATCGCCGCAGGGCTTTTACATCTGGAGTTCAAAATGATTTGCTAAAGTCATCTGCGCGTGAACATATTTATAGTGGACAAGCGGTTGCGCGGGTGCAAGTCCACTCTCTCGTCCCGTCCCCTGTAGTCCAATGGGCCGGTGAACCGGTACGATCGGCAGAGGTTGGGATGCAGCGAATAAGGCCGTAAGTCACTACATGGATCCTGACTAACGCCCTCAGGGTGAATCGCATTACCCTACTACAACGACATAATAGGATGTACTTGCCGATACAGAATTTGTTTTTTTTTTTTTTTTTTTTTTTTTTAATGGGGATCATCCATTAGCTCCTCTACTAGATGATCGTAGATGGAGCCCCCTTCCCTAGGTTTCGCCCACTATGTGGTTTACCAGGGTGTGGCCGCTGCATAATGGCAGCTACTTGGAGCCACTAGAGAAGAGATTGTGGAGGTTATTTTGATGTTAAAGAAACGCTCCACTACACCCCCCGTTTATATTTCGAAAACCAAGTATACAGTATAGGTGCCGTATGTATGTACGTATTGATGTCGCAATGCGGTGAGTTACATCTGCAATGGACAAGATCCGAAATATTCGAAAGCAAAACCAATGCGATTCTGTAGTATTCTAGAGTTATGCCACACGTTCTTAGCAAAAAAGAAATAGATATAATTATCGAGATAACTTTCACGTCTCAAACTATGTACCTAGGTACCTAAAAGGTAATTCGACCACCAGCAAAAGGTACGTGTTTTTTCAAGCGTTTGACCACTAGCTTACATGTAAAACAAGTAAAGATGTGACCTGAGATGGAGCACGCTTGCCTAAAAGAACCTATTTACTCTGGACTTGAAGACTCCAAGATTATACTCGTGCGAAAAAACAGACGAAGGCAAAGAGTTCCATTCTTAACCAGTACTAATGATAAAGGTAGAGGCGAAACGATGTGTTCGGCACAATGGAACATTTACCTTTGTACCTACCTAACTATTTTTTTATTTTGACTTTAGACATACCTACCATTTAGACATACATGCAATACAACTTTACAGCATAACTTAAGCGCGTCTCCGTCGATCAATAAAAAAAAGTCGGTTGTGGCCTGCCTTCAGCGCTGTGGATTGTGGGTTCGATTCCCACCCGGGAAATACATTCGTGTGATGGGTATATATTTGCTCTGTGTTCGGATGTTGTTTATCTTATGTACCTACTTAGGTATCTACAAATAAATGTTTTTTGTACGAAATTAAGTTCTCATATAACAAGCTTAGTTTAGGGTTAGGTGGTGCTGTGTAAAATCGATGTCCTGTAGTCACAAAATGTTTTATATGGACTATTTTGCTCGGTTCGGTTTACTAAGTTGGCTAAAAGCATTTGGCCCACCTTTTGGTCAGAGGTGTCGATAGTCCAAGGACGCTTTGTACTTGTCTAACACTAAAACTACTGAAATGAATAAATAACCTATATTCTCAATATGTTTATCATTTCAGTATTGTTTTTTTTCTCAACAATTTTAGAAATCGAGTTTTCAAATAAATAATTCTAAAAATGTAACATGATTACATTATGCTTAGAAATATGTTCTTGTTAGAATAGCGCTAAATAGAAAGATATAATATACCTAAGTTGCATAAAATGTTGTACCTACCTAGTTGTATTTTCCTTATCGGATAAGTCTCCTAGGAAGTGTACCAATACCAGAGGCTTATTTTTTATCGATATTTTTTTTCCTTCCTCCTAATAATATCCTGAATGTTACACGAGAACTCTATATTATATATTTATTGCGAAATAATGGAACCAAATAGGAAGCGCTTTCAAAAATAAATTATTACGCGCACAAATCAAAAACTTAATTTCAGGTTCTGATGTATTTCTGCTGTGTTACAGCCTTCATGTCTTCAAAAGGAGGCACCTTCTGTGCAGAGGCTACTACGAAAATCGAACGTCGTCGTATCCGAAAGAACTTCTGTCATTTTTGTATTGAAAAACGTGCAATTCGTTATCGGATCCGATAACGTTTGTTTTTCATAGTAGGCCTCCAGGCTCGCTGCATCCTCCTTGCCTTGATCTTATTGGAAGCCTGTGGAAGTTTCAAGGTCAAAAGCCGATTCATTCTAAATTAAAAAAAAGCACTTAACAGTCACATCGATTTGACAAGACAACCAACCCTCTAGACGTGTAGGTATAATTTATTTCCCTTATCAATAAATCAATGCTACCACAAATGTTTTTTAGTTTAACAAAGCATAGTCGAAACTGGAGCTCCGATTTCAATTCGTTTTTTTCGTCATAAAGCTGAATCTGAGATGGTTCTTTAAGATTAACTAGTTTCTGTCTGCGGCTTCGCCCGTGTCATATCCAGAGAACAATCAACCTGTATTTATTTATTTATTTCAATTCAGAAAACCTACAGCTGTAATACAATGTCCTTAATAAACATAATAGAAAGAGATCTTATTATGGGGTAATAGTGTTGATATTGACAAAGCTTTCAGAGCACAGAAAAAATGTGTTCGTTCACTCTGTGGCGCTCATTTTTTAGAACCATGTAGGACACTTTTGAGGAAATATAGTATATTGACTCTTCCTAGTCTATACATAAAACAAGCGGCAGATTTTGTTATTAATCATTCAGAATTAAAAAAAAAAAAAAAAGAATTCCGCACTAGAATACTAAGAGATACTACGAATAACAAGCTTCATATTCCCAAATATAAATTAACTATGACACAAAATCAAGCATTTTACATGTGTATAAAGATATTTAACAGGTTGCCAAATGAAATAAAAAATTTAAAAGGAGATTTGTTTTGTGGTAAATTAAAAAAATGGCTAACCGTTAGATGTTTTTACTCAATCAATGAATATCTAAATTACAGAGAAACATTATACTAGATAAGACTATTAATAAGACTAAAACGAATATTTGCATGCCAACAATTGTGGTAGGACATACTATGGGCTTTATTAACCTATAAGACCTTATTGTAACACATATGTTCTAGTAAATAAATTTTTATTTTCATAGCCAATTACTGGTCTTCACTAATAGCAACAATATATATAAATAACACTAAACTAATCCACGCGTACCTTCAGCACTGAGCTCAAACAATATGCTACCAAGTCACACTAGTCAATACTTTTCCTATTCCAGAACAATGTCTGTGCAAAATGACAGTTGATTTTGCGCGTAGAAGCAAAATAGAATGAATTCGTTTTTATGCCGATGTTTGACCCATTCCAAAGAATTTCCAACGTCAAATGACAAACACAAACATACTTTGTAGGTATGGAAGAGCGGTACTACGGCACAACTACAATACTACTGTACGACGCATGCAGTCAGGGCTGGTCATTATCGTTAGATAGTACAGGTGTCTAACTTAATTGCACTACTATCGATTTTCAAGCATACGATGTCACGATGTCACCGCACAGCTTTTACTAGCCCGTTGTTAATGTAACTTTAACCGCCTCGGTGGACTAGTGGTTCGCATACCGTTGTCAGATTCAAAGGTCCCGGGTTCGATCCCCAGGGGAAGTACAATATTGTGCTTGGTTTGGTCATCTTACCCAAGTCTGTCGCCATAACAACAATTGGGTAATTCTACAAAAAATGGGTAACTCGATGTCGAAAAGTTATCCAACTTTTGTATATTCGCCCATCACTAGATGGCAGCACTAAGAAAATTATAACGCGCTATCGTTGCGTTTTTGAGCACTTTGTGTATCGAGTAGGATTTTAGTTTAGTAATTGCGTAATGAGAGTACTTGTTTATAAGTTATGTTTAGGAACATAATTATAGTATAGAATTATTAATTAATTATATAAAAATTAATAGTGAAAATTGATGCATCAACCACCAATTATTATTACCCATTTTACAAAATACAAGTTAATATTTAAAAAACATATCAATAAAGAAAATAAAAATCACATAAATAGATCAGACCAGAATTTGAGGTTATTGAGCCACCAATCAGCGAACAGCCTTCCTGTGGTTGATGATACCTGGATCCCAAATCCTGGGCTACCGCGGCTTGGCGGCTGTGGGAGCTGCTTCGTAAGCGGCCTACCAGGGATGCCGTTCTTTTACACATGCTCGAGAAAAAATCATCCTCTTGCGCTTCTGCGAACATCCCTATGCGCTTAAATGATAGGTTTTCGATTCGGAACGTATTACTTTTTTCCTGTTAATAAATAAATATAACAAGACATTTATTTCACACAGCGCCATCTAGCCCCAAACTAAGCATAGCTCGTAATATGGGAACTAGATTACTGATAGAATACTTTGTAAATACATACACGTACTATATGATACAACACCCAAACACAGGATAAACATCTAAATTCATCACACAAATGTTTGCCCTGGGTGGGAATCGAAAAAACAGCCTACAGCGCAGAATGCATAGTTACTACCAACTGAGCTGTGGGCCTTGTTAAACTGTAAAAAAGGTTGTTTTACTTGTAAAATGTTCCGAAAGTCGATTTTAGCATAAACATTGAAGCTATTCCGCGGATATCAGGATATCAGCGTTATCATTTTATGATCCAAATGCGTACGACAATCTCTAATCCCATAATCTCAATCCAAGTTCCATCTGCGAGAGCTGATCCGCAACAGTCAACATGACCTCAAATGTATGGCATCGTTTTGAAAAAAACAGGGTGCGTCGTAAAGACACATGATAGATGTGAAACTTTTGTACAGGGAAACATTTGAATAATAATAATATCACAGGGCAATTAATTTTATACATCGCCATGTAGTCCCAAAATAAGCAAAGCTTGTTATATGGGAACTAGATTATGTATATAATACTTGTATCCTTTTATTTTGGATATTTTTTTATAAGTGTGTATACTTATAATACAATACAACACAGAACAAACATCAGTATTCATCACAGTCATACATGTTTGTCCTGGGTGGGATCGAACCCCACAACCTACAGCGCAGAAGGGAGAGCTACTTACTACCAACTGAGCTGTGAGGCTTGTTAATGCTAATTATGTCCCAATCCACCCGACACAGTTCCCCACCAATTTTCATCACACATAAAGGTTGCGGATCTGCATTTCAAAACCCTCCCATAAAAAGTTTCACTTCAAAAAATAAGTATTTTGGCTTCATTGCCAATAATGTCATGTACGAATTTTGTATACACCCAGCCCACCTGATGTTAAGTGCATCTTGCCTATAAAAAAACCCTATGCGTAAGTCACATCCTCAAAGAACATAACCTACGCGGCACTGCATTGCGCCCGTCAACTTGAGGCATACATGTTTTAAACCTTTTGTGCCCGTAATTACACCGGAAACCATGCCCTTTAAACTGGAACACAGCAAAAAAAATAGGCCGAAATAGGTATAGTTTTTATTTTTTATTGTACGACGGGTTAGCCTGATTACAAGTTGAGATAAGGCCGAAGGTGGAGGCGCACTTCACACGGAATCCTCAACAAACTGAGGAACTGGCTATCTTACCTCTGAATGCCGGAACACAACAATTTTAGAATTGTTTTTATGGCGACAGAATTAGGTAAGATGGTGGTAGCTAGCCAGGCGGACTTAAACAAAATCCTACCACCAACCAAACCAAGCACAATATATTGTACTCCCCATGGGGATCGAACCCGGGACCTCTGGATCTGAAATTGGTGGGTTGAACCACTAGACCACAGAGGCGGTTGAAAAGTGGTAGTACTTCCCCGGATGAGCGCTTTCACAAGCAGCTCTGCTACTCGATACAACTGGCAGAAGTCTGCTACGACGACGAAAAACCATGAACCTGAATAATATTTATTTATGATTATTATTAATTAAATACAATTATAAGCCTACTAAGTACCTAAAGTACGGTAGGTTAAGAATTGAACCTACAAATTATCTTATAAAATACATGTTTTGTCAACAACTATTATAACTACGATAAATACAATGGAATGCCTCGATTCTGAATGGTGGTTAGGAATTATGATTTAGATCTAGAGAGAAAATAATAGGATAGCGATAAGGTTTCGTGGGTGTTATTGTCATATCACGTTGATTGAAGGTGGGGTCACCAGGGCGACGGGGTATTGTTGCGAGGACGAGGTTGTCCCGGACAAAGGTCAAAAGGTCAGAACACATCAACAGCAATCCTAACTCTCATAGATATTCACTGGAACTGGTAGTACCTTATTCCAAGCTACCACAGTTTTGTCTTCTGCGCTATAGGTTGTAGATTCTTTTTTTATGTATGGGTGTCGTTTCTTGACCTCGAAACTTGCACAGGCAAGAATGAGAACTACGATGGAGCGAGCATTTCCAGAAGGTGGCTGGTGGAACTCTCTTCTTGAAGATATTAGGGTCGACGCCCATGGACAAACATTTTTGAGATTAATATCAAATGTTTGTACAGTGTTTGCGTGTTATTTTATTTAATCGGAACACAAACAGTACAAACGATAAAAGTGTGATTTGAGAGATTGAGAAAGAGGGCGAATAATGCCATAATTGTTTCTCTCTCTTTATTCATCTGAGTGTTCGAGGCTCTCTCTCGCTGCTTACTGTGGAAAGCACCAAACTACCGACTGGCAAGCGTGGTGATTATGGCAAAACCTTAGTTTCGGAGGAAGTTCTTCCCACATTGAGGTGGACAATAGATAGATAGATAACCACTTAAAAAAAAAAACATAACTAAATACTGATAGAAGAAAACTCAATCAAAGTGACACTGGTAAAATAATGGACAATAATGCGCTGCTGATGTGGGATATGTTCAGTCAACACCTTGCATGACATCTCAAAAGTAATTCTTGGATATTATCGACACCCTTGGTTTGGCAACCCTATTGAGTGAGTAACAAAAAAAATTATAGACCAGTTTTAATGAGATTTCCAATACCCTCTCTTATCTTGCAAGACCTGATGATCATTCCTTGCCCCCTTCATCTTAAAAACCACCCTTAATAAGGAAAAAATAAACTAACTTTGAAATCGGTAGTCTAAACCCCCTTACATATGATATTTCACGTTTTCACACTTTTTCAAGGCTTAAATTTTATTTACCTCTTTTACAACCCTTAATGTCGATACTGGGGTGGTTTTAGCAAACAAAAAATATATACCTATTGTGAAGTAAAAAAAAAAACTTTTACATTGAAGAAAGTGCGGCAGGATTAACACGTCTGACCTCTCTAAATTTGCATCTTGTCGGCTTGCTGTGACGAATTTACACGAAATTTCGAATATTCAGATGGTTCTACTAGGTTAGAATCGACACTCTTGACCATATATTTGGCGTTCTTTTGATCCGATTTCGATCCACGCTCTGAGTAGTGATCAGAGGTTCTGGGATGAATCCTCGAAGAGAAAAAGTCGCGAGTCTGTAACGTTACTTTTTACCCGACTGCCAAAAGGTTCTGTTTTTCGTGATTATTTATGTATGTCTATTTATTTGGCACGCTTTGCAGTGTAAACGGCTTGATAGATTTGGACGGGAGGTGGAGGGGAGGTGTCATTTGGTCAAACAAGGATATTATGGCGAAACCCCAGGGAAATGGGAAAATACTGCACACCTGATAAATAAAACTGGATAAGTTAAAAAAACTCAGGAGCTCAGCATTATTGAGATCCAATCTTTTTTATTTGAATACATATTATTATGAAACATTATTTAGTAACACTGTTCAATATAATACGAGTAGATTATCTAGTGTATTCGTTACTAGATAGTTAAAAAAAAAATGTAGCAGTGTTTTTGTTCATATTTTTCAGTGACTCCATCCATTCTGATCATAGAACAAATTCTGATTATGGCGATATTAGAACGCTGGGTAGGCTGGCTCCACTCCATCGTAGACCTACTTATTTCTTGGCTTCACAGCTGATGCTAACGCTTGGCTATTTAAAAAATGCAAGTTTCAAGGTCAAGAGCTTACCTACCCATCTATATAAATAAATAAAGTTAAAGTGTATGTAATGTCAAAATAATAGCTTTTTACTAAATGCTTATGAAAGAACATAATTACGTTTTAAAAACTAAGAAGAAAACCGACTTCAATGAAGAATATGATACAGTTTCGTTTACCTGGATGGCGTATTTTTTCCAATTATTTTGATGACAGATGGACGGACAGACAGACAGTCAGACGCGTGATCCTATACGGGGTCCGTTTTTTCCTTAATTTTGTGTTAATACACCCAAATCGCTTCAAGTGTGACTATAATATTTGAAGAGTTCCCTCGATTTTTCCAGGATCCCATTATCAGATCCTGACCTGGTCACGATGGGATCACCTAGGAAGTATCCCCATCCTAATCACATCAAGTGTTCATATAATATTTGAAGAGTTCCCTCAATTTCTCCAGGATCCTATCATCAGATCCTGACCTGATGTCAATGGGACCACCTGTGAAGTATGACCCTTTAAAACTAAAAAAATAATTATCCAAATCGGTCTAGGCGTCTTCGAATAATCGGGGAACATGAATAAAAACAAAGATTTTACCCACGAATTGAGATCCAAAACGGCGACCGATTTTGACGGGACTTTTACTGGCTGTCTAGCTGATGTTATAAGGAAAATAATTAGGGTTCCGCAAAAAAAAAAAAAATGAAGTATTTTTTCGGAGAAGTTTCAAGAAAAAGCAATAAGATAAGATTTTGGGACATTCTCTTGGGAAGACGGGAACTTAGTCCCGGGCGTTTGCTAGATCCAAATAAAAAAAAAACTCTCAAATCGTACCTAACCTAAGATCACCGCCTGAATATCTCATAGTCGTGTTTTGTACCGGCCAGTTTCGACATTTCATTGTTACAAATTCCATGCGCGAAAGCGTGGAAAATGTATACAAGTGTCATTATCATCATCACAGCCAAACACCACGATAAGCAGTTAAGCAAAGCTTAGTTTTTAAGCTTGGTGATCGCAGTATGAACTCAAGTGGATGTTGCTGTCCATCCCCTGGCACCAGTAAAGGAAACGGTACACCTAACTCTGATAACCTCCGAGAAAAAGGTACTGTAGAGGACTACAAATCCTTGTGCCTGTAACTTTGTTTTATCTGACCATCTGTGGTATCTTTTTTCAGGTGAAGGTCTTGGCTTGGCTCGCTTTGGTTGTATCTTACATGTGTAATAACTCTTTGTTTGCCTGAGCGTCCTAACTAGCTCATGACTCATACATTTTATGAGGCCCATTGAGTTTTAAAACTGGTTGTACTTAACCTAAGCTCGTACGGGTATTCAAAAGTACAAAATCAGAAATGGTCAGAACTGACAGTGTCAGTCCGGTATACGAGTTCTCGAACATTAGGAAAGCCATTATGTATCGAATTCGGAAACTTCCGATGGAGATTCCGGAAAAGCTATTCCGAAACTCAGAAATCTAAAAATGTTGAGATGAGTATTTGAAACTATTCCGAAGATTTTCAGATATAATTCTATGTCGAATCCGACTAAAAGTGATGTTTCACTGACGATCCGAAAACGGACTATACAGTCAGTACATACAGTACAAGAGATGGTAAGTCTCTGCTATGTATCTCTCTATAGCTGATTCCTTGGGTGGAATCTCCTCTCTCGTAGTCCTCATTACCGAGGGTTGTGAATCCTCTGTGAAAACATGATTCGTTCGGACACAATGTTCCGCTAGCTATAACTGTCCTTTCCTTGACGGCGTAAAAAAAATATTAAAAGCTGTATTTACCATAGATATGTACAAAATTGGTCAGGCTATCATCTAATAGGGCTACGTTCTGTGGGTCGATTGCCATCAAGCTTTACCGTGACAGCAGTTGTTCAAGTACCGTTTTTTCTGGCTATCTTACCAAAGAACTCTTAGATCTTTACTAAATTTCAATACTTAATAATATCCTTTATATTTATAAATACATAAGTACTTATCATACTAAGTGACGGCTTTTAAGTAATCCATAGGCTGAGTTGGATGAGCGCCAAAATATATGTCTATCAATAATAAATATTAACTATAAAGCTTATTTGCACCTTTAAAATCAAACGTGGTTCAAAAGTTCATAGAGACAACACTGAGGCATAGTTTTCACGTATTATGACAATGTAGTACTTGCATAGCCTTGCGTAGATACCAACTTGAATCGTAAATTATACAACAGCAATACACATCGAAGACAATAAGCGTTTATTGACTGTAATTAGCTCGTGCAGCCCTCACTCAAATCAGATCCAACCTTGATTCGGTGACCTAGTTTCCTGACGTGATCCGGGAGCCAATGGCCACGTTCTCATGTAAATATCTTTTGAAGAAAATTTTTTTAGCGGCGTGCTCCTTCGTTAATATGGCGTTTGCCTGTATGTGTATTATAATCAATCTTGTAGGAGGTTTATGAAACATTACATCGACATTAAAACATGTTTTGACCCGTGTTTTAACCGCCTCTTGGTATAGTGGCTCGCCCACCAGTGACAGAATCAGAGGTCCCGAGTTAGATAACCAGGTGGAGTACAGTATTGGTTTGGTTGGCGGTAGGACTTGCACAGACAAGGATCTACGATGAAACGAGCCTTTCATTGAAGACATAAGCTTTGCTTTGTTTGGGGCTAGTAACCATTATCTTTAAGCGTTGTAATCGTAAGGCAGCGGAAAAACAGAAGCCGAAAGCCGATTCCATGTTTTTGCAGTTATTGGCATAAACATGTGTACTTACATTGGGGTGGAAGGTACCTTTTTTTATATTATACGACGGGGAAGCGCTTGGCCTTCATCCCTCCTGGTTACAAGTTGAGATAAAGCCGAAGGTGGAGGCGCACTTCACCTGGAATCCTCAATAAACTGAGGAACTGACTATCTTACCTCTTAATGCCGGAACACAACATTTTTTTAAGAATTGTTATTATGGCGACAGAATTAGGCAAGATGATGCTAGCGGGATATTAGATGGTTGTCATGTTCGGTTTTAGTAATGTTCTGCTCTAGTCATATTCTGCTTTCTATACTGCTTTCGTCATGTTCTGATTTAGTCATGAATTAGTCAAGTTCTCTTTTTGTCATATTCTCCTTTTGTCATGTTTTGCCTTTGTCATATTCTGCGATCGTCAAATTCTGCTTTAGTCATATTTTACTTCCATCATATAAAGTCGGCTGAGAAAAAGTATAGGTACAAGGTAAGGCCATTCAAATATATCTTCCTAGATTACGGGGGCAAGTATTAGGCAATAGAGCTATCGTTGTAAATAAATAAAAACACAACATTATGAGTTGGTTTTTATTTATATAAATCGTTTTCCAATATTGACAATTACATAAAATTACTTTTTAACCAAAAAGAAAAACCGATTTCAATGAAGAATATGATACAATTTCGTTTACCTGGATGACGTATTTTTTCAAATTATTTTGCTGACAGATGAACGAACCGACAGACAGACAGATGCGTGATACTATAACGGGTCCGTTTTTTCTTTAGTTTTGAGGTAACACACCCTAAAAATACCCAAACCGCTTCAAGTGTGCTTATAATATTTGAAGAGTCCCCTCGATTTCTCCAGGATCCCATCATCAGATCCTAACCTGAAGTCAACGGAACCACTTGTGAAGTATACCCTTTCAAACAAAATAATATTTTTCCACATCGGTCAAGACGTTTTCGAGTAATCGGGGAACATACGTCCTTAAAAAAAAAACAAGATTTCGACGAATTCAGAACCTCCTCCTTTTTTTGAAAGTCTGTTAAAAATCATCTAAAGAATTTGTAAATCAGACAGTTTTAACACTTAGCAGGTTAAACCCTACATGATACTAATGAGATAAATCGTAGTCTAATCCCAAGAACGTGTATTCAATGCCTTATATTTTTTGTTGATGTTATGAGTGTCTCCAGTCAAGAGTTCAGATGTTACTATGACTAAACAAGCACACGACTAAAGGAGAACATGACGCACGAGCATGTGACGTGAATAAACCACCACCGGCTCCTGGTTTACCTGAAACGTTATGTTTGTCCGTTCGATATTCCACCGTAATGGACTGGGCACGGTGTGGCAGCGAATATTGATTTGATTAGGCAGGTTAGGTAGTAGGTACACGCCGTGCAAGAATTTTGTTAATGCTTTGTAATTGGAGTTCTTCGGACAAATTAGGCTGTGATTACTAACCCGAGTTCAAAGTAAATATTACAGGACATCATTTCACACGAGCCATCTAGTCCCAATATATAAGAACTTGGCACTTTTAACCGCCTCCGTGGTCTAATGGTTCGCCCACAGGTGTCAGATCCAGAGGTCCCGGGTTCGTTCCCCATGGGGGAGTACAATATTGTACTTGGTTTGGTTGGTGGTAGGATTTTGTTTAAGTCCGCCTAGCTAAACTTGTTCGGCAAAGCGTGAAAACCCTATTTAGAAACGAAATACTTTAATAAAATGAACTTCTATTTTACTTCGAGAGTTATTACAGAGTGGCGAACTAGGTAATAACGACTGAATATAAAATCAACAGTCGTTGTTATTATATTGTATTGTACTCCCCATGGGGATCGAACCCGGGACCTCTGGATCTGAAATCAGTCGCTTGAACCACTAGACCACAGAGGCGGTTAAATAATATACAGGTGAGTTTTTTTTCAGGGCCACCGAGGCAAAGTCTGAAACCGTGAGAGTTATCGAAAAGTCATGCTAGGAGTAAAAAATAGTCCTGCATTAAAGAAAATCTATTTTATTATATAGTTTTTCCGGAAAAGTGAGTTTTTGAAAGAAACAATTTTTAGCATTTATGAGTTATTTGTTTTATAATAAAAAAATAATGTATGATGACTATGTGCCAAAAGTTGTTGAAACACTTTCAATATTGAAAATTTATAAATTCATCTTTATGCATTTAGTAAAGGTTGTATTTGTTGTCTGAAATGCGTAAGCGAAGCTTATGCATGTATTATAATATATCAAAAATTAATAAGCATTTCTGAATATACTGGTTACTGTAGATGTGTTATCTATAACTAGCTAGCTACCACCATCTTAACTTATTCTGTTGCCATAACAACAATTCTTAAAAAAGTTGTTGTCCGGCATTAGAGGTAAGATAACCAATGCCTCAGTTTGATTGAAGATTCCGGGTGAAGTGCGCTTCCACCTTCGGCCTTATCATAATTTGAGAAGAAGGCCTCATTCAAAGCTGAAGGTTTTTGCCTTTTGTTCCAACACTACACGTGTAGAACAAATGTACTAGGTAACTATAACTATAGTCCATCTTCGTGAATAATGAACGGGGCGAAGTGTCGAGTAGCTACCTTATAAATGAACGCAGTTGTGTTCATTCGAGGGCTTACATTTGAATTGAATCGCATTGTTCGTATCGTATGCTATTACTATCGCGATTGGGCCGACTCAGCGGTTTGGTATTTATATGAATCAGTGCACCCTCAAGTGCATAAGTCGCGATGGAACTTCAACTAAACGAGTATAAGTTACGTCAATAAAAGCCAGGACCTTTAATTTTACAAAGGTTATCTGGCAGGCTATCATACTAAGCATAGCTTGCGACACCCTTGCGACAACGGTAAAGGGCTGGCGCGGAAGCTTATTCGGCCGAGGTTCAGAATTTTGAGAATTTTGGGGTCGAGACCTTGGCGCCGGTGCCCTGAACCTTGCGGGGCTTTTTATTGAGGCGACACGTGACCCAAGGGCCTATTCAGCGTGGCAATGCAGCCTGAATCGTGGGCACGCTGCCGTTTTGTACTGGTCTGGAACAGTTGAGTTACCTATAGACCATTTATAACGGTCCTTAGTGGGTTACCAAGGACCGTTACACTGCTTCCCTAGAGTTAGATGTAATGTAATATTTCCCTTGTAAATGTTACAGATATGTGCCTTAGCAAAGCAAGTGGACATGTCGGAGCGGCAGGTGGAGCGCTGGTGGCGCCTCCGCCGCAGCCAGGACAAGCCGTCGACCCTCGTCAAGTTCTGCGAGAACATGTGGCGGTGCGCCTTCTACTCGTACAACTTCACGTTCGGCCTGTACATTCTGTGGGACAAGGAGTGGCTGTGGGACCTCGATCTCTGCTTCATCGGGTACCCGCACCAGGTGAGTTACTCCTTGGCGGTTCTGTCAGCCTGGTACTTTTATCATTGCAGCCTACATTATTTTCATCATTTCTTGTGTTCTCTCGCCCCATTTCCAGGGTCTGTCGAGCGACATTCGTTGGTACTACATGGTGTCGCTGGCGTTCTACTGGGCGCTCACCATCTCCCAGTTCCGAGACATTCGCCGCAAAGACTTCTGGCAGATGTTCGTTCACCACATTGCGACCATCTTCCTGCTGTGCTTCAGCTGGATCTGCAACTTTTACAGGATGGGTAAATGTCGGGCCATCTTACCATAACCAGATAAAAGTAGCCGTATGTGTTCCTGGTCTAGGCCGATATCTATGCATCTCAGCTCTTATATCGTGATCTACCTCTTCGAGATCTACCCCGGGCAATGGATAGCTGACCACCCTCCGGGTTCGATCCCCAGGGGGGGTACTATATTGTGCTTGGCTTGATTTGGTAGAACTTTGTTTAAGTCCATCTGTGGCTAGCTATCACCATCTTACAAATTTTGTCGCCATAACAACAATTCTTAGATTGTTCTGTGCCGGCATTTACAGGTAAGGTAGCCAGTTCCTCAGATGAAATATAATTCCTAAGATGAAAGCCAAGCTCAGTTTTTGTAGCGTACGGCCCCACTAAAATAATATGATGATACTTTTGTATTAAATCAATTTCATTTCAATAAAATCATGTTTTGTAATCTATTATTGTAAACTTTCATGTGATTTTCATTCCAACTTACCAATAATATTACGTGACACAGTCAAACGATGAAAATCGTTCAATAAAAAAAAAAATAGTTTATAGTATAAAATATATACAGGGGATATATTTTTCCAGGGCCACTGAGGCCAAGTCTGAAACCGTGAGAGTTATCGAAAAATTATACAGAGTTACGTGCTCGATAAAAAAAAAGTTCTGCATTAAAGAAAATCAATCTTGGTGCTGTGTCAGGGTCCGTGGTGCTGCTGCTCCACGACAGCGCGGACGTGTTCCTGGACGCGGCGAAGTGTGCCAAGTACGCGTCCTACCAGAAGTCATGCGACTCTCTGTTTGCTGTGTTCACGGCGCTCTGGATTGTCACGAGGCTGGGATTCTACCCCTTCTATGTGCTTTGGGGGTGAGATGAACACATACTAGATAGATAACGTTTATTCACACGAACACACACATACAGTAAAAAAATAAACAACAGACATGACAGTTATGACATTAGAAACAAAAAACTGAAATAGAAAGGTGCGTGAAACGCCCCGAGCTCAAACAGAGCTCAGTGGTTTTTAGCACCGGTGTGGTATGACACCAAATGAAACGAAAAAGCGACACTTAAATGTGATGAATCATTACGAACGAGGTGATATACAAGTAATGATAAGGCCAAAGGTGGAAGCGCACTACACCCGGAATCCTCAACAAACTGAGGAACTGGCTATCTTACCTATAAATGCCGGAACACAACAATTTGAAAATTGTGTTTATAGCGACAGAATATGGCAAGATGGTGGTAGCTAGCCAGACGGACTTGAACAAAATCCAGCCACCCACCAAACCAAGCACAATATACTCCCCTGGGGATCGAATCCGGGCCCGTCGCAAGCCAGGCGGACTTTTACAGGTTCACCAACAAGATCATTCAGCCGTCATCGTTACCACCAGGAGGTAGATCCCACCCCCCCCTAAATAGCACACATTATGAAGCTTGCATCTTGACAATAATGAGGTCTACGATAAAGCGGGTCTACCCAGAAAGCTTAAAGGCATACGAAGTTTTCTTTTCACTTTTATCTATACTTTAGTTTATGCGTTTTTTTGATACCTTATTCCGTACGTGTAAAAATAATTCTATATTATGAAAAATGTGACTTTACAGCACCTTGATTAATGCACCATCGATCATCCCCTGTTTTCCCGCCTACTACATTTTCAACTTCTTGCTGTGTCTGTTGATGGCCCTACACCTCGTGTGGACGTGGCTCATTCTGCAGGTCGTCTCCAAAGCCATCAACGCTGGAGAGGTAACTATCACATTACTGCTACACGTGTCACTTACTGTGTCTGTTGATGCACCTACCTACACCTCGTGTGGACGTGGCTCATTCTGCAGGTCGTCTCCAAAGTTCACACCGAAGCAAATACAGCACCATGCTTGAACAATGTGCGTTGTTTGTATGTCAGTCAGTTATGTTTGTATGTCAGTCAGTTTTGTTTGTATGTCAGACAGTTGTGTTTGTAAGTCAGTCAGTTATGTTTGTATGTCAGTCAGTTCTGTTTGTATGTCAGTCAGTTTTGGTTGTAAGTCAGACAGTTGTGTTTGTAATCAGTCAGTTATGTTTGTATGTCAGTCAGTTCTGTTTGTATGTCAGTCAGTTATGTTTGTATGTCTGTCAGTTCTGTTTGTATGTCAGTATGTTGTGGTTGTATGTCAGTCAGTTCTGTTTGTAAGTCAGTCAGTTGTGTTTGTATGTCAGTCAGTTCTGTTTTTTGTATTTTTCAGATGAGAGGTGACATCAGGAGTTCTAGCTCTGAGCTGAGTGGCAGTTCTCGGCAGGGCTCTCCCACGCGAGGTGACAGTAAAAAGTGAGTTCACCAACATCCTGGAGCCCGAGTCTACTAAGGCAATCGCTTCACTATGAGAATGGTATCATCGCTAAATGGCCATTATGTTCCAACCTGTAGTACAGGTACTCAGGTACTCGACCTATTTCAGGCACCAGTCTCTTCCTAAACAGGTTAACTACACTTCCAGCTAACAGTGATTTCAGAACAATGAATTTTAAATAAATAAAAAAATATTATATGTCATTATTTTTACACAACGCCATCTAGCCCCAAACTAAGCATAGCTTGTGATATGGGAACTGGATTACGGATAGAATACTTAAATACTTTTGTAAATACATACATACTATATAATACAACACCCAAACACAGAACAAACATCTATACTCATCATACAAATGTTTGTCCTGTGTGGGAATCGAACCCACAGCCTACAGCGCAGAAGGCAGAGTTGCTACCAACTGAGTTATGAGGCTTGTTAAATTTGAATACACTTTTCCGGCCTGCATATTAGTACAACAGTATGATGTACATTCTGCCTCATTTTAATAAATGAGAATATAACACTTTCCGAATATGTATAGTATAATAGATATTATCGCGTACTCGGCGCACAAATAAACTATATATTTTATTTCCAGAGACTCATAGGACTGCTTGTGCCGGTCAGGGCGGCCTTACCGCTCGCGGTCTCGTCCTCCAAACAAACCTAGGTACAGGGTTACTTCAATGAGACATTGACATTACTGACATAATTATGTCAGGAACACTTCTTGCTAAATAAACTACTTATAATGTAGTAGTATTTATGTATAGTATTTATAGTTCGGAGAGTTCAACACTAGAATAAGTGATGTTTATTTTTAATGTGTTCATTTTGTTGTTTTTTTACTTGTCCTAGTGTCTTTCTAAAATGTAAGTATTTTAATTAGTCACAGTTACCTATTCCTCACTTTAAAACGTCTTAAGGTATGTAAAGTGTCTTAATTCGACAAAATTGCTTTCGCAGAGCTAATATTGCTGAGGCGGCTTTGAATGTAGGCCTAGCGATAAACATTTAAGTACCGATAGGTTTAACCGCCTCTGTGGTCTAGTGGTCCAACCCACCAATTTCAGATACAGAGGTCCCGGGTTCGATCCCCAGGGGAGTACAATATATTGTGCTTGATTTGGTTGGTGGTAGGACTGTATTTAAGTCTGCCTGGCTAGTTACCACCATCTTACCTAATTATGTCGCCATAATAACAATTCTAAAATTGTTGTGTTCCGGCATTCAGAGGTAAGATAGCCAGTTCCTCAGTTTGTTGAGGATTCCGGATGAAGTGCACCTGCGCCTTCGGCTTATCTCAACTTGTAACCAGGTGAGATGAAGGCCAAGTGCTTACCCGTCGAACAAAAAAAAGAAGATACCTACCTAATATGTGCAAACCATCCTAAGCTGCAACTACCTACTTACTACTTCCTTACTTGCTACTTAAATTACCTTTTATACTTTGTACTTACTATAAGTACATTTATTTTTTTACTATCTAAGTCAAAACCTTTTCTATTATTTCCGAACTATAATATAAATCTAGTTGAATAGTAGACTACTAATAGAGTAGTTACCAATATTTATAATACTTAATAATTCGTATATGAATGAATACCATCAGCGTATGTATTTCTGATATATATCTGACTTTAGTGTTTTTAATGTCTCTATGAAAAGAGATATTTTTTTATGTGGATATTTAAACGTTCGACAATTGACTCATATGAAAGATAAGTGAAGATAAAGTGCTACTACCACTAAATTTTCAAATCTTTTCGAAATAACCGTTTCTCTTACATAACTTATCTATTATGGGGATAATGTTTTGGGATTTCTAACGAATATTAACGTTTTTGTATTTTGGTCACAGCCTATACAAATACTGACACAAACATTCACAGACAAATGTGTTAGCCATACAATAAATAAATGCATATCTTAATGTTTTATAGGAAATGTGTTGAGATATGCATAAAGGCTAGGTAATCCTGAGATTTCCTCGATTTTTCTTAATATAGTCTCACTTCACGAAAATATATCAATTATTATAGCAGGTATTATACTCGTATTATAAATACCTATATTTAAACAAAACAGATATTCAAAATTTTTAATAAAAAATGTGGACATATTTAATTTAATTACATTATTATAAAATATATATTTGATTAATATATGATTATACATAGATATGAAACGGTATAAACGATACTACTTAAGTTGCATATTGCATTTACATTGTGAGTGTCCAAAAAATGTTATAAGAAAATATCATTAATTATAGTTAATGTAACTTGTACGTATGTCTTAAGTGACTTTTACCTACAATATATAGTATTATATTCATCGTTTTGTAGAAAGGGACAGATAGCTTTTATAATTGTAGCGCGATATCTCTGTCATACACGAGTACCTACAGTCCGACATTATCACAATGACCATGAATGAGGGCGCCAGTGTCTTCGTCTCACAAAGTATGTACATTTTAATAAGTCAAAAGTTTTTATTAAACTTTCGCAACAGAACACAAATAGAGTGGGAATAAGTCAAATCATAGATAGATGGTTCACATAAATCTAAATTGTGTTTTTGTGGTTATTATTTCGTTCGACAGAGACAGCGAACGAATAAAAAGCTATTCTCTTTCTAGAGATCTCATTTCACTTGATGGCCTTTCTAATACTTTATTCAATTATAAATTATTATAGATTATATTATCTTATACCAAATGGTGCTCTTAATTAAAATTACGTTAGTATATTAACTTCTGACCATGATAGTGTAAATTTCAAGTAGCACTAATATCTAGAGCCAAAAATATCATAGCGTTTCTGTAAAACAGCACGTTTTTTCTAAAATAAGTAATAAATAAACAATTTGGCTTTAACTTTTCGATAGGCAAGTTAACCAATGTGTGCTAATGGTGTTATTATTTGCTAAATGTTTACCAAACTTTTATATGCATTATGCACATTTTATTAATATAAAATTAGACTTGTGATATCTGCAGATTTCAGACCTCTTGTAAAGAATAAAGTGGTGAAATATTAATGGGTTTTGTTCTAATATAAACGCTTGGAAATATTATTATTAAAAGCTGTAACCCATTTCCTGATTCACGAAGGACATTAATTTCTTATGTGTCTCAAAAATGCCAGACCAGGTCTTGCGATCTGAAATATTTAAGTATTTGTCTACCCTAGTCTTGACCAAATAAGCATACCATACCATAGCAACAAAATGTTTTATACTTAAGTTTATTTCTACATACTACTAGAACAAAAGCACGCGGTATTAGTTACTTATTCCTTAATATTAATGCTATAATGTTACTTAGTTCTATGTAAAACTTTATGCTGTTGTATTTTTATATCGTTTAATTAAAGTAAGTTTAAAATTTTGACATTAATATATAACGCATGTTAGTTGTAAGAAATGTAACCTAAAACAACATCATTAACCAACCAAAATTAATTAGTCAATTATTTAGTTATTAATTAATTAAACGGTAAGCTACTAAAGAGTTTTTTTATTCATTTAAACTAGATATAGTCATTGGAGTGTGTAAAATTTAATTTAATTTTAATATTATATTCCACTGATCTGTATCTAAGTAAATAAGAGAAAGACTTTCATTTTTATGTTTTAGTGCTTAACGTTAGTATTGTTTATAACTTAATTAACAGATTTTTTATTTTTATTAATCAATTTTATATAAAGACGGCTAATAAAGAGGCCAGACTGTTTTTAACCGACTTCAAAAAAGGAGGAGGTTCTCAATTCGTCGGAATCTTTTTTTTTTATTCCCCGATTACTCGAAGACGCCTAAACCGATTTGTAAAATTATTTTTTGGTTGAAAGGGTACTTACAGGTGGTCCCATCGACATCAGGTCAGGATCTGACGATGGCGTCCTGGAGAAATCAAGGGATATTATAAGTACACTTCAAATATTATATGTACACTTGAAGTGATTTCGGTATTTTTAGGATACATTTTCTCAAAATCTCAAAATTAAGGAAAAAACGGACCCCTTATAGGATCACACGTCTGTCTGTCCGACTGTCATCAAAATAATTGGATAAAAAGCGTCATCCAGGTAAACGAAATTGTATCATATTCTTCATTGAAGTCGGTTTTCTTTTTAGTTTATAAAACTTAGTAATTGTATTTAAACTATTAAACAAGAAAGCTAGATTGTAAAATATTATTATAAATATATTTAGCTCTATGAAAGTTTGAATGCAACGATACACAAACGATAAAAGAAAATGTACTTAAATTATGTTTTAAAGTCGCGATATAATATCTACACGTTCTGTCGACCAACATGTCAATATTAAAACTTATATTTGAATGTTCCACTCTCCATATCTTTATGACAATATAATATGAATGAATGGGGGCCTAGCATCAAACCTATCACAGTATGCATCTAGATTAGCCAAGTAGTTTTAGCCAATTCTAACTCTTTTATTCAGTAAGATTTTTTAAGATCATTTTGAAACGTCAAATCTACCGCCTGTTCGAAATCGCGACCAGCATACAAGGAAAAGAAACTCGGGCTATTTTTATTTTTTGATGGTACTTAATTAATAACATTTATAATTATTCATTAATAAACCTAAATAATATCTTAAATATTTGATTACCCACTTCCTAACTACTTAGTGTGGACAGTTTGTAAGTATTCGTTATTACGTAATACTTACAAATTGCGTTAATATGCATTTTCGCTGAAATGTCGAACACAAAGTGTTTTTAATGTTAAGTTAACAGCACATATTCGATATAAGCCTTATTATTGTTAAGTTAATATGTTATGTTTACGGTAATACATTTAGTATGCCTGTGGTTCATCAGTGACCTATGGGGCGTTGAACCTGTTAATTGTAAATTTTAAAAACAATATATTATTATACATTCAGTAATAACTCGCTTTACCTGTGTTTGTAGACAAAACATAGATTTAGATTTGAGGGATAGTTACGAAAGATGGTCTGATCATTAAGCGATTTAATATATTTTTGTCACATTGTCAGTCAGTCAGTCAAACTACAACGATTTCATTGTTTTTAGATAAATAACTCCTGCACTATTATTTCTTATGTCCTCTATCCTTTATACCTCTACACAGATTCTAAACATGTTGCTTTGTAAAAATATAATTCATTAAATTATAATGTAAGTGAATTGTTTTATTTGTGTTTAGTACCGTAAATAAGTACTTACCAGCCTATTTTGTAATAACTGAAAAACCGAATTTGAATAAGTAGGCAGGCAGATGTCTATGTCCTTTCCTGACCTACGTACAATATGTATAATATAAATATTCGTGCGATAATTGAAATATTCATATATTTTTTGGTTCATGCGGGATTTTTTTAGCAACTAGACATGATTCACTGGACAGATTACAGAGCGTTAAATTACACTTACTTATTTACTTATACGCTATTGTTATCGTCATAGTTAAACCAATGTCCTTTTTTTTCTCAGAGCATCTAGACAGATAACTAACTGGACATATTCTCAGCTGGGCGGATTAGCAACTGGACAGATTAGAGAGTTAAATTAAATACCTAGGTACAACAAAACTAGCTAACTACCACCATCTTGCCTAATTCTGTCGCCATAACAACAATTATAAAATTGTTGTGTTCCGGCATTTAGGGGTAAGATAGCCAGTTCCTCAGTTAGTTGAGGATTCCGGGTGAAGTACGCTACCATCTTCGGCCTCATCTCAACTTGTAACCAGATGAGATGAAGGCAGAGCGCTTCCCCGTCGTATAATAATAAAAAACAAAAAACTGGGTACCTACTACAACTACTTACAACTGCAATTGTGGTGTAGTTACTTATTTTACGGCCATTGTTATCGTAACCAATGTCCTACATATAGATTAGGTAAACACCTAATATTTCTCACAATATTGTTAGATTTTCAACCGAACAAATGGGTACCTATTCAATATTATTAAATTCTAATTTTGAATAAGGAAATTTGCTAGCTCAATAATATATAAATCATAATAAAAAAAGAGTAGGTTTGCTATAAAAAAAAACGAAAAAATGTGAATCAATATTTTATAAAGTTTCTTGTAACTAAGGATAACAAACTGAAATCCATTAGCTACCTGTGCACTAGCAAATGACGAATAGGGCATCAACAACAATGCACTGGTTCTTCGATAGTTTCTGGTCGGAGTACCTCTGGCTACCCCCTGGCGTGACATGGAAAGACCTCGAGAATGGACCAGGTAAGTGATATATTATATATGTGGCTGGTTACTGCTAGTTTCACTTATATTATCGTCACTAAAGTCACTTATTATCATACAAATACATATTATATCAAGTGATAGCACTTGGTTACAACATTTACAAATGTTATTATGACACAAAAAATCACAACCCGCGACGGGACTCGAATCATCTTTTCTTAAAGCAGGAAACGCTCTAACCAACTGAGCCACGAGGTGACGCAGATTCCGATTTTTTTGTGTCATATCGATACTCAGTTTGAGCGCTGATCACGCCATCTATCAGAGATACTGAACTGTGATCTGCCACAGACTCAGTTCAGTTGGTTAGAGCGTTTCTGGCTTTAGGAAAAGATGCGGGTTCGATTACCGTCGCAGATTGTGAATTTTTGTGTCATTATAATATTTCGAATCTACTTATGCGTTTTTTTTATTTATATATAGCCAAGTGTTAGACCACTAACTCACTTGAAAAAAAGTAGAGATGGAGCCGCTCACTCCACGTAATACCACCGAATCGTACCACCAGTCGTACGAGAAGGAATGTTACATCCTCCTCGTACCAACCACTAATCTCATTACCGATGCTGGAAAGGGGAAGGAGGATGGATTAGGTCGAAGCAAACCACCATCTGTGTTCTAGGCTCTGCAAATTGGACTTGACAAGCGAATTATCACCTTTGAGCCTAGGCTCATCCTATTGATCAGTGTTTGTGTAGAAACTGATGACAACGAAGATGCCGTAAATTGTATGAAACTGTGTCGCAGCCAGACACCCTCAACAAGTGCAACAGTAATAGCACCCTCCTCTTGACAGGTTCTGCTTGAGTTGTAATTTATCAGAAGCCTAATTTCATAACATGAAATCCTTTACCAGTGTACTTTCGAGTCGATTAGGTACCTACCTCCCAGTAGTCACAATTTATCAAAAATAAATATGAAATTGACAGTCGAAGCGGTTTATTACCTTCCGTGATTAATAAAATAATAACAAAAATCTACGAGTCCAAAATGTAGGTATGTCGGGAATGTGTTTTAAAATGATACATCCACTTCATCATTTGCCTCAGTAAAAAATGGTATTTTGTGTTGAACTAAACATCGCTTAAAACATAAGTTTGAGACTGTATTTTAATTTTACCTTGTAAGGTTTTGTTGAACATTATTATAATTTTAATATAAATTATGGTAAGTAGGTAAGTTTATAACTAGTGGTTCTGTGAGTACAGAAGACCTCGCAAACCCTTTCTTTTTTCACAACATCTTGTGTAGAATGAAATCCTTAGTGTCTTTCAAACTTCAAATTTAATAGAAATCCGTTGATAAATAACGCTACACGCAAACCCCCCAGGGGGGGGAATCGGGCGAAAGTTTGCGTGTAGTGCCAATTTTTACCGACAGCGGACAAAAGCTTTTTTGGCCAATCTCGAAACTGAGACGCTCCGCTCGCTCGCCAATGAATGAACATTATATTTTGATATTTCAGGCAAGTCGGTGGTGTACGCCGATGAATACGATCTACTATTCCTGCCTCCGCTTGTATTGATCCTTATGTTATTGAGATACACTTTAGAAAAGTGAGTAAAATAAAACAATAGACAGACTGGACAGGTCTGTAGTGGTAACATTGACAGCGCTGCCACAATATTTACAACAACGCAACAACCATGGTTGAACATTGCTGCATTTCAGGCAGTTCAGCATAATTCTTTAACGTGCATTTAATGACGGTACCTATACCTATTAATGTTCTACAATCATGATCTAAACAACAGCCCATGAGTTTTCACTGCTTGACAGCGCCTCCTCCAATGCTGGAGGGTTTTGTCATAATCCCCACGCTTGGCAGGCGGTGATCGCGGTAAAGGTGTAGATTATACACAGAAGGAAGCTGCTGCCCTTTTCTGGCGACATCCCTGATCACGTCAGATCATGATCATGTTATAACTATTTATTAGGTACGCTATTAAGAATTTAATTTTCATTAAAAACTTTAGTAAATAAAATACCGCCTTTTTGGTTCGCTCACCGGTATCAGAAGTGGTAAGTAGAATAGAATAGAAAAACGTTTATTTACCCAAAATAGCACACTGCACTACATATAAAACGATAAAAAAAACACAGTAAGTACAATTACATATCTCTAGAAAAAAAAAACAAGAATAGAATAAGGTAAAAAAAAAAAAAAAACAATGTACTTAGACACTAAAATGCAAAATAGGTGTGCATATGCTACGGTAGCAAATAGGCCACGACTCAGCATAAATGCCCGCTGCTGGTAAACAGTGGACGCTGTTTTTCAGCCGAGATCATTTCGGTCCCTAGACCCTGTGAGAAAAGATATAATTCACACTAATATTAAATTTAAAAATTACCACTAACCTTAATAGGTTGAACATTTTCAGAGTTTGTATTTCTGTTGGCATTGCGGCATACATGTATAGCCCAAGTGGTCAAACTTTTTAACTGTCTGCCCATTTGTTTGAAAGAGACAAGGAACAACACTAAATTAAAATTGGACTTAAAAAGTTTTTTTCTGAAAGAACGTTTCTATTCGATTGAGGACTTTCTGAGCCATACATTTTAAATGCTGTATATTGTATATCGATTTGAAATTCGTAATTGTAATTAGGTAATTAATAAAAAAATATATACGAGGTATAGAAAAATATACTAGGTATTTCGATTCTATTCATTCTGACATTTATATTTTCCTCAATTTATTCATAAGCCTTTTAATTTTTTTTTATTGTTAATTTATAATGTTATGAGCTAATTAGTGTTAATGTTTAGAATTAATCCAATTTCAGACACAATTGTAAATTGTTATTGAAAATGAAATATAAACATTGGAAGGGCATAAACGAAACGTGATTTTTGTCTTGAAAAGTGTGTCAGAACCACGTCAGAACCCTCGGTTGTACTTGACACTCTTGGCCGGATCTATACTTACCACCAATTCAGTGCTTTCAGTTGTTTAGTTTATAAGTAAGAGGCACTGAAGCGCTCAGACAAAATTGACACGCTCATTAAAGTTTACGGCTGATGGGTACCTTAGTAACACAGTTTTATTTAAAAACTTGAAACTGCCCCATTCCAAATCATATCGCTCCTGAAGCAGGCGAGTAAAAACATATTACCTACTTAGCTCATTTACCTATAAATACTTATAAGGGGTAAGCTTGCCTTCGAATGTCATACATTCAAATAAACCGGCTAAGTGCGAGTTGGACACGAACACAGAGTTCCGCTCCTACTTATTTCAAGGCAAAAAATGTGGATTATTTTATTTAGTTCTAGAGCTTTTGTGCAGGTCCGACTTACGCATGACCGGTTATAAGTAAGTAGGTACATATTTTTGTTGTCTTTGAGGCAATCACTTTAAATTACAACAAGTTCTTCAACACTTTTACCACCATTTTACACCATATAAAGATATTTTAATTTGAATTTGAACACTTCTACAATAATGTTCCTAATCCTAATCCGCCATCGACACATATTTTCTTTAAACTCCGGCTAAGTATTACGTTTCAAAAAAGTCGTACCTTCGTACTAACAGAATGCCGTTAGCCCGTCCTAGTAGAATAGAAACTAGCTACCTACATTGATTTTTAGGGACTACTAGGGCTACGTATTTAGTGATAAGATCGCCCATTTTTTTATATAATATTTTTTTTTACCTAAAAACCTAGGAATATTCAAAGGAATCAAAATATGTTTTATATTTTTAGGTACTGTTTTGAACCACTTGGAAAATATCTGGGAATCAAAGAGAAGATACGAAGAAAAGCACCGTTCAACCAGGATTTGGAAGTTCTGTATCAGAAATCACAACAAAACTTTTCCAACGGTTTTGTACGTGATTTTCAAATACATTTTTATACAAAGCCTAGGTAATATGTATAAATATTTAGGTACCTGTACCTACCTAGTTGGTTAGGTTAGGTTCTTGGTAATATTTTTTATATTTTTAAACTAGATTTAAAAAGCAACTAGGTAAGTACTTACATAAGTATCTACCTATAATGGTCAACGCGGACACTAACCGAAATGGAATCGAGCTTGGAGTAGAATACAAGTTTATATTTTACTTAGAGAATGTTCTAATGAATACCGTTGAAAACACGATTATTCTTCTGCAATTCCTTAAAAATATAGCGCCTATTCTGTTGTGATTTTTCAATATACCTACTTATTTTTTTGTTTGGATATGACACGAAAATTCGGAATCTGCGTCAGGACTCTCGTTGTTCAATTGGTTAGGCGTTTCCGCTTGAGCAAAAGATGCGGGTTCGAGTCCCGTCGCGGTTTGTGAATGTGTGTGTCTTTACGCCTATTCCACTAAGTTCAACTGAAATTAAATATTATTAAATAGTGAGTGTTTAATTATATAACTTGTAAATGTTCTGACCAATACAATCCCTTGAAATACATAGATATGAATATGTATAGAAACACTTCATAATATTAAAATGAAACCTTTGCTTTTATATTCACGTCTAGAAATCCGGTCTGTCAAAGAAGCTAGAGATGTCAGACCGTGAAATAGCGCGATGGTGGCGCCTCCGCCGGCACCAGGCCAAAGCTTCCATACTCTCCAAGTTTCGGGAGAATCTGTGGAGGGCTTCCTTCCTGTTCTCCAACACCGTTTTCGCTATTATTGTGCTAAAAGATAAGGAATGGGCGTGGGATGTGGACTTGTGTTTTGTTGGTTATCCTCATCAGGTAGGTACCTACCTAAGTACTTATTCTAATCGAATCAAAATATCCAATGAGAAAAAGGTCTTCAATTAGGTTAGTACACAATAGGTAATATACAGATTTGGTCCTTTGTTAAAGACTTTCTTTCGTTTCTTAACTCAAATTTTTTAATGCATTTTTTTTTAGGATAATTTTGAAACGTCAAATCTACCGCCTGTTCACCGGGATGCCTCAACAAACTGAGGAACTGGATATCTTACCTCTGAAATTCAGGAATACAACAATTTAGAATTGTTAGATAAATAACTCTTTATTGTTCACCATTTACAAATAACATAACGAAATACAGAAAGTCGAATCATTATTTAAACGTCACTGGTAAAACAATGGTTGTTACGGCGACAAACTTAAGTGAGATGGTGGTAGCTAACTAAAGTCCCACCACCAACCAAAATGAAACAAAAAAAAGGCCGCCGGCCTGAAATCAATCCTCCTTGGGATTGCGAGGTTGTGTGGGATGAGGAGATAAGGAGAGGAATAGGGAGGGATGAGGATAGGTACTACGGTTGCGGAGAATGGTGGGTGTGACACTATCAGCTAGAGCAGTTTGGGGTTGAGTAGGTAGGCACCCGTGATTCCGGCCAGGAATCGGACAGATATCTGGTACCACAGTCTGGACCCCGGTCAAACCATGATAGATTAACTGCTGACAAACCTTATGTGAAACTCACGTATTTACGTTTGACACTCATCAAGGCCGTTGCTACCTTCATCTACTTAAAACGTACCTACGTGGTACCTACCTATACGCTATACCTCGTGAGTAAACCCGTGGTTTAAAATGTTTACTTCGTTGTTGTTTGAATATAATACCCTAGAATTAGAAGTCTTTTTTTTTATTGGTTCTGATTCTGACCCATTTAAAAAAACCGATTAACTCTCTTCTTGAAGACATTAGGGTCTTACACAGAAAAACAGACGCTTGGAATTTATTCAAAGTTCTTGCAGAGCGTATAGTACCTAATAGATTATTGCACTTCGTTCTTATACGTAGAATATCAACCAGGTGCGGATGATAATAAGGCTGTGCGTCTGAAATTTCTATTGAAGAACGGCGAAGGCGAAGGCGGTATAAGGTCCTGAGCACACTCACCGAAGTAGGTACTATGTGTAAAATACCGAGTTTTACGAATATATTATGGTATTAGCTAAGTAACGTTTACGAGCTGGGGTTGGTAAAGTTAGTAAAAAAAAGTAACCGGTTAGGTATTACTCAAAATAAGACATCATTTGGAGTATATTCAGCTCCCAAACGAATTACTCAAACACTACCTACCTACTAAGTTATTCTTCCGAATCACTAAACACTTATCGCACTCAAATATCACTGTTATCTCGCTGTATCGTTATTGAATACTGTCCTACTTCCGAGCGATTTACGCGCGGCATATTTATATCAAACTCTATAGAATTTTCTAGCATATTACGCGTGGGACTGATCGCAGTGATAACTATTTTGTTATCTATTATCGCCGATCCTAAACAACCCTATTATAGTTACAGATAGAATAAACATAAATTAGATACCTATTGTTTATGTTATGTTTATGTAAACAGATTTTTGTTTTATTTTCGCGGAACTATGTAAAGGCCCGTGATGATTCTAGACCTTTTTGATTGGCGTGACCTACCTACTCTTGATACTTTCAGGGTATCACGCAGGATGTGAAGTGGTACCTGCTCGTGACCGCAGCGTACTACCTGTGTTCAGTGGTGACGCACCATAGAGATGCTCCTCGTAGCTATTCCCACATGATCCTCGGACACCACGTGATGACTCTCACCATCTGGGCCATATCCTGGCTGACGAACTTCCATAGATTCTGTGCCCTGGCTATTGCGCTGCATGATAGCTCGGATGCGTTTCTAGAGGTACCTACCTACATTAAATATTACGAGACATTAATTTCACACAGGGCCATTTATAGTCCCAAACTAAGCATAGTTTGTAATATGGGAACTAGATTACGGATATAATACTTAAACACTTTTTTTTTTGTAAATGCGTAAGTACTTATCATACAAAAGGTACAACATCCAACAAAATATTGTACGACGGGAAGCGCTTGGCCTTCATCTCTGGTTACAAGTTGAGATAAGGCCGAAGGTGGTAGCGCACTTCATCCGGAATCCTCATAAAAACTGAGGAACTGGCTCTCTTACCTCTAAATGCCGGAACAACAATTTAAGAATTGTTGTTATGGCGACAGAAATAGGTATGATCAGATGATGGTAGATAGCCAGGCGGACCCAAACAAAGTCCTACCACCAACTTCAGTATTTTCTTGTTCGCTTCGCTCACTCCACCAATTAAACTTTTATCTAACTGGACTTATAGTTGGAAGCACTACCTTCTGCACTGAAGGTTTTGGGTTATATTCCTACCCAGGACAACTATTTGTTCGATGAATATAGATGTTTGTCCTTATTTTTATTTTTTTATAAGAATATAATAGTTTATTTCTGTCTTATAAAATATTAACACGTAAAATAAATCAAAATCTTACTACTGGCTAAAATATGGAATGCGAACATAGGTTGTTTAACAACAGTAGCAAATTAAACATAGATGCACGTCTAAGTAAGACCATAAGACGTACATTACATGGAGTTCCTCGCTCTAACTAAGTATATACTTGTATGTAGATGCTTATTTTGTATCATTATATTCTCCGTACTTTCCATATTACAAGCTTTGCTTGGTTAGATGGCGTTGTGACAATTGTATGAGAATAAGTGCCTATAGCTAAAAGGTCTTTAAATATTGTCAGGTGTCCAAAGCGATGCAAAAGGCGAGAGTGTGGTCAATCCAAGTGACAACATTTCTTATGTTCATCACCTTTTGGTTCGTCTCAAGGATGTATATTATTCCCGTTTACGTTATGTACAGGTACGTGCAACCCATTTTTTGATACTACATGGAGTCGGAACAAGCAAGTGCATCTCTTGCCTAAAACAAAACCTTACTGCGTAGGTCACCCTCAAAGAAAATGACCTACGCGGCACTGCATTACGCCCGTCAACTTGTCGCTATGCGACCACATCGCCCAATCATGCATAACAAATAATTACCGCCATAGATTCAGAATATACCTATAGTATTACAATTTACAAGTAATTTACAAATACTAGACACATAAATAGAAG
Organism: Venusia cambrica; assembly: GCA_951394065.1. Taxonomy (NCBI): domain Eukaryota; kingdom Metazoa; phylum Arthropoda; class Insecta; order Lepidoptera; family Geometridae; genus Venusia; species Venusia cambrica. The sequence goes on along the minus strand of OX596067.1, from coordinate 1,444,057 downwards.
AGAAAGAAAAAATTAAACTTCTAACCAAGCATACAATTATAAAACAGTTCAGCTTCTTTACACATAAGATCCGACAAAATACTATTACATAATTAGGTTTACTTACTTACCAACATCAAATATATTCAAGTGAGTCGCGGTCAACCATAGTAAAAATATAAATATACCCTGGGCCTGACCTGACAAAGGCGCCTATCATAAAATTAGTCCATCTTACGTAGTATTTATTGTATTCTCTTTTTAGAATTTTGTTATCTGTGATCAAAACCAAAGCAACAAGAGAGGCCAAGGCGTCCGTTAACTTTTTCTTTATTACTTAGATCAAATAAATTGATCCTGAGCTTTATTAGGACAAGAATGCGAGGGTCTACGATAGATGATATCTCCATACAAATATCGTCGCTTATTATCTGTGTATTATAGGATATTGTTTCTTTTACAGCCTGATATTCCGCAGCCCAGTGCTTTTAAAGTTAAGCACGATATATTTCATGGGTCTTGTGATATTTACGACTCTGATCGACATGTTCAAACTGAATGTTTACTGGTCGTGGTTGCTGGTTAAAATATTCTATAAGCTCATCACTGGCAAGGTAAGATTTTACAAAAGTATGTAGGTAAGTAGGTACCTACCGATTGCCGTGGAGGTCGCGGCCTACGAATCAACTCAGACCGTGTAGGTACCTACCTATGTCAAAAGCCGAAAAGGGATTCTGCCAGGAGAAGCGCAACAGCTTACTTCTGTATATTATCTACCTCATCTGTGATCACCAATCCAAATGCCACGTGGTAAATGTGGAAGATAGAAAAGGTTCGACTGATAAGTACCTTTAAGTAGGTAACTAAGTGGGTATAGATTAGCTATTCTAGGTAATTGTTGTGTTCCGGCATTTAGACGTAAGATAGCCAGTTCCTCAGTTTGTTGAGGATTCCGGGTTAAGTGCACGTCCACCTTCGGCCTTATCTTACCTTGTTACCAGGTGAGATGAAGGCCAAGCGCTTCCCCGTCGTACAATAAAAAAAATCTAGTTTGTAATAAAGTCGCAACATTGGAGTCACAAGTAGGTATTAGTTATAGTTACGCAGATTATTTACCTACTTGCTTATAACTAAGATTTTTTGCGCTTTATCTTTTAGATACAATCATCACAATACGCCAACAGCTCAAGTTCAGATTTATCGGACCATGAAGTTGCTATACCAACTCGAAGTATCAGACGCAGTCAGTCATCATGAGCCATGAGAACTATTAGATAAAAAAAAATATTTAGACTAACATAAATACTAAATGAAGTGTGAATTGTTCTTTTGCTTTTAAATTAACCACTCGTTCATCATTCGCTAAATTTGTTCATTTGATTACTCTACTCTAGTATGTGGGTAGTAGGTACACCTATTTGTACCTTGGTGTGATACCAGTTCCAGATTTTGAAGGAAACTTTAACTCTGTCAGTGTCTGCTTTTACAGAAAATGTTGAAAGCCGCGGCCGCCGCCTCACCGCCGCTTTGCCAAACAACGAATATGTAGTGGGATAGGTATTTTTTTTTTTTTTTTGAAAGGACAATACGCTGGCCTGGTTCTGAACCTGGGCGGCAGCTTTGCGCGGACCTGGCTGGCGCTGAAGGCGCGAGCCCAATAATTGATTTTTGAGGCAACAAGCGCAAGGGCACCACTTAGGTACGGACCTCGGCTTGGGCTGTTGCCATTTGATGGGGTAGGATAGGAATGGCCGAAGGCGATACCGAGGGTAACGCTTTGAGGCGAAAAGGTTCATCGACTCCGCCGGCGGAGTCGGTGCATCTGTATAGTGTTTTCTCTGTGTGACGAGATAGTTAATGAATGGATGCCGTCACCTCCGGGTTTGCGGTGGTGAGTGGGTCATCCGGGTCTCCAAGAACGTGTCTTGGCCTACGGAGGGACCATGGGATAGGTATAGGTACCCACCCTGATTTTTATTCAAAGATCGAAATTGTTAACATTTTTTCACATTGGGTTACCAGATTCAAAAATAGCTTGTTGGTAGAATCAATGGTAGTTTTCCTAATTGTCCCAAGGTGTTGCTGTTAAGGTTCAAAACATTACTAGACATTCTTCTTCTTCGAAGTTCGAAGAATACAATTATTTATTTCAACATTTGCTTAGCGAAAAAAATAATATACTCGTATAATCGATCGAGTGAGCGAAGCGAACGAGATCTCCGAGGTTAGTTAGAAAATCCCGCACTGTATGTATGTGGCAATGTTTGTGATAGCATAGCTCTCGAACGGATTATCCGATTTTAATAAAATTTAAACTGTAAAGAGATTATTTTTTTTTTTTTTTATATATTTAGTGCATATTAATTTAGTATATGCTCTAAAACTATATTACAATCTAGCCTATGTAGGCTAATGAGTAATTTTATGCTAACTTAGTTTTATAAAATTAATTATTTTAAAGAATGTGTCCAATGTCACGTTTCTTACAGTTTCTATTTAAGGGGAGACACTGCGTTATTGTGTTCTTTGAAGTAGCACTTTCACTTACACTGACACTACTTTATACTATTTAACACTACACTAACTCAAAAGGTTTAGTTCTTTTCAGTCTTCTCACTGTTTTTGTGTTGTCTAGCAGCTGGATTGCCTCAAGGTTCACATGTTTATGAAGTCTTTGTTCATGAGCTTCTGCATGTTTTTTTATAACTTTATCAACGAACTCTACGTTAAGGTCCCTGTGGAGGTCGTCGTTCCTGATGTACCAAGGTGCATTCACTATATCCCTGAGTACCTTATTTTGAAAGCGTTGGATTATTTTGATGTTACTTTTTTTGGTACAGCCCCACAGCTGAATACCATAAGTCCATACTGGCTTCAGGACTGCTTTATACAACAGAATTTTGTTGTGTGTTGACAATGTTGACTGCCTTCCTAGGAGCCAGTACATTCTATTGTATCTAATATCTAACTCTTCCTTTTTCTTCTTGACGTGAGCTTTCCAGCGTAGCTTTGCGTCAAGAGTCATGCCTAGGTACTTCGCAGTGTTTTCATACGGTATAGGCTCATTGTTGATATATATAGGGAAATACTGATCTTTTTTATTTGTGAAGTTAATGTGCACCGATTTTGAATCATTAAGTTTGATTCGCCATTTTTTCGTCCAGTCCCAAATTTTGTTGACTGCATCTTGAGCCTTTTCTGCAGCGTCTGCATGTGTTTTTCCAACAGCCATTATAGCTGTATCGTCAGCAAACGTCGCAAGGGTATTATTTTCTAGATGAGGGATGTCGCTGGTGTATAATAGGTACAGGACCGGACCCAAAACACTTCCTTGCGGCACTCCGGCTTTAATTTTCTTGATTTCTGAGTAGGCATCTTCTTGCCTTACTCTAAAGACTCTATCCGTCAAATATGATTGCAGAATATCGGCGAATAGTTTGGGTAGAAGTTTTCTTAGTTTTTGTATAATACCTTCGTGCCATACCTTATCAAATGCTTGGGCTACGTCTAAGAAAATTGTAGAACAAACATTTTTGTTTTCAATGGCGTTCTCAATTACATTAGTAATTCTGTGGACTTGGTCTATAGTCGAGTGCTTTTCCCTGAAGCCAAATTGGTGGTCTGGAATAATCGCTCTTGTTTCTATGATCGGTTTAAGTCTTTTAAGCAGTAGCTTTTCGAAAAGTTTGGATACGATAGGTAAGAGTGAGATTGGCCTATATGATTTGACATCATTTGATGGTTTCCCTGGTTTCGCTATCATAATCACTTCAGCTACTTTCCATAAGTCGGGCACATATTTTAGCCTTAAAGCCGCGTTAATAAGGTTAGTCAGTTTGACCAGGGCTTTTCTAGGGAGGTTATGTAATATTTCACCCGGAATTAGATCAAATCCAGGAGACTTTCTTGGATTGATGTTTCTCTTGATTTCTTGAAAAACTTCTCTTGGCGAAACGTGTTTGATACATATTTCACCTAGTTCTTCTTCTATTTTACTGATGTCTTCTGTTTGGGTTTGACCTTCATTTGGTTGAAATATCGTTTCCAAGTGATCTGCAAACACTTTTGCCTTTTCTTCATTACTTACGGCCCATTTCATGTTTCCATTGATCATTGATCCCAATGGTGGGATCTGTGCCATTGGTCGTTTCATATTTTTGGTAGCTTTCCAAAGTGAGTAATTTGTACTTTTTTCAGCAGTCAACTTTCCAATGTAGGTATTGGTTAAGGTATCATTAAAGTGTTGTATTATCTTTTTTAGTTTTTTTGTCAAATTATTCAGCTTAGTTTTGTCTTGTGGGCATCTGGATTGATGCCATTGCTGCCTCTGTTTCCTTTTCTCATGTAAGAGTTCCAAAATCTCTTTTGGATAATGGTTTCTGGCAATCCGGCTTCTCAAATAAGGTGTATTTTTCCAGGCAGTCTGCTGTATTAGAGTTACAAAATGCTCAACTTCGGCATTCAACTGTTCCGGAGTCTTAAGTGGTACTCTTAGATTTAAGTTATCGTCTAGTTCTAATTTAAAACTCTCCCAATCAGTGTGTTTATTTACTAGGGTCAGAGTGTTTTCCTTAAATAATACTTTGTTTCTTATTTCTAGGTAGATTGCAGAGTGGTCCGAGCTCATATCATAACTCTGCTTTGTACTAAGATAATTGGCTGATAGATTTCTATGTATAAAAAAGTCAATCAGGTCCGGTTTTTTTTGTGGGTCGGTGGGCCAGTACGTTGGTGACCTTGTCGATGATACCTCGCATTTGAGTTCTTTTATGGCATTCATCAGTTCTTTTCCCTTGGTATTCGTTAAGCGGGAGCCCCAATGCGTGCTTTTAGCATTAAAGTCACCTCCTAATATGAACCTTTCCCCAAGTGATTGTAACAAGCTTAGGTAGGATTCTTTTTTTATATTGTACCTCGGTGGGCAGTATATACCAGCCACAGTCACAGGATACCTCTCTGTATAGATGCAGACAGCTACAGATTGTATATCTGGCTGTTCATGTTTCTTTACTTCATGATGCTTTATGTGTTCTCTAACAATTACAGCACTTCCGCCTTTGGCTTTGTTATCTGGATGAATTGCGTAGTATACTTTGTAGCCTTTGAACTTTGCATAGGATTGTTTTGTAAAGTGTGTTTCTGATATGAGGCACACATCTACATTTTCCGTATCAAGAACTACTTGTAGCTCATTTTGATGATTTTGAAGCCCGTTACAGTTCCAGGCCATGATTTTTATTGAGTTAATCATTTTTTAGTCCTTGCAATAGCTAATTTGGCGCTATTTTCTATTTTCTTAAGACGCTCATCAAATAATGTCATAAACTTGAGTATTTCATCTAACTTATTGTTGTCAGAGCTTTTGGCAGGTTTACTGTACTGAACAGTTGGGCTAGTTCCGGATGCAGCTATTTGAGCATAAGAAACGTTTTTTGTCTTACTTTGTGGGTTAGGCGTAGCTCTCGGCCCACGAGTCTGTTGTTGAGTAGATGTCGTCTTAACCGTTGTTGCCTGCTGCTGGCGCACGATTGTTGGTTTTTTGTTGGTGTTATTACGCATCTTTTGCATTTCTTTAGCTATCATGCATCCCCTGTAATTAGCCGGATGTGGCTCTCCGCAGTGTACGCATTTTGGTTTCTGTTCTGCGGGTTTGGTGCAGTCTTTGGTAAGGTGTTTGCCTGTGCATTTTACACATCTAGGTTCTTTGGCGCAATACTTATGTGTATGTCCGTAGACTTGACACCTCTTGCACTGCGGGATAAGTTTTGTGGATCGCAGGGGTTGAATGTCAACAACGCATCCCAGTATGTGCTTAATTGCATAAACTTTGCTGATTTCTTCAGCGTTGCTGAAGGTTAGGATAAACAAGTTGAGAGGCTCCTTTGTCTTCCAACTCAGCTTGTTCACTGCTTCTTTAACCTGGAATCCTTGTTTTATAAGGTCTTCAACTATTCTCTCTGGTTGGCAGGAAGATGGCAACTTCTTAGCTACAACTCTAATCGGTCTATCTTGCTTGTTTTCATATGAATGCCAAAGGCAGTTGTTTTCCGACAGCGACTTGGTAATAGATCTATACGCTTCATCGTTGTAGGCGTTTATTTTAATGCTATCACCGTTAAGGGTTTTAGTGGCGAAGGAGCCTGCAGGCTGGCTCATCGTCAAGGAGTCATAAAAATGTTGATAATTGTTCACGCCATCCACGATGATGGGGGGTGGCCGAGGAACCTTTTTTGTTTTTTCGGTGGTAGAAGCTGCTTTCTCTTCTTGGGGCGAGAGTGTAGGTGACGTGTTCAATTTTCTTTTTTTCCTTGACTTCGTTCTGATCCACTCTGTTTCTCTGGCTAATTCTTCTTCATCTGTAGCGTATTCAGTACGTTCCGTTGGAGTTTCCGTGTAAGATGTTGATGGAATTGGTTGGGGTTCTACTGCGCATTTTAATTGCTGCTGCAGGATATTAATTTGACTCTTCAAGTCCGCTACAAGGCTCTGAAGTTTTATTCTTTCTTGCTTTTCTTCTAGCCATTGCTGGTATTCTGATTCGTAGCGCTCAGATATTTTTTTATGTTCTTGGAACAGAAAATGTTCGGTTTCTGTTACAAGTTTGACTTGAGTTTTTTTTGTAGACATTGTTGCGGCAAGTATGTTATCGCCTTAACAAGTTAGTCTGATATCGACATAGATGCCTACACGCGATGAGTAATGTAGGTCATCACCGCGGTCAGCCATTTGTCGACGGCAGGTTTGTTGTGATGCCGTCAGCACTTTGCAAAACTGTCGGAGCGCGATTACGCGGCCGCGAGTAGTCTCAGCGAAAATCGAATGATCACTGATCTTATTTTTATGAACTTATTTTTTCATCTGCTGAAACCACCCCTGTATTAACATTAAGGGTTGCAAAAGGGGTGAATAAGATTGAAGACTTAAAAATATGTGAAAACTTGAAATATCATTTGAAATGGTTTGAATTCGTTTATTTTTAGCCTCAATAGGGGTGGTTTTTTAAAGATGAAGTGGCAAAAAGTGATCTTCAGGACTTGTAAGATAAGAGAGGGTATTTGAAATCTTATGAAAACAGGTCTTATTTTTTGTAATTCCCTCAATTGGGTTGTCGAACCAAGGGTGTTGATAAAATCCAAGAAATACGTATAGGATGTCATGCAATGGGTTTGACTGCGCATATCTCACATTAGCAGAAAACTATTGTCCACCACAATATGGAAAAAACTTCCACTAAAACTGTAAGGTTGGCCATAAACACCACACTTGGCTTGGCATACTAGAAAAAAGCTGTTGCATTTTTGTTGAATCCCCTTGGTTGACTTCAGGGCATCCATGCGCTGGAGGGGTAGATTTTTAGTCACGACTACTAAGGCAACGGTTTTGAGAGCACTTTTCAAAACGACATTAACCTATGCTTCATTTTAGTAAGTAGTGACTTATTCACATACTGTTTTCTACCCACCTACTATGACGTTAAAGTCGGTGGTTTGGTGTTTGATCTCATTCTGGCTTTGCATACAATGAGAGTTAGCAACGAGAGAGTGCCTCGGATACTCAGGTGAATAAAGAGAGATTGAGAAAAAGAGTGCTAATTAAGAAAAGTAAGGTGTAATCTGTATCTGCATGGAGTCATCGTATTGACATATCGTAACGCGGGCGCGTTAAGACACGATTGGTCATACAGAATTAGGGGGTTGCTTGTTCAATCATATAGTCCAATAACTAATGTGTTTGTTTTATTTACATTTACGTGCTAGTATAGTAAAGTGATCCATTGAAATCATGTTCTTCTCCCAAAGATGGTTACTTTGACAATGATATACTTATGTAGTTCAACATTTACCTGCTCACAATTTTGATCTTTGAATAACAATCAGATTATATATTATGACTGGAAAGGGTTGGACGAGGCCTTCTGAGTAATTGTATTTTAGGGACGAGGCCTTAGTCCGAAACTGGGCACCACTATAAAGTAAACGTTGAAAATCTGAGAATTTTTGCATATTACGTTGTTTATGTTGCTAGAATTAGTTAATAATGTGTTTTAAATGAAGTAGGTATGTAGGTTATTATTTTATGTAGGTACATACCTACTTAAAATAAAATGATTGGATAGATTTCCCTAAGAGGACAGCATTACGGCGCTAATACCACATACATTAACCGCATCTGTGGTCTAGTGGTTCAACCCACCGATATCAGATCCAAAGGTCTCGGGTTCGATCCCCATGCGGAGTACAATATATTATTCTTGGTTTGATTGGTGGTAGGACTTTGTGGAAGTCCACCTGGCTAGCTACCACTATCTTGCCTAATACTGTCACCATAATAACAATTTTAAAATTGTTGTGTTCCGACATTTAGAGGTAAGACAGCCAGTGCCTCAGTTTCTTGAGGATTCCGGGTGAAGCGCGCTGCCACCTTCGGCCTTATCTCATCTTGTTTTTTTTTTTAAGCACTTGGGCCCAGTGCTATTTACAAACACATTATATAATTATTTTCAAACATAAAAAAAATAATTAAATAAAACCTACTCTGGTAGTTTTGTAAAAAATCTGGTAGCCCTGCCCTGTCGTTCATTTCATTCATTCATCACTTTCAATACACGCCATGAATGAATTTATTCGGTGCAAGCAGCCTTTTCAGTGTTGCCAAATCTTACAACTTTTTGGAAGATCTGCCAATTTTGCGGCATGTGCTCAATAAATAAATACATTATATGTATTTATTAATGTAATAAATACAGTATATGTATTTATTTAATATAAATACAAAAATATGTGTATTGCTCGACATTTATACACAACATTTTAAATATGTACTCTTTTGATAATAATCGACGTTGAAAAATGTTATTCATGTAAGGGTGCTCTGTAGATGTTTGGTAGAATGTAAAGAAGGGTAATATTCGTAGGTTTGTTTAAAAAGACACTACAAGCAAAACTTTGTTTTAAAAAAGGTTTAGGTACCTACCTATGTATGTAAGCTTTTTTTTTCAAAACAATCAAATTTCAATTAGTCTTTCCTTGACGTTTGACGTAGACGGTAGATGGTAGGAGGACAACTACTTTTTCTTGCTAATTTTTGACATGATCATCAACATCATCTATTATGAGCTTACCCCCATCTCGTGGGGCAGGTTTGGTTAGAAAACGTTTTAATATGTTGTTCCTAGTGGATTGCCCTGGGCAACGGCTTTTCAAAAGATTACGGCTGAATGATCACACCGCTGGTTGTAGGACTTAAAAAGGTTTACCTGGCTAGCGAGAATGCTATTTTCATTTGCCGTGTACCGTGGTCAATGTGCGGGAGACCTAGTGCCTTCTGGGAAAACTCGCTCCATCGTAGATCTCAACCTTATTCTGGTCTAAAGCTAGACAAGCTATAGGCCTAGTCTAGAGCTAACTTACCATGGTAAAAAAACGTTGTGCAGAAGTTCTAGCTGCAGCTGCAAGCTGCAGTCGTAGTCAACCTGGTATGGAAGCTAGGCATATAATATACATACTTTTATGCTTTTAATTTTGTTAATAATAGTTGAATCTTGACTATAACTAAGTGTTCCTTTGTGATTCTAAGGTTGCAAATAAATGAAATTAAAAACATATTCATATATGTAGAGCACAGGAATGGATCAGTGACAGCGAGTTTGCACAATTTACAAGTATGAGTGAAAGACAGAATCAGATCATCATGAGATGCTCAGTTGCAGGTTGCAGCATTTAAGTTAAAATAAACAAGGTGAACAAAAATAAGTAGTTGTTATTTGCCAATGTTTCACCTCACTTATTGACATGGTTGAATTTTGTACCTTATTTTTGGAATGTGTACATGCATTTTGTATCATAACTTTGATTAGGTGTAGTACGCAAATTATGCTTTATTCCGACTAAAACATTTTACAAGTTTTAATATTGCACACATTATAGTCATAATATTTTTTTACCATTTTTTTCAAATTACATGTGGCAGCATTGACCTGTCCGGCCCGCCCCCGCCCGCTTCTTTTCTTTTCTGTCTGTCTCTGTTCCGTTCCGCCGAGCCGTAGTAATTTGTTTGAAGTGAAACCTTTAAAAATCTGAGAGAAATACAGTGCAAAAAATGTTGAAACCGTTTCTTGATAAGTTCTGGAACGAGAAAGTGTGGCTGCCACCGAACACGACATGGGAAGACCTCGCTCCTGGACCAGACAAATCGGTTACTTACACCGTCCACACTCACGTTTTCTACCCTATCCCGTTAGCATTGGTGTTTATGGTGCTGCGATGTGTACTAGAGAAGTAAGTACCTGTTTTCTATACGATTTTCATAAGACTGCAACCATTCACCTGTGAAGGCCGAGCGATAACCTACTAACCTGTGAGGTGCGATTATTTTGATGAGTCTTCTCTTGACCTGATAGCTGCGTTCTTATTTGAATTTCTTGAAATAAACAAAACCATGAATGATTATTTCACAGCTTTATCTTGCTGTGAGCTCGTTATACAGACTTGAAATTAAACATTTTAGCTTAGATTTTTAAACATGTAGATGTTATCTATCGACATTCATTCTGATTATGATATTCCTTCCTGTTTCCAACACGAAACCATTAATTTCAAATCAACAGTAATTTACAGCTTACCTAATCCTTTTACTAACATGTCTTGGAGTGTAGTTTAAAATGTGTATGTAGAAACCCACACTATCCACCCACATTGAGTTATCTACAGTACTACAGTACTATTTGAATTGTGGCCATGATTACACCTCTATTGAATAGAATGTTACCTTATCTCAAATTCAATATATATTACATTTTTATTACCATTGTAACTGATATTATTATAAGCTAACACAACACACAAGCAATTTTATTACAAGAATACCTGCTCTGAAATTCCTTCTCTTCCCAAAGGTAGCAAATAGTTTACTATTGCATTACAAACACAGACAATCATCCATTGTAATAGAACCATAAAATAATTACTTAGTGTAGACTGTCAAAGTCACAATGTAAAACTGAGGCCATTTAAACTAGTTTTTAATTATTCAATTTTTATTTTGCTTATTCAAAATTTAAACTAGAATCACCCGTACACATGGAGGAGAATGACTTAGAGAGGACCTAAACCATTCTGAACCTCGTCTTTGTGGTTACTTACTACCTGTTTAACTATAATCCTCAGGGGCACCCCGCTCCATAGATCTCATAGAAACTAGGAAGCCTCATGACTCTTGTGATTGGCTAGCAGCTCTTACCACCCACAATCTGCACCATCACAGCCTAAAGTCCTCTGCAGGAACAAGCTTTCCCCCAAAACACCAATGCATTGCAACAAATCATTATCAGACATAGACTACCCTTGTGATCGGGCATCGGGATTCACCATGGACCTAACATGATTGATGAAAATGACATATTTACAAACTTGGTGGATTTCATTACTGATTTCCTTACATATTGTTTTATGGAGACCTCGGAGTACTGCTGATTTTCAGTTGCCAGTACAAACTTAGATTGCTGTTCATTTCAAAATAGCACTTCCAAGTCAAATGTAAAATTGTATTAAAAAAATATAAATTAAGTAAAGCACCGCATACAAACTATTCCTATCCAATTATATCTGCAAAGTTTCATTTGAATCAGATGTGCCATTTTGAAATGAATGGCAAACTATCTTTGTATGGGAGAGAGGTATCTACTGTGAGAAGTGTACAGAAGAATGCCCACTTAACTGTTATAGTACAAGTAATGTACCTAGTACATAAGCTGCTGCCGAAGCTGCCAGCAAAAGAGGCATTGATGGACACATGTAAAATCATCAGTGCCTGGTTGTGGCCAAGGCTTATATAAGTACTTTTCATGAAAAATAATAAATAATGCATGAAAATTAAAACTAAGTACCTAGTACCTAGGCAGAACTTTTTATTTGAAATTACATAATAATATTTTTTTTCGTATTTGTACTATCCTTTCCATCCTAAGGTTGTCTGGAAGATATCGCTTTTAAGCGATAAGACCGCACATTGTACTATTTACTTTCGTTTTAAATTGAAAATTGTACTAATTGTTTTAAGTATACAATAAAGAATTTTCATTCATTCATTTAATATTACTTGCCAAACCAATGATGAATAACAATATTTTTTCCGGCATTAAAGTGTTATTTGGTTTTTTTTTACAATAAACAGCTTTCTATTTGCAAGTCAGTTCAAAATGCATATAAAACCATTGATAAGTTAACTCCTTGGTTGCCATGTTTTGTAGTAATTTTTAAATTACATACCAGATATGAGCTTGCTGTCATTTATGTGACCGCTAAAACACAACAGATATATATTTTCATAAAACTTTTGCTAACCACTGTTTGCATGTATTTGGGCACCATTTCGATTTATCTCAAAGGTTGTCTAAATAATGCTCAAATTTCCAAGCTTTGAGAAAATTCTATGACTGCTATGAGCAAGTGGGAAAAGTCATTACTTGTGTAGCATTGTCACTTTTGCTCAGTTGCTACAGAACACATACCAAAATACGCATTTTTACTAACAATTGAAACCACAATGGTTCATTTTCATTTTGTAAAATTAAATGTTTTTTACATCGGTAGAGAAACCTAAAATCCTTGTGATAAAAAAAACACCAAGTTGCGAAATAAAAATATTTTTTTTGGGAATTTGTAAACAATAAATTAAATAATTTCGTTTATCTAGATGACGTATTTATTCCAATTAATTTGTTGACAGATGGACGGATGCGTGATCCTATAAGTGGTCCGTTTCCTCCTTACTTGTGAAGCCCCTAAAGATACCCAAAACGTTTCAAATGTGCCTATTATATTTGAAGAGTACCCTCGATTTCTCCAGGATCCCATCATCAGATCCTGACCCGATGACATCATCCGACATCATCAACAAAAAAAAAAAAACAAATTGGTCCAGGCGTCTTTGAGTAATCGGGAACTTTTGATAACCTAACTCCTTTTTTTTAAGTTGGTTAATAATAAGATGTCCAGCAGAAAGTAAGCTTTTTTTTTTATTATACGTCGTGTAAGCACTTAGCCTTCATCTCACCTGGTAACAAGTTGAGATAAGGCCGAAGGTGGAGGCGCACTTCACCCGGAATTCTCAACAAACTGAGGAACTGGATAGCCAGTTACCTCTGAATGCCGGAACACAACAATTTTAGAATTGTTACTATGGCGACAGAATTAGGTACGGTGGTAGCTAGCCAGGCGGACTTCAACAAAGTCCCAAAGCTAGGTACCTACATTTAGGTAATAATAATAACGTAATTCGTGATTCGCACCGTGTTTACCTACACTAATAGGTCTTTCTAGGTACTATCTTGTCTCAAGCACTATGGAACTAGGTAGGTAGGTAGGTAGTGCAAGGTGTGGAATACCTTAGACTACTTATTGACACATGAAAGTAAAGTAATAGGTGCATGAAGGCCCATTTTAACTGCAGCTTCCGTTTTTATTTTTCGTAGGTAGTGTAAAAGAACATTACAATTTTTCGACAAAAATCAAATAGGTACCTACCACAACATTAGCTAGCCGAACCGAAAGTACTTGTCGTTTCGTTCGCGGTTTGGGTTGACCGGTGAGCAAATATTCGGATTATCGTGTGTTTTTGAGACGTACAGTAATGCTGAATATTATAATATGATGTTGTGTGTTGGTGAAACTCCAAATAATGAGCTGACGGCGACAGTGCGGAGGCTCTACCAAGAGAGACACCCGGAAAGGCAGCTGCCCTCTTACCGTTGCTTTAGTGAGCTCGTAGGAAGACTCTTTTCTACGGAAACAACATAGTGAATTTGTGCGTGTTTAAAATCGTCTAGTAATCTTCCAACCAGCTGATACCTACCTACACGAACGAGTACTTAACAAAACTTACAGCATGGGCAGTGAATTTGTGCGTGTTTAAAATCGACTTGTAATCTTCCGACCAGCTGATACCTACCTAAACAAGGTACGTACAAAACATACAACATAGGTAGGTAGTAAATTTGTGCGAATTTAAAATAAACTTGTAATCTTCCGACCAGCTGATACCTACCTACCTACATGCATAGTGAGGTAAAGGAATAGGGTCGTCACTATTTATTGTCATTGAGAAAATGAAAAGATTTGTATAGGTAGGAAACTGAAAATGGGAATTCACTATTTTTTTTTTTTTTTATTGTACGACGGGGAAGCGCTATTATTTATTATATAAGTACTATTATCTCCCCACCACAACATACTATAAGGCCAAGCGCTTCCCCGTCGTACGATAAAAAAAAACTAACTACTTTTTAATATTGACGAGTCCTGCCGGGGGTTTTTTTTTTGTTATTGTTGTGACCATGTGCTATCACTTGAAATACAAAAAAATACTTTTTATTGCTAAGGATCATTTTATTTTAATTGCTTAGGCTTATTTTGATATAAATGTCGAAAACAATATCGTTTCCGCGCCGAAATATCATATTCGATCCTCTGATCAAAGAAAAAAAGGTTAAAAGGCCCTTTTTTCTTGATCTGAGATTCCATTATATTAATTATAATATATTTTGGTAAGTATGTATAATCATCTGTGTAGCAAAGTACAAGTAAAGTCACGCTGCAGAAAATCAAACGACCCACTCTTAGTCGACCTTAATCCGGGAAAGGTTTAATAAGAACTACCCACAATAATAATTTAGAAACAACATTATATTATTTTAAATAAGTATAAAACGTTCATAGTTTCATATTGGGGTTTTTGTTTGTTTTTTTTTTTTTTTTGCATTTGTGCCACTGTAAAAATTTCTCACGTAATAAGAGAAATATAGTTTGCTTTTTCTAGTGTATCCGTGTAAGTACTTATCAACACAGAGGAATGAAAATTAAATTAGATAACTTATGATAAGATGCTTACAACTAGATAATGTTAAGTGTATAAAAGTAACACATCAATCAAATAAATTCATACTTATTTACTACATTCTAAGTTTTTGAAAATGATAACAAACAGACACCGCTTCTGTAGACTAAAATTTATATACTGTACATACTTTTGCCTGCAGCCTTGCTTGCGTGATAACTAAATAAAAAGTAAGAACTTTGCCCCAAGGCCTTCACTGTATCCATGCGAAATTAAATTACCTAACCTAAGTCTGTCGCCATGACGACAATTGTAAATTGTTGTGTTCCGGCATTTAGAGGTAAGACAGTTCCTCAGTTTGTTGAGGATCCCGGGTGAAGTGCGTCTTCACCTTCGGCCTTATCATAACTTGTGACAGGTGAGATGATGAGGCGCATTTCCCCCGGAATCCTTAACAAATTGAGGAACTGACTATTTTACCTCTTAATGCCGGAACACAACTATTATTATTACAGGATCGTTGTGATGGCAACAGAATTAGGTAAGATGGTGGTAGAGTTTCCTAAAATCCTTTCCTAGTGCACCCCTACACTACATAAAGACGCTACCCTGAAAGTTTCACGTCTCTAGGACCTCTGGGTTGCGCTGTGCGTTGATTGCCAGTCAGTCAGCTACACAATTATTTCATAAATAGATACATATATTTCGATTAGTATGGATTATAGAAGTATGCATACAAACCACCACATTATATAGAATAATACAAAGAGTTTGTATGCTAAGAGTGTTAAAATGATAAATTAGTAATTTTATTAATTACGTGATTTGCATCATTCACATAAAAGGCAAAAGTTGAAGTCAAAGTCAAATATTTTTATTCAGTAAGATCTTTAAAGGGTCATTTTGAAACGTCAAATTACCGCCTGTTTGGAATCGCGAAGGCAAAAACCTTGGGCTAGTTTTTTTTATGATCCATTACAATAGCTTAAAGATATCTAATACTAATTAAAATTTATTCACTGGAATATTTTTATTTTAATGCCAGGCTTTCTTATCTTTTAGGTAATATACAATTTTATTATAATGCTTTCTTGGGTAGCTTTTGTTTCACAAAAATTTTGAATTTATTATTTGACAAGCTGAACACTTGGTAATCAATTATAATAAAAGGATAGGTCCTGAGTGACTGACTGACTGTCTGACTGACTGATTCAACTAGATACAACGCACAGCCTAAACCGCTGGACGTACAGACTTGAAATTTGGAGGGTATATTTGTCTTGGTATGTAGGCGTCCGCTAAGAAAGGAATTTTGAAAATTCGCACCATTTCGAAGGGGTTCAAAGTTCAGAGTGAAATAATCATAGTCATCATAGTGAATCTCTGTAACCGTACATGATAGACGTTTGAAATATTCGTATGTCGATTGTCCATATAAAATAAACGATGGCATATTTTAGGGTTTTTTTGAATGTTCACAATTAAAGGTTACAATATTTAAGGAAACTACCTTTAAAGGGCTATTTATTTTTATCTGCAACAGGTAGCAGGTTTAATTTTCAGAGAATATGTATGATCACATCCAATAACTTGAAATATAATTAAAAAAAGGGGGGTTCCCATACAAGAAACGTTTATATAAATTGTTATATTATATCTGTCGTAAAACCGGCAATACCTTTCTATTCCAAACTTGGTGGATTGCTCTAAATCCCAGTTTATATAATCCCTTTTCAAAAAACCACTACGCGGACGAAGTCGCGGGTAAAAGCTAGTTTATTATATAACATATTTGATAAATGCTCAACAAATAATTACTTAATATTCAAAGCATCTGTGTATTTATTTAAGTTTATTGCAAATATCCACGATATTGAATACCTATGAAATGTAGGTAATTTTATTTTGGTTTTAAGTATATAGCAGAGGCATTTTTTTATTATTGTACGACTGTGATGCACTTGATAAGGCCGAAGGTGGAGGCGCCCTTCACCCGGAATCCTGAGGAACTGGCTATCTTACTTATTAAAGGCTAAAACACAAATTAGCATTGTTATGACTACAAACTTAGGTAAGATGATAATCTCTTAACCTCATCTTGCCCAGGCAAGAATGAGATCTACGATGGGGCAAGCCTACCCAGAAGGTTCTAACTCGCTTCAAGACATTAGGGGTATCTGTAGGTATAGCTCCTCCATTAGGCAGCTAGGAACTCTTATTTTTGCCTAAATTGGACCGACATTTTTTTGTGTGTTTTAATTAATAAGCCTCACAGTCCAGTTGATAGGTAGCTCTGCCTTCTGCGCTGTAGGTTGTGGGTTCGATTCCCACTAAGAACAAAATATATGTGTGATGAATATTGATGTTTGTTCTGTTTTTGGGTGTTGAATTGTATGATAAGTATTTACAAAAATAAAGTTTCCAAGTATTATTTTCGTGATCTAGTTCCCAAATTAAAAGCTTTGCTTAGTTTGTACCAGGGACACATACTACACGAGTCGTGCCAATATCCCTCGTTCACTTATTGTTGAGAGTCGAACACAGCTTGTTTCCGAGATCGGAGTGTTCATAATATTATAATAAATATTACAGGACATTAGCTTTTACACAGCGCCATCTAGCCCCCACTATAGGAACTAGATTACAGATAGAATACTGGGAACTAGATACTTGAATACTTTTGTAAATACATACGTACTATATGATACAATACCCATCTATATTCATCACACAAAGGCTTGTCCTGGGTGGGAATCGAGCCCACAGCCTACAGCGCAGAAGGCAGAGTTACCTGAGCTATGAGGCTTGTTAAATTATGATAACTCCTATATCGAGGGAGTGTTGATCATGTTAACTAGAGTTTCTGTCTGGGGAGAATTAACCCTACGAAGGCACAAGTCTGCGCGGTTAAAGCCAAGAAAAAACCATTGGCTGTAGCTCCGCAAATTCAAAACACGCCCCTTACCATCTCTAGTAGCATTGGGATCCTGGGTATCGACATCTCCAGCGAGGTTCAGTTCCGTAGTCACCTAGAGGATAAGGCGAAGCTGGCATCCAAAAAGCTCGGTGAGCTCAATAGGGAAGTGCGGGGCATAGACTGCTTCTTTATAATTCGCAAATCCAACATCTTCTTGGTTCCAACGGAAGATCAGCGTTGTGTTGCATTTTATGTAACACAACAACATGCTGAGTTGGACGCCAGTTTGACACATAACAGTAGGTAGATTTTTTTTTTTTGTAAAATGTTTGTTGTGTGTGAGTTTTTATTGTATTTTTGCATGTTTTTTTCCTATTGTTCGATTGTGACGATCCCATAGTAAAGAGAAATGGCATTGAGCATTTTAGTCTCGGGAGAGAGTTTTCCTCCTTATGTGTATTCTACCGCTTGTTCAATGGATTTTGTTCTGAGGAATTGTTTGCTATGGTGCCTGCAGCCTCTTTTTATCATAGCTCCTCTCGCCATCGACAGAGGTTCCATTCACGCAATGTGAATACTAAAATTAGGCGTTTTGAAGTAGAAAGCAAGAAGAAGAAGCAAGTTTTTATATTTTTTTATTGTACGACGGAGAAGCGCTTGGCCTTCATCTCACCTGGTTACAAGTTGAGATAAGGCCGAAGGTGGCGGCGCACTTCACCCGGAATCCTCAACTAACTGAGAAACTGGCTATCTTACCTCTATATGCCGGAACACAACAATTTTTACAACTGTTGTTATGGCGACATAATTAGGTAGGATTGTGGTAGCTAAACAAAGTCCTACCACCAACCAAACCAAGCACAATATTGTACTCACCCTGGGGATCGAACCCGGAACCTTTGGATCTGAAATCGGTGGTCAAAGCTCGTTTTCTGGTATTGCCATAGACGACCGTAACCGCTTCCCGTCAGTTGGGCCGTAAAAATAAAGGTGGAGAACTTAAACAAAGTCCTACCAACCAAACCAAGCACAAACGTGATAAATTCCATATGAACGACAAACTACGTATGAGAGAGCGGTACTATCTTATAATAACGGAGGACCTTGGGATGCTGACAAATGGCCCAAAATACGAATCACCCGAGGTTTACCCGTTTGTCCCCGTGTTTCAGGTACTGGTTCGCGCCGTTTGGTCGCTCTCTGGGCATCAGGGACTCGCGGCCTCGACGGGCGCCCGCGAACCCCAAGCTCGAGGAGGCGTATCGCGTGGCGCCGCGCTCCAGGAATGTAAGCACCCTCATTATCTTCCTGCCCGATATCCCCACGATACCCCGATACTGGGGTATCGGGGTATCGTGTGGGCACTAGGTGGGGCACAACATTGCTTCTGTGATCTGTGCGGTCAAGTACACCGATGGACTTTTCGGTGTTTATGTGCGCATTGGACACATGCACAGGCTCTAACGGTGAAGGTCATAATGAGGAAACTGGTATGTCCCTAGGACCAAAAATACGAATGGCATGTGTTACTGGCTAGTATTCTAACCGCTTCTGTGGTCAAGTGGTTCAACCCACCGATTTCAGATCCAGGGGTCCCGGGTTCGATCCCCAGGGAAGCAATACTGTGCTTGGTTTGGTTGGTGGTAGGATTTGTTTAAGTCCGCCTGGCTAGCTACCACCATATTACCTAATTCTGTCGCCATAATAACAATTAGGTGTTTATTAAAAGTGTTGTGTTCCGGAATTTAGAGGTAAGATAGTCAGTTCCTCAGTTTGTTGAGGATTCCAGGTGAAGTGCGCCTCCACCTTCGGCCTTGTCTCAATTTGTTACCAGATTGGCGTCGGACTTCGAGACCGTACTAAAAAAAAATGGCCCAGAAGTACGGCTCCCATCTTACAAACGTAATTTGTCGTTTATTTTTAAATGGTATGTTGCATTAATTTGATTGAATTTGTGTTTAGAAGTACAGCGGTACAAACCTAGATTCCTAGACGAGTAAACCTTCAAAATGTCATTTGAATCGAAGGCTTCGATACAAACGACAAACTATGTTTGTATGGCAGACATCCTGTATTGCAAGTAGCAACCAATCGAGTAAACAATCATTAAAAATAATTTTCGATGTCTTTACAATTCTGAATATGTATGAGGATTGTATTGATAACTTTTTGTGTATTGTTTGTAAATTAAAATGTATTATGCAGAATGTATATAAGTTCACTTGTATCTCCAGGTCACGCCACATATCAACTCCTCACAGCTCTCATCCCCACTGCATGGTTCTACTTTCTATAACTTAACCGCCTCTGTGGTCTAGTGGTTCAACCCACCGATTTCAGACCCAGAGGTCCCGGGCTCGATCCCCAGGGGAGCAATACTGTGGTTGGTTTGCTTGGTGGTAGGATTTTGTTTAAGTCCACCTGGCCTAGCTACCACCATCTTACCGAATTCTGTCGCTATAATAACAATTATTCAAAAAAATATTGTGTTCCGCCATTTAGAGGTAAGATAGCCAGTTCCTCAGTTTGTTGTGGATTCCGGGTGAAGTGTGCCTCCACCTCTCTTCATCTTATCTCAACTTGTAACCAGGTGAGATGAGGGCCAAGCGCTTCCCCGTCACAATAAAAAATAAAAAACAAAACCGCAAAGCCGGTGTGATGGCGCCTCTTTTCCAAAAGCTAGGTACATGGATCTAGAAGAGTTGTGCAGATCAGGATGTTCCGTTCCAGCTGTCGTCGATAGCCAAGAAGATGGACATGTCGGAGCGGCAGGTGGAGCGCTGGTGGCGCCTCCGCCGCAGCCAGGACAAGCCGTCGACCCTCGTCAAGTTCTGCGAGAACATGTACAAGGTCACGTTCTATGTGTGCAACTTTACCTTCGGACTGTTCGTGCTTTGGGATAAGGAGTGGCTGTGGGACATCGACCAGTGCTACATCGGATACCCGCATCAGGTGCGTTACTAGCTGTAGCTGTGAATATAGGTGGCTTATCCCACAAATCCCCTGCGGTAATCCCCGGCGGCGCACACTGGTTTCACGAAATCGGGAGCATAGAGGTCGAGGTCCGAATTTGGATCTGATTTTTTTCAATTGAGGTCTTTGGGTGATTCTAAACCTCTTTTATGGAATACATTATTTTGATATACCTGCCCGTTTTCGCGAAAAAAAATGTTGATAAGATTTTTTTTATTTATTTCGTTAACGCCGCGGCGTTCGGTTGGAAAGCGAAGGGGATACCTGCACAATGGTTCCAAAAATCCCCGTATCCATTTATTTACGTAGGTAATGTAAGTTCAGAGGTTTAATTGAGTGTGTGGGGCTAGATGGCGTTGTGTAAAATTTATAGTAATATTTATTTATTTACGTCTTTTATTTATTTTGTCTCTAACTCTAATAACATTTGTTTATGTCTATAATTATTATACCTACTGTAGCTAATCAGTTCAAATTCTTACAATATTAGTAACAAAACAATAATTATCTATATTTAGTCTTTTGTAAATTATTACTTTAGTTTCAATAATTAAGAGTAATAGGAACATTACTTATGGTAAATAAAAACAACAAAACAAAAACTTATTTCACAAGTTCTTAATAAATGTTGTGGGATCGTATTAATCAAATAAAAGAAGTTTAAAGTAGAAGTCAGATGAAGTTATCAAGGTACGGAAAGGCATGTTAGTTTGTCTGAAAATGGCTTCTCAAAAAACACATCATGTCGAGAGTATCATCTGACAGACGACTTCTGATTTTGCATGCCAAATACCCTGCTGCTGAAAAAGCTCGTTCTGCCTCAACACTTGTGGGAACCACAGTTGAGAGGCAGTTATGTACGAAGTTTAAAAGTTCCCCTCTTACTCCACCAGCTTCGTACAAATCCATTTCTTTTTTTATTAAAATGTCTAAAGTATTTGTTGTAGAATTTGTTGAGCGAGCAGTGGGCTGTTTCAGTGCTTTCAGCTATTTTTGCAGCTTTTCATGAAGTGTGATATTTTTTTCCGCGGAGACGGCAGAAAGAGGCATTGTAGTGTCTTCAATATCGAAGCCTTCATCGTCCTCTCGTGCAACCGGTGCAACAACATCGACATCCTGCGATCTCGTTATCTCGCGAGATCTCGTACGAAATTTGACGAGATACAATCTCGTAAAATATGGCCGGGATCTCGGCGAAACGAGATTGCATTCCCTAGCGATGACCAATTCGCCTGCCAAGCGTGGTGATCGGATCGGAAACATTACTTTCGTCGGATTCAAACCATTTGTGAAAATCGGCTGTGGAAGTTTCGAATACTAATGGCAAACATTTTTGTTATTGTATTTTCGGAATAGCGTTCTATCGGAATCTCCATCGGAAATTTCCGAAATCGATCCGATAGGGCTTCCCGAATGTTTGAGAATAGCTATCAGAGATTTTTTTTTGTATTGTACTCCCCCTGGAGATCGAACCCGGGACCTCTGGTTCTGAAATCGGTGGGTTAAACCACTAGACCACAGAGGCGGTTAAAAAAGAGATTAAGACTTCTCAGTGTTAGGTAGATAGTTTGAAAACAATCGAAGCTAGCTAATCGAATACTTACGATACGCCAACGAAATCGCGAGCACTCTTGCGCGACCGCAACAATAAACTCTGGTTACCCAGATACCTAGTTCTACTGTGACCTTGTAACACATATTTACAAAGTTTTGCGACGTTTTGAAGTAATAGCTTCAAGTACAAAAACTCATTGTCTAAATGCAAATGTAATGTTTGTGCTACTGTACTAAGTTCATGGATCTAATGCTGAACATACGTTGCAAGCTTTAGCTCGCATCTGGAGACAGATAATATTTATTTATTTATTTATTTACCACAACAATACATCTATCCTTACAGGCTAATAAACTAATACAATAGAGTGGCCATCAAATTAGTAATCCACATGTCAAAAATAATAATAATAATTGATCACAATACAAAACAAACGAAAACAAAGTTAATAACAAAAATTACTTCATCGCGTACCTTTTTATATTTCCGACAGTTTTACAGACTATGTGTAATAATTGCGATCATTTAAAATCTAATATTAACAAATTCATAATCAAAATCAAATACAGTATCACAGTAATTATTTATCGTAACATAAATAATACGTTGTAGCCCCTACGAGCTCGCTCTGGGAACAGTGGAATACGTCGATAATCTCCGCCACTCGATTCAGTTTGTATGGTGCGTGTCAGTGGCGCCCTGTTGAGCAGGTTCGTCCTTCCTCGAGGCACCACGAATAGAGGCGGCTGCCTTCTCCGCCCTACGTACTAGTCCTGCACGCCCTCTCTAATAGCACTTATTAGGAAGACTTGCTTTATCGTAGACCTCAATCCTAGGCAAAGTCAAAGTCAAATATTTTTATTCATTAAGATTTTTAGGATCATTTTGAAACGTCAAATCTACCGCCTGTTCGGAATCGCGACCAGCACACAAGGGGAAAGGCAAGAGCCTCGGACTGATTAATTTTTTGATGATCCATTTAACATTAAAAATAACATTACAAGTGTTACCTACATCATAAAACTAAAAACTTATCATTCTTAAAACATTGATTATTACGTAACTATCTAATGGGCAGTTTCTTAACATTGAGAAATCACCATTTAAGGCCGAAAGTGGAGGCGCACTTCACCCAGAATCCTCAACAACCTGAGGAACTGGATATCTTACCTCTAAAATACCTCTTTTACGGAAACCACGACCTAAGTTGGAGGGGTCGCTTCTCAAGAATGCTCGAAGTACGATTTTCCCTCTTCATTGCAACGTTAGAAAACTCTTTCATTTTTTTTATTTCCGTTCGATGAACGACAAACTTCGTGTGTATAGGTGCGACCACCACGTCAAGTATACCTCCTGTACCCAACGTTATGCTTATTAACAAGCCTCGTAGCTCAATTGGTAGTAACTCTGCCTTCTGCGCTGTAGGTTGTGAGTTCTAATCCCACCCGGCACAAACATTTGTGTGATGAATATAGATGTTTGTTCTGTGTTTGGGTGTTGTATCATATAGTACGTATGTATTTACAAAAAGTATTATATCCGTAATCTAGTTCCCATATTACAAGCTATACTTAGTTTAGGTTTTAATGTTTTTTGTGAATGTTCCAGGGAATAACAGACGACATCTGGTGGTACTACAGCATATCCTCTGCGTTCTACTGGTCGCTGACCATCACTCAGTTCTGGGACGTGAGGCGGAAGGACTTCTGGCAGATGTTCATCCACCACATCGCGACCATCCTGCTGTTCTCCTTCAGCTGGGTCTGCAACCTGCACAGGATCGGCACGCTGGTGTTGCTGCTGCACGACTGCGCCGACATCCTGGTCGAGGTGAGATCCTACACTCGATACTACAGATGACGAATATAAAAGAAGAAAGAAAAAAAAGAAAAAAAAATATTTGGCACCAAGAACAAACACAGCGCATAAATTCAAATATCTTTATTGCTCCAAACATGGTATAAAGGTGGTAAATATTAATAATGTTATAATTTTTCACTATAGTCTAGCATGCAATACTTATTGGTAACATAATAATATTAAATCAAATCAAATTATTTATTTGCATAAAACAAGTGTTACAAGTTCTTAAATCTACTAAATTAGTCTCAACTTATTTCTACCATGGCGGCATGCAAATTTTATTTAAATTTATGTTTATTTTACATTTATTATTATTTATTACAAAAACACATAACAACATCATGGATTCGACAGGTAGTCATTCATACTATAGTAAAGTTTTTCATGCAAAAAATCTAGAAATTTTCTTTTAAAAATATTAATGTTATCAGACTGTTTTATCTCTTCAGGAACCTTATTATAGAATATACATTAAGATCTGCGATTAGCTAAATTAATTAAATAAGTCATTAATGTCATAAAAGTTATTTTCATTCAGCCATTTAAACAATTTCTTTCTAAATAAATATGTACTCATTAATCTAATGTCATTTGGAATCTTATTATAAATTTTTACGCACATAGTCAAACAATTATTACTATATTTGGCGGAGTGTGAAGCTACTTTTAGAATAAGTCTATTCGGGTCCCTACATGGCCTACATTTCTGTCACATGCTTTTTCAAATAAATGTGCATGGTTCTTAACAAAATTTGCGACTTCATAGATGTATAGCGACGATAGAGGTAACAAACGAAATTCCTTAAACAACGGTTCACATGACTCATCAGGCGGGATTCCAAATATCGCTCTAAACACACAGTAACACATAAACACACGTAGGTACTAACTTAAGTCTAGTAACAATAGATGAAAAATAAATAAATAAAATGAGTAGGTAAGTACGTAGGTAAACACATATTATATGCGCCGCTCGGCCTGGGCCAAAAAGGTACTGAAAAATATCATATCAACTTCAGCCTGAGTTAAAACTAACATAATTGAATGCATTGAAATTTTAACTTTAACATGCTTGCAGAGTTTTCAACTATGTATTAGGTTGACTTCATTCTATTGTATGCTTTCGACTCACTATAGATATTAAATTACTGATTTGCTGTATATGATATTTTTATTCAATACACAGCGATGTGATATTTTAAACAAATACCCATAGTGCTACTATGATAGAGTCGAATTAGCGGTTACTTTTATTTGATCAATATAATAAAATATTCAACTGCATTAACATCAACCAATAACCAAATCGTGTAGGCACTCAACAAATAATATCAACTAATGTTTTCAACCAATCGAAATATCGATATATTTTTTTATCAATTAACAGTAAAAAGTACAATTAAACTAACTATGTACAAAGGAATCAGTCAGATTACCTAAGGACCGTTACAAACGGCCTATAGGTAACTCAACTGTTCCAGACCAGTACCAGACGGAAGCGTGCCCAAGACACTGGCTGCATTGCCACGCTGAATAGCTATGCTAATTCGCTGGCCTAAATAAGAGCCAGCCCTTGGGTCACGTGTCGCCTCAATCAAAAGCCCCGCAATATTTTTGAAAACCCGGAGGGCACCGGCTCCCCAATAGGCTATTATTAACAGTTAACTAATATTACATTTTAACCATTACCGTATCTTTACTTACCTGTAGCTTTAAGGTTAAAAGTGGTGTTTATGTACAGCGTCAAGTGGTGTAATGTTGTGTACGCGTTCGTTGCAGTCGGTGAAGGCGGCGAAGTACGCGAAGTACCAGCGCCTGTGCGACTCCCTGTTCCTGGTGCTTATCGTCGTGTGGGTGTTCACCCGCGTGGGGATCTACCCCTTCTACATTATATGGAGGTACCGATACATTTCATTACTAATGGTGGAATGGAATACAATATAATCGTTTATTATATTATATCGCGAGCCCTTATTACCATGCAATAAATAAATATTACACGACATTAATTTCACACAGCGCCACCTAGCCCCAAACTAAGCATAGCTTGTAATATGGGAACGAGATTACGGATAGAATACTTAAATACTTTTTGTAAATACATACGTACTATATGATACTACACCCAAACACAGAACAAACATCTATATTCATCACACAAATGTTTGTCCTGGGTGGGAATCGAACCCACAGCCTACAGCGCAGAAGGCAGAGCTACTACCAACTGAGCTATGAGGCATGTTTATATAACCGATGCTTTCCTCTTTCATTATTCTTCTTAGACTTTTGAGGAAATAGGAGTAGAAGATTAAGTGATTACTAGCGTTTTGGTAAGATCAAACCTGGTGTCTACGGATTTGTCTTGCAAAGGCGGAGAGGACTGCGTAGTCTGATTCGTAAACGTAGGCATACATTTTCCGAAAAAAAAAATCCTGCAGCAACCTTTACCCCTCCACTCCCCTTTTTTTCTATTTTTTTTTTACAAGTGTGTCTTTCAAATTTAATTGAAATCCGTTGATGAATAACGCTAAGCAAACTTTCCCCCTATTATCCACCCGATCAAAAATCGCGATCGACTAAATATTTTAATAAATCTAGTTACATTTGTGGCAATTTTCATTTCATTTAAATCTGTTGAAAAATCCGACCGAACAAACCGACAGCCGGCAGACAGCGTACAAAAGCATTTTTGGACAATCTCGAAACAGACGCTTCGCTCGCCCAGTCGATTATTGATATAAACTTTTACTTTTTCTGTGTATTCCGTTTCTCATCTCGTGCGGCAGATCACTAAGTATTATGTCACCTACCTTTATTTACCATGTAATTCATGTTGCATACATTTTTATAGTATTTATGTCGCTGGCTCTGAATAGTTTAGTTCTATGTGTGGAGATTACTTAAGGCTCTTTTGATTCCTATTATTTGTGAACACAGCTGAAAAAAAACCTGAGCAAATGCTTCCGCGTCGTATAATAATAGTAGTTTATGCAACTGTCATATAAGAAGGGGTATTAAAACACGAGAGTCTGTTTATCGATAATAGGTTGACTCGAGTGTTTTAATACCTAAGTTATATGCAGTTTCATACACTACTTTATCTTCACTCATAGGAAAAAATTAAATTAAACAAAGTAGGTAGGTTACAAGGAAGTAATTTTCAATCTATAAATTCTTGGCACATTTTGTCGTACAATTTTTTAGATTTTTCTGGCAGGAGACTTTCAGTTAACGCCAATGCCGCGTCTAGAATATCTGGCGGAGTGAAAATCTCGCCGTCATTACTCTCTTCTCCAATCATATTTTAATCACTTACAGGATTTTAGGAAACTTTTTTGGAATCCCGAATACAAAAACGCGATCGGCAAAAAAATGTATGGGAAGCGCGGGAAATTAAGTTCAAACTACGCATGCGTGCGCCATTTTATTCACAGTTCGACTGCGCGTGCGTGCGCTTTCTTTTCATATTCAGCCTAAAACCATAGACTGCTTTAATGAAATAATAAAAAAAAGATGGCGGTACTATAATGACTTTTATGATACAGTTGGCGGTACTATAATGAGTTTTATTCTTAATTTGATGTATAATAATAATAATATAGCCTCTTTATTTCCTTATTCATACATTAACAATTAACAATTACTTACAATTTCAATTTGAATTAATAAGTCAAAACAAAATAATTATTAAATACATTTAGATTAAATACATTATTTTTATTGATAATTTAAGATATTTATATATAAGATAAGGACCTCTCATCGAGTAAAGGCCTCCTCCATTTTTCTCCACACCTCTCTATCTTTTGCCTTATGTATCCAGTCTATGCCACCAATCTTGTTTATTTCGTCTGTCCATCTCTCCTTTGGTCTTCCTCTCTTTCTTTTATTGTGGGGTCCTATCCATGTGGTTACTTTTTTGACCCACTTTAGCTTTGACATGCGCGCGACGTGGCCAGCCCATTTCCACTTTAGCCTCTTACAGTGCTTCAAAGCATCAATGACACCTGTGGTCTTCCTTATATCTGCATTTCTTTTCCTGTCTGTTCTTTTGAAATTCAGAAATTTTATGTATTTGCGTTTTTAAAGTGCGTCTGTATAGAACCGTCTTTGAATTCGTAATTCGAATTTGAGTGTATATAAAAGTATTGTTTGTGTGTGTGTGTACGTAGTACGTCGATCCGTGCCCCGATGCTGTTGCCCATGTTCCCCGCGTACTACATCTTCAACTCGCTGCTGTGTCTGCTGCTCGTGCTGCACATCGTGTGGACCTGGCTCATCCTGCAGATCGCGTACATCACCATCAAGGCGGGACAGGTAATGCTCTCCTGTTTTAACGCGTCTTTTGAATTAACGATAAACACTTTATTGCACACCTTAAAAATGAAAACGGGATAACTCAAAAATAAATGTACAATGGGCGGAAGCGATTTCTTCCAGACAACCTTTGGATGGAGAGGATTTCATGGCTGAAGAGGTGGTTGGCGGTGCACATATTAATTAGGGTCTAGCTAAATTAACTATACGTATATCATACATTATAAGTAAAGCTATGCTACAAATATACACACTACTTATATAATATAAGTATAAATACCTACATACTATACAATATGTACTTACATACTATACTAGACAAATATAATACACAAATATAAATATATATTTATGTGTATAAATATATTTACTTAGATGCATGATAATTATAATAAATGTAGGAGTACCATGATAAAAACATATAAAACGGCGCAGAAAACAGCAAATACGTGTTGTGGTGACGAAGTATGAGATAGACTATTTAAACAGGTTCATTTAAGTAAAAACATTTAACCCTAACTTGGAACACAGCCAGAGAAGGTGATTGCCTTTTTTGTTTTTTCATTAGACGTTTCCTCTTTTTCCAATGGAAAATTATAGTACTTCTGAACAAGTCACGAGTCTATTTTTTTATATATGTATTATCTGGTACCTATCTACATTAAAGGTAAGCTGAAAACATAATAGCTGAAAGATTTCTCGATAAAAATATTTATTGAAAATGGTACGTTTCAAAATTTACAAGAGACATATTGTGATACCTACAATGTATATTGACTTACGATTTGTTTTAAATGATAGGTTACATGTTGATCTACATTAAAGGTAAGCTGGTTTTTTGATAACAATTCAAATTTAATTTTAATCATGAATTATTTGAAAAATAACCGCCTTTCAATCAGTAGCTCTGTGACCACTGTCGACGTCGGACGTGTGCTTGTCGTCCTCGCAGCGGTCAGACAACACCTAGACTCTACTAGTATAAATATTAGGACGAATTTAAATAAGTTATTTGTTCTGTGCCAGTAAGGTACCATCATAATTTGGTAATTTAGTCGCTTACTTTGTTAATTGAGTCCCTATAACCAAATATTAGTCGCCGATTTAGTAAATTTTC
The DNA here is from genome assembly GCA_951394065.1 of Venusia cambrica. Classification (NCBI taxonomy): domain Eukaryota; kingdom Metazoa; phylum Arthropoda; class Insecta; order Lepidoptera; family Geometridae; genus Venusia; species Venusia cambrica. The sequence goes on along the minus strand of OX596067.1, from coordinate 1,414,504 downwards.
GCAAACTTAATTGAATATAATTCTAGTTAGTATTGGTATTACAGAATCTCATTATTGAAATCGCCAATAAACGTTTAGTTCGCCCGATTTATTATTTCACATCGAAATGTCTTTCGTGAAAGTTGGCTCACTGCTATCATAATTGGTTTTTATACTGTATTTTTAGGTTAGTTTTCCAAAAAAATAATAAAAAATAGCAAAATAAATATCGCACGAATATTATAAATGTTTCTTCTTCACAGCAAAACTCACGGCAAGATTTTGTTTGTGAGAGAAATAAACCATTTAATTTAATTTCAAAACTACCGCAGGGATTGATCCGGGATCCGAAGGGCGGTCCCAGCTGTAACTTTGAACAGATATAGTTCTAAACCGGGAAAGCATTAACTATTTACAATTTTGTAATAAAGTACACATACAAATGTTTTATTACCCTTAGTATTTAAACATATGAATACAGAAACATGAACTAATTATTTATAAGGGATTTGAGTTACCTAAGGGCGCTTGCAAGTGGTTACAGCCAGTGTTTTGGGCTAGCTTTGGTCTGGTACTGATGACGTACAGGTGTACTAGAACAACAAATTGCTTACGAACCGTTATCATTAATACTGGTAAGGAATGGAACTTGTTGCCCCCCCTAGTAAGGTTCCTTTTAGACAAGTTTTTTTTATCGCACGACGGGGAAGCCCTTGGCCTTCATCTCACCTGGTAACAAGTTGAGATAAGGCCGAAGGTGGAGGCGCACTTCACCCGGAATCCTCAACAGACTGAGGAACTGGCTATCTTACCTCTGAATGCCGGAACACAACAATTTTAGAATTGTTAGAATTAGATAAGATGGTGGTAGCTAGCCAGGCGGACTTCAACAAAGTCCTACCACCAACCAAACCAAGCACAATATATTGTACTCCCCTGGGGATCGAACCCGGGACCTCTGGATCTGAAATCGGTGGGTTGAACCACTAGACCACAGACGCGGTTATGTGTAGAGTGTGCAGGCCATAGCTTTATTTGTGTTTAAAGTGAGTTGGTGGTCTTAAAGTTTATCTACCACTAATATATAAAAGTTGTCGTGAGCTGTGTATGTCCCGTGTGACCTCCGAAGCAGGACCGATTTTGGCGAGCGGCTTATTTGAGACGAATAATTAGGGTTCCGCGCAGAAAATTTAAACCAATCAAATCCAAATAAAACAACTCCTCGTCCATAAGAATAGTAATGAATCGACTTTATCTTTAAGATGGAGGGTGACATCAGGAGTTCTAGTGACGTCAGCGACAGTCCACAAAACTCCAACCACGGAACACCAAAGGTCAAGAGCAAAAAGTGAGTAATCATCTGTCGGAAACTATTTGTTAAATATTATCAAGACACAAAAATTCACAACCCGCGACGGGACTCGAACCCGCATCTCTTCCTAAAGCCGTTCAGTGATCACAGTTCAGTGAATATCTGCTAGATGGCGTTGTCAGCTTTAGCTGAGAGATTTGACACAAACATTCGAAATCTGCGTCGGTACTCCCGTAGCTCGGTTGGTTAGAGCGGTTGGTTTCCGGCTTTAGGAACAGATGCGGGTTCGAGTCCCGTCGTGGGATGTGAATTTAGTGTCATAATAACATTTGTAAAAAAAAATTGTGACGGACTTGAAGTACAAAAATTTGATTAATTTATGAAATAGACGATAATTTATGAAGTTTTTCACCTCTTATCACTAATCTGAACGGTCGTTTTATGAATTTCCAGTACAAACGTAGTTTGTCGTTCATTGCTAAATTGCATGTCCGATTCGATAAACATTTTTGAGATATACTTGGATAGTGATAATCTAGGTTTGAGTAGTTGTACTTTGTCTAAAGCAGATGAAGATTAAATATTTTCAATAGTGTATGTATAGAACAACACATTCAGAAGATTTATATATGTAAAGACAGGCTAATTAATATCTAACCGCCTGTGACCTAGTTCGCCCACCGGTGTCAGACAACAGGTCCCGGGTTCGATCCCCAGGGGAGTACAATATTTTGCTTGGTTTGGTTGGTGGTAAAACTTTATTTAAGTCCGCCTGGCTAGCTACCGCCATCTTACCGAATTCTGTCGCCATAACAACAATTCTAAAATGTTGTGTCCCGCCATTTAGAGGTAAGATAGACAGTTCCTCAGTTTGTTGAGGATTCCGGGTGAAGTGCGCCTCCACCCCTTATCATATCTTGATGAGATGAAAGCCAAGTCGTACTAATAAAAAACTATGTATTTATAAAATTAATATGCTTACTATAATATAATTGAACACTTCACAGGGTCACATAAACACCTGGGGGTGATTCAGACATAAATACTTAAGATATTTATTACAATGAAGACTACCGGTCATTGATTACTAGTTTCTTATAATTATTTATAAGGCTTATGGAATTGTTGTTATTACAGTATATAATCCGCGGTGTGGATTTATGTCGCAAGATGCTGAGGCATGGTCAAGATCCGTTAACTCGACATGTTAGAACCTTAAAACTGCAGAGTACCGAGATAGTGGCCTTACCATGAGTTACTGTAGTAAATACAGTGGTTTCCCAAAGCATACTAGTTACTACTCTAACGTCTTTAGAGGACAGTTAATATTGCTACGAGCTGGGGTTTGTAAAATTAAAAGCAACAAAGATTATCACTCAAAATAAGACACGTTTATCCAGCACCTAACTGATTACTCTCAAACATAGTTAAATGCTATTTATACTTCCGAATCACTAAACACTATTATCGCACTCAAGTAACCCTTTTGTATTGTTTGTGATCAAGTAATTATTGTCATATTTTCCCTTTACGCTAGAGGAGCTGTTCGAGTTTTCATACTACAATTGGGGTTTTAAAAATGGCGTTTTACAATTTTTGTAGGGGTCGGCAATGCTCGATGAATGCCTCAAGCGTTGCTAGCGTCCAAAAGCGACGAACGCTTTACTATCAGGTAGACCGTATGACTAAAACTCATGGTACCTCGGGTTGTTAAGTTAACTTGTATTTTCTGGTCTATGCCTCGCAATTTACATACAATTATTATTGTTCACTTTTATTTATTGTTTAATTCGAAAAGTTATCATAGCCATTATTTTATATGAAAGCGCTCGTTGTGTAGACAAGTGCCGATCGAAACGTTTCATATTCGCGTGGCCACGTGTCTACGTCACTGCGGTAAATAGCTCGATTCAAATATTAGTAGGCTAAGTTAATTTTAGGCGCTGTGTTTTAAGTGGTAAGAGATTTTATTTTATATTTTTTAATTCAAACTGTGTTTAGACCCAATTTATTCAATACCCTTAGATAAATAAACAAAGGATATCGCACGTCTTACGAACTGCGTAAATACGGGTTTTACTCACGAATAAGGTTATGTTTATGTAGGCACCAACAACGGTTTCGATTCAACTGGTGAATCATCATCAGGGTGAGTGTGACTCGCCGGTACGTGATTGGTACTATACGTGAGTAAAAACGGGTTTTACTCAAGTATACCACTCACGCAAGTTTTGAAAGTGGTATATTTTGTCACGTTATGTTAGTACAATAACATTATTATATATTAATTACTTTTCTAACAAATTGCAAATCTAACAAATTCCTACTCTAACTTCATATGTTCGGGCTTAAAATGTAAAGTAAGTTACTGTTCGTGGCAAGCTTTACAGACGAGTAACTGAATGAAAACTGCTGCTCAGGCGTACTTTGGTGGAGTTTCAGGTAAAACGCATTCGGACAGACATAAGTGCGAAATCCTTTGTTTTCTTGGTCTAAGTCTCTTCCAGCTGTTTCACAAAGCACGCCTCAGCTACACGTACGTTGGGTGAAATAATTTCATCGTAGCTATTTCATGTATAAGATCGGCATCTTTGCTCGATTGTCTGGCAACTGTTGCCGGCAGAGAATTGCTGTAAAGTTGCCCGCTTATATCTGGCGTTTCATTACGGGGTTCTAATGTTATTGTCGAATTTACTTTGTCTCGTGAACTTTCGCTGTTAAAAACGGGGACCATTTTACAATAACCAGACTCATTTTACATCTAAATGCAATAAGGTTGGAGAAAATTTTTTTTCGTCTTCAAGGATTTACCTCTGATCACTACTCAGAGCGTGAATCTTATGAGGATCACCGACTAGGGGGTAGTCAGAGGCACGTCCAAACTTGCGTTCGGCACATGCCCACGTTTTGCAAGTAGCTAATATTCAATTAGAAAAATCATAGTTTGAAACAAATATTTTTAATCTCTGCAATCCTCTATATACATTTAACTAACGAATTAGTTAATCATGAAGATAAGACTTCGGATTTACCGAAGTAAATTTTAACCGCCTCTGTGGTCTAGTGGCTCGCCCACCGGTTGCAGATCCCCTCTGGATCTGAAACCGGGGTCGATCACCAGGGGAGTACAATGTTGTATAGGTTTGGTTGGTGGTAGGACTTTGTTTGAGTCCGCCTGGCTACCTACCACCATTTTACCTAATTCTGTCGCCATAACAACAGTTATTAAATTGTTATGTTCCGGCATTGAGAGGTAAGATAGCCAGTTCCTCAGTTTGTTGAGGATTCCGGGAGAAGTGCGCCTCCACCTTCGGCCTTACTGTAAAAAAAAACTTACCGTCATGTATATAGATCTTCCCCCTGGCATCGGTAGACTCACTACTGAGGGTCGAGACCTTTAAGTAAGACCTTCGAATGGACAATGCGTCTCCATCGGGATCTGTCTTCAGTGGGAATTCGGTCGCCCCACCGCATAGGGCTCCGCCCCCGCGGTAGTCCTTACGCCTGTTACCACGAGCGTTTCCAGGTGTTGCCGTCCTTTCTTAACGTCAACAAGCCTGATAACTCAGTTGGTAGTAACTCTGCCTCCTGCGCTGTAGGCTGTGGGTTCGATTCCCACCCAGGACAAACATTTGTGTGATGAATATACATGTTTGTTCTGTGTTTGGGAGTTTGTTGTATCATATAGGTCGTATGTATTTACAAAAAGTATTTAAGTGTTCTATCCGTAATCTAGTTTCCATATTACAAGCTATGCTTAGTTTGGGGCTAGATGGCGCTGTGTGAAATTAATGTCCTGTAATTATTATTTTTCAATGTGGCCGAGAAACTCGGAGACTCGGGAAGACTGCAGTCAGCCAGCTACACGAATATTTTACATGTATCTTGAACTTAATGGGGTTGGTTTAGTGAAAATGTGTCTGGTTATTGTTTTCTTATGTACCAGTGTTACCATTTAGAAAAATGATTGTAATTAATGTTGTACGTAGAAAAGGTTTAATAAAAAAAATATGTCGTAGCGAAATTGATATAGATATAGAGAATATATGTATTCGTGAGAAAAAACCTTTTTGCAACAAGTTTTGAAATTAATAGTTACACTGAATGGTACACTGTATTAAATTAAAGTTTTGTATTTAACCTTTTGGGAGTAGTACGTATACAAACAAAATATATCTGGTGCTTATTTAAAACCACTTCCTGAAAAATTAAGCTAAATTAAAATTTCTACTTAGACGTGAAAATTTGTCGGAGGGACCTTATTATAACGTTTTTTTCCTACTATTTTCTAATACAGTTCCATGAAAATTGAATTACTTATATTTAATGAAGATATTTAGCTAGTTTTGATGAAAGCACAGGCACCATTGTTAATATGTAATGTACCTATTGTTATATAAGTATATAACGCATTTAGTATATAAAGCATAGTGAATAGGTGTTTTAGTCGAAACCAAAAAGATTCTTAACACTGATTAACATAATTATATATTTCCATATACATAGGTACAGTAAGGTAATGTTTTGTTACGATTATTCCTGACAAACTTTTTGATCCAACTATATACTAAAATTTAACCACAAAATGTATATTACTTGTAACTAGGATCATAATAAACAGGAAACTATCGTTATTTTGTTATCACCGAAGTTATTAAGAACTACAATTTATAGGAACTATGAATTCGATCAAATGAAAAGGTTATTTTTTAACTGATAACCGATGGGGAGTAAAGGTTCTCGCATGGCGACCACGATTAAACGCGAAACGGAGTGTGGGAACAACCATTCAATGATGATGAAGAGGTAACTATTATCTACATTGTTTTTTTTATGAGATGTAATAATTAAAAAGTATGTGTTTAGGTCAATTAGTATGGTGGGGTTATCGATATGCATGCTGATACTCTTGTGCACGAAATCTTGTGTAATTTGGATAATATTATGTTTTATTGTATTCCATAACTCCGGTCAAACTGACATCGAGATGTTACTTTTGTTTGTTAATTTATATAAACTGTTCAAAATGTACAGTAAAATGGCGGACGTGCCGCTGATTTTAGATCTCCCGTTCATTTCAAAATGGCAGATTCGTTTTAAATTAAATTTTGGATAGATAACATGAATTAAAAAAAAATGAAAGGTGTGTAGACGCAATACACATAAATATTTACATGTATTGCGTGGAGGGGCGTTCACTTTTAGAATGGTTTATCTCTAGAATCGGTTATCTGTGGCGCGTTTAATTTCTTTTAAATCAAAATGTAAGGAAAGGTTTTGTTGCATGGGAAAACTCTTTACAATATATTTTGATTTGTGTCATTTTTTAAAGATATTAACGCAACAGCCAAACTTATTACCTATCAATTTAAACCTACAAAGTTGCATTTAAAGATTTTACGTCATTTCTAAATTAACGAAAATTTCATTTGTATGGGGCAGCGGTACTACTGGGCTTATAGTCGATTATGTTTGATTTTTCGTAGCGTAGTACCTTTCAAATAATATTGTTTAATGAGGCCTTCAAGATGTATTCCATACTATGAGAGCTATAGTATTTTTATCTAGTATTGAGGGCTAGAAAAACTAGACTTATATTTAATAGTCTGTATTCAAACGGAGTCAGATTTTCCACAGAGAATGCTTCTATAAATTAGCATTATGTATATATATTTGTATGTAATTGTACTGTATAGTGTAGAACTATTATATTTTTACAGTAGCATAATATTTAGGACCGTAGGCTATTTAGTAATTGGCAATCGAATAGTGGGACAGCGGTCTCATTAATGTTTGTGGCAAGCTCCTGCCACAAGCAGGAGACGGATGGAGGGTTGGAAGACCTCTCAAAATTCTACAAGTTAACTACCTTGAAGGTATAACAGAGCTTCCAATCCAGGAAATACCTTTTGATGGCATAATGATGCAGAAACCCTTTTTTTTGTTGACGGGGTAAAATCTGCACACACCCTATCGCACCCAGAGATGAGATATGGTGGTGTGAGGTTGACGGACGCTTGGGCTCCAACAAATTTACATGGTTAAAATTATAAGGAAAGATACAAATGGTTTATTACAACACTGGTTTTAAAATAAAGGTAAAAACATGCAAATTCTTAATAAATATATAGATTGTAGTACTTAGAATTTTTAAATTTTCATCTTGTATAAGTTATTTCTTAGATTGGGAAGACTCTAAGGTACCTACATAGTTAACTTGATCAAGCCTGACGTCTCGTGATTGGATGATAACTTGTTGGTGTATGGTCCAGCTTAATGCACACAATTCATATTTTTGTACCTATATCTTTATTACTGAACAAGGAATATTAGTTTTAAAATAAGTATAATAATGTCACAAGTTTATTCTTATACTTCAAGGTGATCCGCGGCTTAAGGTACGGGTGATGTAGTTTTCAGTAAATTGTAGCTTTAAAACATATTGAGGAATCAAACAAGTGAAATTCGCCTCATACAGGCTACATATAACAGTGTGTCCCATATCTGAGCGAACTTTTCGTAAAATTTCGGTCAGTTATTAAACCAATATAGAAAAAACTAAACGTTGAATTAAAAAAAAAATACATTTGGTTTTAGTAGATACCTAACATGTCTTGAATTGTCTTTGCAATGTAGCGAGTGTGTGTGTGTGTGTGTGGCGAATTTCACTTGTTGAATTTACGATGTATTTTGAACCTACAATTTACTAAAATACCGTTTCCTGCTTGACTCGAAGGAACTTTTGTATGATTAGTATCAAGGCTGATACCCTTTCGTATTTTAGCTTTATCTATTTTTGTATTAAAATTGCATTTTGTATTCGTTACAAGTTTTCTAATGTGCATCTTATACGCGAGTTTGAAGATTCAAATCCGCAGTCGTAGAACTGGATTCCAATAATTTTGTTCAATTGAATACCGATGCATTAACATTTTGAATTGTTTTTTTTATATGACGAATGTACGGAAAGTTAAATTCAAATGTGTATGAAGTTTACAAACTTCATACACATTTGAATGTAACTTCTTTGTCAGGTTGTATTCCACGATAATTGTCACATACATTTACAAATATTGTTTACTATCGGTTCAGAAAACTTCAGATCGCATTGTGCTCGCATTTTTCTTTCCATTTAGTTGTATGATGTTTGAATTTATTTTTTATATTTCTTTATGTACAAATCATCTGCACTTACATCGGAATGTATTCGTATCCGCACCTGGTAGATATGTTATTACTTTGGTATTCAAGTGTGATATATTATTATCTGTCTGGCTTGAATACAAAAATAAAGTAACAGATTCGCGACTTTTCCTAGAGAAAGTCAATACAAAAGAAAATAACAGAATTTACCAGTCGTTAATATAAAAGTTATGCCTTCATTTTGTAAATTGAGAAGTGTATACATTATTAGTATATTAGTGCAGACGATTGTATCTAACAACTGGAATTTAATCAATGATGTATTTTTTTATACGACTACGGCGAAGCAAATAAGAGGGTTATTTATAGTTTGCATATTTATTATTCTAAGGTAAATTAAATCTGGGTTCAGTATAATTTTTATGTTTATGTAATACATAGGTACCATACCTTATTAATTATGTTTAGAACAAAATGGTAATCTAGGTGTCACACACACATTTCATTGTAGCTCACGACTACTGATCATACTATTTACGAAATTATGTAATATTAGGTACTTATTTGAAATTAAAAGTCTAGTCTTTTGACAACATTTATATGCAAATAAGAAGAATAAGTACTTTTAATAACCAAAATGTTAACCGATATGTGAATATGAATAAATTATATGTGCTATTTTACATTACGTGTTGTTATTTACGAGACCTTAATAATTATTTATTTATTAACTCATTTATTTCAGATTAAATTATCCATATAACAAGTAAATAGGCAGGAATTAAGAAAAATGTCACATATAAATCAAAATTAAATCTAGTCAAATTAAATCAAACAAATTAAATAATCAAAACAAAATAAAAATAAAAAAATAATGCATTAGTACCTATATTTTGTGAATTTTGTTATATTATGAGGGTTTTTGATGTATATCTTTCCTGCAATCTGTGGGAGTGGTTTCGTGAAAAGGAACGGAAGTGTGTAACAGGAAGCCGGCGAAACGCGCGCTATTCGATTCGACCAATAAGCGCGCGCGGCAGAGTAAGTAAACTCGCCACGTGATTAAAGCCACCTAACGCCGCCACTGAGCGCCAAAAAACAACCGTAGTCAGTTATTTCCATTTTTTTTTGTCAAAATGGTGTCCGTCACGTTATGTTGACATCTACTAGGAACTTTAACTATTCCTAAAATAAAATAAAGAAAGTAAACGGTATATCCATCACCACATTACTTCACGGGTAGGTAAGGTACCTATTATGAAACTGGTGTTCTGGCTCACTCATTATGTAATAGAGCATGGTATTACTGTGATTTGAACAAAGTATCAGTTATGTTGACCGAACTTCAGCGCAACTACGACAGAATAGTGAATTTACTCCAGTGTCCAAGGCACAGTTATCCGAATACTAACGGCTGGTAAGAAATGTCCATTGCTTTTTCACTGGCGCCCTCAAGTTCATTACGGTCTTGATAGGAATTAGCGACCAAATGAGAAATGAGTAGTTGTTCGGTTCTGTACGATTGGTTAGGTACCTACTTACATACAATTTTTTTTTAATCATAACCTCAAAACTTTCACAGGCGAGGATGAGGTCTACGATGCAGCGAGCTTTACCAGAAGGCACTGTCTCTCCTGGGCACCGGTGGAACGGAGCACAGCGACCTGTTTGGTACTGGACTTCGGCAGGAGAGCAGGAGCTGGAGCTACTATACAGTGTTTTTTATAACTGGTGGGACAGTGCGGGGGCACCAATGACCTGAGGACGCAGGTGCAGTTTCTTTTGAAACATCAGCTGCTTTTCGGAAAAACATTTTTCATCAAGCGTGAGTCGTGAGAGGTAGAGGGAGACCGAGAATAAACTAGAAGTATAAACCAAGTGAAAGAGAAAGTCGCTGTCGTGTCGTATAAGGAGGCTGCTCTGGAAAAATAAACATGGAGAAAGATTCATCAGTTGTGCCGACAAGAGTCAAACTAATAAATTGATGATGATGAGTCGCGCTTTAAATTGAATGATTAATTGGTAAAAATTACATGCCAATCGACTCGGTCCTCTGTAATGATAATTTTTTGACCGAATGAAATAATCTGAGCAGCGGAAGTTAGTCAAATTTCATAAAATGTATTGACTCATACAACAAGAAAATAACAGGACAAAGCAAAACTCCTCCAATAAACATCATACATACTTCTAATTCATTCTAATTGAATATCAAAAAGTATTTCATGCTCCAGTGATATAACAGGACAAAGCAAAACTCCTCCAATAAACATCATACATACTTCTAATTCATTCTAATTGAATATCAAAAAGTATTTCATGCTCCGGTGATCAAGGCTAGTTATTTATTAACCGCCTCTATGGTCTAGTGGCTTGCTCACCGGCGACATCCATAGGTCCCGGGTTCGATCCCCAGGGGTAGTACATTATGGTGCTTTGTTTGGTTTTGGCTAGCCAGACGGATAAACACTACCACCTTCTTATCTGAGTATGTCGCCATATCAACAATTTTAAATGGTTGTGTTCCGGCATTTAGAGGTAGCCATAGCCACTTCCTCAGACCGTTGAGGATTCCGGGTGAAGTGCGCGTCCACTACAGCCTATCATAATTTGAAACTAGGTGAGATGACAGCGAAAATGCGTGTAGGTACCTGTATTATGTAGGTATTACACACATGCACAATTGTCTTATATCTATACTGGATTGAGAAATAAAACCAAGAATTTAATGTCTGTTTTCTTTTAATTCAATAAACCTATTTAATTGAAACACAATAATTATATTAGCTAACTTACTTAGCTGAAATACAAAACATACTTTGCGTACTGCTGTTATCCATGTAACAGTGGCCCGTATCCTAGGACTAGACTCCAGCTTGTAATTTAACGCGCACCGTTTCGTCATTAATAATATGAAATATATTATTAATGACGACTATTAAACTAGCTTTTAACTTAACCTAACCCTGAGAATATAATTTCTCCTCCAGAGTTAAAAGTCGATCTCCGCTCTTAGTTAGGTTCATCAAACCGAGTTTTTAATCTGTTTTCCATCAATCAAGTCTAGTTCCGTCAGTCCTAGAATCCGGGCTGAGGATTATAAACTATGTCTCAAATCAATGTGGTTATACATACAGCCGTACCTAACCAAAAACGATTCCTATTCAATTATATATTCACAGATAATCAAATGCGTTTGCAGTAGTGCGAACTGACAAATCGCAATCATAGATAAAGGATTCTATCAAAGACATATAGAGAAATAAGTACACATAGGTACGACATTAATAGAACATAGTACAGTACATACCTGAAGGGTAAATTTTTCAGTTTGCATAATGCATGGTCAATAATCCTAAAATCGGCTTTAAATGGAGGTAGTATTTTCTTTTAGACTTTTTCGTTAGTTCATGTTTTACCATTACTTTCCAGAATTTAATCCTTTTAACTTCCTTTTTTTCCCTTAACCCTTAAGTACAATTTCCAGAAAATATAAGTTTCGGATCTTGCCATCCACATTTGAAAAAATCACCCTGTAGGTATTACTCAATTACTATTTAGATATGAGTTTGCATAAATCCTGGCTGTATCCCCTAAGTGCTTACTGAGTTCTACCAAAAAATCTTAGCATCATCATCTTCCTGACCATATCTCACACTAAGACAGGGTCGACAAGCACGTGTTCCATCCACTCTTCCAGTCACCCGACAACTCAGCATCACTACAATCCATCATCATCAAAAAGAAAAAAAAACACGAGCTACAATCCGCCATCTTTGATAGAGTTATATAAATTGAACCGGAAGGGAACGCCACGTCGAGAGCCCTCACCGCTAGTCCGCAGTCCCCACGTTACACGATGCTCAAGTTTATCCGGCGGTCGTACAGCGAGTCCATGTGTCGAGTCTTCACCGCGCGCTGAGCGTCGAACGGCGTGCGGAACGCAACCCGCGCGTCGCCGGTCGGCTGCCCGCGCTCGTTGTACCGACGTATCACGTCGTCTTGATTCAACTCGAATTTAGAGAAGAACTCTAAGATGTCTTCGATGGTCGCTCGGAAGGGAACGTTCTCCATAGACACAACGCACCCGGGTGCCCCGAAGTCGTCCAAAGCCGGGTCCGGTTCCACTCTCGCCCCGTTCTCGTAGCCCCCGCGCCCTCGCAGCGGACCGCCCCTACCCCGGCCGCGGGGATCAAACCCGCGACCGCTGTCGAACCCACGGCCACGGTCGAACCCACCTCTACCTCTGTACCCTCCCCTGAACCCACCGCGATCATTAAACCGGTCGCTGAACCCACCCCGATCGCTGAACCCTCCCCGGTCGCCGAACCCACCCCGGTCGTTGAATCCTCCTCTATCGCTAAACCCTCCCCGATCGTTGAACCCTCGGCCCCTAAACGATCCCCGTCCGTTGAAGCCTCCTCGCATCTGATCGAAGGGAGGTGGAGGTTCCGGCGCGAGTGGCTCCAATCGGTTCGCTTCCAATTCCATCTGTTTCGGTCCGTCCAGGGCTTCTTCCACGACCCCTCGCGGTACCAAGTCAACGGTGACGCGGCAGCCTTCGAGGTTCTTGCCGTGTTTGACGACCGCCATGCGTGCGTCTTGCGGGGATCGAAATTCGCAGAAGCAGTCTCCTGAAGGCAAACCGTTGACGTCCAACATGAGATGTATTCTGGCGGGCACAGCGCCCGTGTCAGCTAGGAAGTTGACGATGGTGCGGTCTGTAGCGTCGCGCGGGAGGCCCTTCATCAGCACGCAGTCTAGTGGCTCGTCCTCGACTACGACCGGTTCTTCGGCGAGGCTGTTCCCGCCCATTTTGTCGGCCTGGCTGGGGAAGGGCGGCCGGTTGGCCCAGTTGGTGGCCGCGGTGCGAGGATCCACGCCACCCGTGCCTGGGAAATTGTTCGGGAACTGCGGTCCCCCGAAAGAGGGGAATCCTCCTTGCGCGAAAGGATTTACGAAGAAAGGCGTACCAGATACCTGTCCTTGCATGTTCGGTGGCCCATCGAGCTGACGCCGTTGGCGGGGATCTCTCGGGCCTTTAACCTCTTCTCTCACCGGGGGTTCTCTTTCAACTAGGGGTTCTGGTCGCATTTCTCTCGGTTCTTGGCGCATCTCTCTCGGTTCTGGGCGCATTTCTCTCGGTTCCGGTCGCATATCTCTCAGTTCTGGTCGCATTTCTCTCGATTCTGGTCGCATATCCCTCGGATCTGGGCGCATTTCCCGCGATTCCGGGCGCTTCTCTCTAGGTTCCGGATTATTGTCAAACGGCGAGTCTTTAGGTAGATTGCTGTATTCCTCGTCGGAAACTGTGGTCACGGTCGGCTGCCGGCGTCCGAACGAGATCCGATCTTTGCGTTCAAAAGCCTCTCTTGCATCGTCGTGTTTAGCGAATTTGACGTGTGCAATTCTGGAGCGCGTCATCCTATCGTCGGTGAGGGTTATCTCTAGGAGAGAGAAGTCTCCGAATGCCTTGATGATGTCGTGTTCTTTGATGAAGTTGGGGAGCTCTGTCAGTTTGAGTACTGTGAAGGTCTGTAGAGGACGCTCCGGTTCTGGAATGTTGGCGACCATATTGCGGTCGTCTTCGTCGTTGTCCTCGCGGAACGGTAAGAACGAGTCCACCGCCGCATCATATGTCTCATCGTCGAGGTCTTCGACAACAACATGAGCGCCTTTGAGCTCGTTGTTTTTTCGTTGCAACGCTAGCTGCTTTGAGCGTATCTCGCAGAATCTGACGAAGATGTTGCCGGTCCTGCGTCCCATGTGATCGTTGATCATTTTGATGCCGTGTTTGTCGATGAGGAACGGGAAGAAGCGGCGCACGTCGCCGTAGCTGGTGTGGTTCGGGGCGTTGCGGATCGCGACGCTACAATCGGTCTGCGGGTCATCGAACCTGCTTCCACGGCCTTCCCTACCTCTAAAGTTCCCTCCCCCGCGCCCCGGGCCTTTCCCCCCGTTCTGTTCGCGATCTTGCTCCATTCTGTTCTGGAACGCGTTGGGATTGCGTTTTTTGACCAACTCCTGCATCTTGTTGAGAGTGTCGAACACTGAAGGATCGTTAAAACGGGCAGGTGGGTTTTGTGGCATCAAAGAAGTGTTTTGCATGACGTTGGCGGACAGCATTTGCGAGAGTGGCACGTTCATGTTCGGTTGGTTGACGAACGGTTTGATGAACGGCTTGATTTCTCTGCCCGGGCTTTCTTTCTCCTGGGAGTTGTTTTGACTGGAGGGTGACTTTCCGCGTCGGTTGCGCAAGCGGAGGGACGGGGAGCGGCTGCGGTTGTTGCGGTCCCGTTTCCCGCGACGTTCTCTGCTCCTGCTGCGTTCTCTGCGGCGACGCTCCTTCGACCGCGACCTCTCTCGTCGATCCCTCTTCCTGTCCTTGCGGTCTCTTTCCCGCGACCGAGATCGCGACCTGGTCCTAGAGCGCCTGCGATCTTTGCGTTTTCTGTCATTATCGTCGATGCTTCCCTCTTCTCTTATATCACTTGGGCTGATAAGCGGGGCGGGGGGAGCGATCACCGCCGGTTGGGGGATTTCACTTGGTGCTCCTAGGCCGGGGATGCCGAAGCCGGAGAGCAAGGTGTTGCCTAGTGTTGTGAAGGGCGATAGGGGGGGAAGTTCTTGTTTAGGCGGAGTTGGAACTGGGATAGAGACGGGCGCGGGTGCTGGGGCAGGGGTAGATAACATCAAGGGGACGGTCTGGCGCGCCGCCTCGATGACCTTGTGCATCTCAGAGCGCGAACTGAGCAGCAGTTTCACCTGGATCTCTTTGATTTTGCCGCAGTCGAGCATCATGGCTTGACGTGCGTCTTCGTCTGTACTGTAACAATGGAGACGCCGGGCTGTGCTTACTGTGCCTAAGGTTATCCTACTATACCTACTCGACCAGATAGAAGAGTCTCGTCAGTTCAGAAAAAGAACCGTCGTGGGTAAAAAGGGAACTAAAATGATTTCCATAGGTTTTTAGGGCGCTTGTATGGTATGAGCACTGGAGAGCCCTAAACGGTTTTCTTGCTGAACAGACTACCTCCACTTAGATACTATTGGGGTCCAAAAAGATGTTTTCTGGCCTTGCTCTTTGCAGTAAAACTACTAATCTAAATAATATCGAAGCATTCAGCATGTTAACCTTCCAAAAAAATCATCAAACCATTTCTATTGCAAAAGGCTTATCCTAGAACTTTAAAAACGTATTTTAAAATGCCTTGTCGCGTAAGTTGGTAGGTATGACATTCTCTGGTTTAATGGCCATTATATACAAATCTTAAAAATCATCTGTGTACCTATATAAATGTCCCATTTACATAGGTATTAGATAGTTCGTAATCAACCCATAGATTGAGTTGTATGTCATACGTTTGTCTACCTACCCTACCTCTTGGATAAAAAAAACAAAGGATTTCAAACCATCCACCCGCAGAGTTGCTATTTGTTTGAAAAGCAGTCATTATTTAATAGCATTTCATGACAGAATATGCAACGTTTTATTTTTATTGCAAGGCGGGAAAGCCCTTGATCAGGGCTTGGTGAGATGAATGCTGAAGGTTTTATCATTCATCTCATCTGGTTACAAGCCTATTTACGTATTTACTGGTTTGATATCCCACGCATAAGAACTAAACGCTTTCAAGGATCTTTTATTGTGCGCACTGCAAGAACTTGGAATAAGCTCCCAGCGTCTGTTTTTCCGCTGTGCTACGACCCTAATATCTTCAAGAAGAGAGTTAATAGGCACTTTCTGAGTAGGCTCGCTCCATCGTAGATCTCATTCTTACCTGTGTAAGTTTCGTGGTCAAGAGCCGTCCCATCGTAAATAAAAAAAAAATACAGTGTAAATTTCGTTGTATGTAAGGCGGACCGTGTGACATCCTTTGTGTTTTAACGTCATCATACCTATAGGTACCTACCTACATAGGCTGACAAAATAACGCTTTAGCTGATCGAATATAAAAAAATACCATTTAATCATGTACCTTCTTGGCGTTTTATAATAGATAACCTAATTACGAGTTTTTTGTTCCAAATAAATGAAATAATCAGACAAGCACCGATTCCTAGTAAGTGAGTGGCCGAAACAAGTCTGATTGGTTGGTTTCAATAAAAATGGCGGCAATTTTTCGGTTTCATTACGAAGTCAAAGACAAGCCGCCATTTTTATTGATACCGATTGAAACCCAAATAACACAGTAAATAAAACGCACGGTATCTGCGTTCAAGACACGACTTCATTATTGTCATTGATAATACCTGGGCCCCGATTCTACTAAGTCAATCGCTTCACAATGACAATGATATCATCGTGGAATGTCCACTAGAATACCAAGAGGCACCTTTACTGGCCATTCTGCAACGAAACCATTTTCATCATAGTGAAGCGATTGGTTTAGTAGAATCGGCGCCCTGAGCGACAAATTTGCATGTCGGTCGCTTAATCTAGTGGCAGAGCCAAGAGACCGTTTCCACTGGACCTACTCTGAACAAGGTCGCTAAAGTGACCAAATAAAATAATGCTATAGTAAGTATCTAGATGGTAAGTGACTAGATTTTTGTATAAAATGCGAAATTATAAGTATGTTTTCTTAGGAAAGCCTTAGTGGTACGAGGAGGATGTAACATTCCTTCTCTTACCACTGGTGGTACGAGTCGGTGGTATGACCCCAGGTGGGTGAATACCTTATAACTATGCTATTGTAATCATATGTAAAAGGTATTGTAATATATATGTTAGTGAAGCCTGTGTTGATGGTGACAAATAAAAATGTCTTATTCGCTTCCAAATATATCAACCTTATTACCTGTATCAAAACTACGTCCAGTGTTTTATGATGCGCAAATCATCTGCAGTGTGATTCCACTCCATTGGTCAAGTTGATGCGAAGGCATCAACTTTTACGAGGATTTTGTTAAGGAATAGTCCGTTTTAAACATATTTATGTTTATTGTAGATATGTACTACGCGGAGGTACTTGGCCTTCATCTCACCTGATTTACAAGTTATATAACGATGGAAACGCACTTCACCCGGAATCCTCAATTGATTGAGGAACTGGCTCTTTACCTCTAAATGCCGGAACACAATAATTTAAGAATTGTTGTTATGGCGATAGAATTAGGTAAGACGGTGGTAGCTAGCCAGGCCTTAAACAGGATTTAAACAAAATCCTTCCCCTAACCAAAGCAAGCACAATATTGTACTCCCCCTGGGGATCGAACCAGGGAGCTCTGGATCTGACACTGGTGGGCAAACCACTAGACCGCGGAGACCCCGATTAATGACAAGATCCTTACCAGGTGATCGTGATTACTCATCTGTAGGCCTAGTTAATAGGAACACCAAGAGTTGCGATTATGATATAAACATTGAATTAATTGGAAGGACTTGATTAAGTTTGCTTTTAGAAGTACCGCTAGAAGTAAGCTGTGTGGCCAAGTGGGTGTGAGCCTGCCTTCCGACCCTGGGTTCTAATCCAGTCATGCACCAATACCAATCGACTTCTCGGTTATTTGCAAGTTTGTGTGCCAATTTCACACATGCCCAGCACATGCTTTGACGTTTAAGGACACATCATTAGGAAACGCGCATGCCCCTAGGACCAAAAACTGGCTAGTGTCACAGTCACTAGTGAGCTCGCAACCTGTCACGTATTGAATGCTAGCTACTTGCAAACCGTGGACATTTTGTTTTTTTTTGTACGACGGGGAAGCGCTTGGCCTTCATCTCGCCTGGTTACAAGTTGAGATAAGGCCGAAGGTGGAGGCGCACTTCAACCGGAATCCTCAACAAACTGAGGAACTACATTCTATAAATGAAATAGGTAGATAATATAATAGAATAAACATAAATAAAGCAAAGTAAATTAAGAAACATTTGTTTAACGAATTTATAATAACCATCTTTATAATGGCTTTATATTATACCAACCCATTATGAGCTCTCTGTTCAGAGTTTACTACCCGCGACCCCTCGCACGTAGTAAACTGCTACTCTGTAACTCTGCTGAACCATCCAGCTACAACCCCCCTTAGCTGGATGGTTCCTTCGTACATTCAATTTAATCAAATCTTTACCGTAACGGGTCAAAATATGTACATTAAGCATAAAATAAAAATAAATAAATAAATAGACCCACGACTTTTTGCCCCTTCACCTCGTTATCATTAATCAGAGCGTGGATCTTATGAGGATCACGTACTAGGGGGTAGTCAGAGGCACGTTCAAACTTACGTTTAGCAAATACCCACGTTTTGCAAGAGGTAGGTACCTACTTAGCTAGTATTCTATACGTGAATCGTCGCTTAGCGGAATACTGCCTGTGATACATGCTATTCGGACTTTTGCTCCTAGAGACATGCTGGTTTCCTCACGATATGACCTTCACCGTCAGAGCATGTGCATGTGTCAAATGCGCACTTAAACTTCCGAAAAACTGAAAAATCCGTTGGTGCTCGACTGGATGTGGCGGGCTCGTACCCCGTACCCAATTGGCCACAGAGCTCTAAATTAAATAAGTATATTTTGAAATTTAAAGTGTGAAACACTATCATCGATACTGAAGCCAAAACAATCGTTTTTTTCCATTTTTATCTGTCTGTCTGTTTCATGAACGCACTTCATAAAAGTAGGTACCTACCGGATAGATTTTAATGAAACTTTTTATAATTATTAAGTACAGACATTATTGGCAAAGATCATGTAGGTATCTCCGTCCAAAGGGGTGGAAAAGGGTAAACACGTTTGTATGCAACTTTTTACTATAAAGGATTTGGAGCACGAAAATTAGACAAAGTCACAAGTACTAAAAATCGACCAAGCGCGAGTTGGACTACAGAATGAAATGAAAAAAACCTTCGGAATGTGAGCAGGAGGAATTGGAACTCTCGGTGAGAGTGTCCCACTCGCGCCTGGCCGGTTTATTGTTTTAATAGGGAGGGTGTTTCTAATAAAGGGTTGTAAAGGTGTTGTATATCATCAAGTCTTATCTTGTCATCAAGTCGTAGGGTTTTGACTTCAACATTTAAAACTGGTTTATTTTTTTCCTATAATTATTGTTTTCATCCAAGCTCTCATACACCTCTGGCAACCCGCCAGGGGTGTATGAGATCCAGTAGTTATCTTATTATTACCTATCCGAAATAAGACCAGAACCTTAAGGAATGATAAAATGTGCTAGATGTAGACTAGGTTTAAATTAGATTAACAAAATAAATTCAAGGACAATAGTTTCACACAGCGTAGGTAGGTACTCCAGCCCCAAAACGAGAATACTTCGGTAAATATAGGTATACTTATCATAAAACACCATAATACCTCTACATAATACTTCTCTTTATAACTGACTTCACAGCTTAGTTGGTAGACACTCTGCCTCCTGCGCTGTTCGTTGTGGGTTCGATTCTCGCCCGGAGCAAACATTTGTGGGATGAAGGTAAATAGGTATGTTTCTTCTGTGTTTGGGTATTATACTGCAGTTATTATGTATTAAAAACCCGTTATTTCAAGCATTGCTTAGTTTGGGGCTAGATGGCGATGTGAAAAATAACAAATAATATTTATTTATTATATTTTTTTGTGACCACGCTAAGCCGTCAGACCTGGACCAGCTAAGCAAATACAGTTTAGCTTGGCTCTTAAACTTGATATACCTAGGTATCGTTTCGGAAAAGTAAATCATTCATTCTTAGGAAACTGTGTGAGATTCTATTATAATCTTCCTCAAAGCGCCACCAACCTTTCTGCTCGTAAACTCAAATTGTATAAATAGGTCAATAATCTATGAAGTTGCCGTTTTATAGTACTGGTCATTTCGAATAAAAACTATTTCTGAATGTCTATGAATTCTAATTTCAAATCAATTTTATTATTAAATCATGACATTCTATTTTCAAAATCAGTCTTTTGTTTACCGATTAGCGTTATGTTTTCATCCCATTTGGGTCTTTTTCGTCATCATGGATAAGTTAAAAAATCGAGTAATTATGGAATATGAATACCGACCGGGTAGCAACGCGGCACAAACGGCACACAACATTAACGACATATACGGAGAGAACACTACAAACGAACGCACAACAAGTTATTGGTTTACCCGCTTCCGTGCTGGAAATTTCGACCTTAAAAATGTACCCCGTGGCGTCCAGAAACTTAGGTCGACATTGACGAATTAAAGGCGATTGTGGAAGCTGATGATACTCAGTCTACTGTCGAATTAGCAGCTTTCGAAGTCAGCATCAAAACAATCTTCATCCATTTGCGTCAAATTGGGAAGGTAAAAAAGCTTGACAAATGGAACGAACTTAATGAACGCCAGCGCGAGGTGCGCGTTGAGGCCTGCTTTGCGCTGCTCAACAGGCACAGAAACGAAGGAATGATGCGATGAAAAATGGATTCTTTTCGACAATCGTAAGCGCTCATCGGGTCGGTTAGATCCTGGATCAGCACCTAATAAATGCCCTTAACGAAAAATTACACCTAAAAAGTAATGGTCACTGTTTGGTGGTCTACCACCACCGGTGTGATTCATCACAGTTTATTACCAAACGGGACGGGCATTAGGTACTGAAGATATAGTGAAGAACTGAACACAATGATGGAGAAACTCGCACAACGCCAACCAGCTTTGGTGAATAGATCATCCCCGTTACTGCTGCACGATAACGCGCGACCTCACACCGCACAACAGACCATCTCCACGCTACAAGGGCTGGGGCTGGAAGCTCTCCGTCATCCGCCGTACTCACCAGACCTTGCGCCTACCGACTTTTCCAGATTTTTTACAACTTCATAACGGATAAATTAAATAGATAAATTGCCACTGCGCTGGCAAAGATGCGTCGACTGTATGGACGATTACTTTGACTGACGGCAATAAATAAGATCGAAAAAAAATTACTTGCATTGATATCATACAAAACGCCAATTTCATAGGTAAAGGCCTCATATAAATAATAATTTAATCAAAAGTGCCTACTACTAAATTAGTGACTATTTCGATTCGACGATAAGAACGCGGTTGCTATACCTATTTATTTACAGATAAATGGTGATTTCTTAATGTTAACAAACTGCCCATCAGGGCCGCTACCGCCGACGGCAAAGCCGATCTTCATTGGCTTAAAATTAGCTTCATGAGAACTAGAAACGATTTTTACCGTCAAATGTACTGAACGGATAGGTTTCATAACATGTGTACACTTTTGAGATGGGAAACGCCATTTTGGATATGACACATACCCGGTAGTAAAAATCGTTTCTAGTTCTCATGAAGCTAATTTTAAGCCAATGGAGATCGGCTTCGCCGTCGGCGGTAGCGTCCCAGGTAGATAGGTAATTATCAATATTTTAAGATAGTATTAATAATAAGAATTTAGGTTTATGTCCCAACTTATATCGTTATTTAAAACTATAAATGTTGAATGGATCATCAAATCATTAACCAGCCCGAGTTTCTTGCCTTTCTCATTGTGTGCGGTCGCGATTCCGGTAGATTTCACGTTTCAAAATGATCCGTAAAAATCTTAATAAATAAATAAAATATACTTTATCTTTGACTTCGTAAAATGCTAATACTTGTAAGCAGTAAGAAATATATCCGCAACTATTCTTAAACTATTGTTCCGGCATTTAGGGTAAGATAGCCAGTTTCTCAATCCCATGAGGATTCCGTGTGAAGTACGCCTTCACCTTCGGCCTTATAATAATTTGAGACCAGATGAGATGAAGGCCAATAGCTTCACCGTTGTACAAAAAAAATAATAAGTTCTTAATCTAATTCCTTATTCCCTTTTGGTTTGCAACAGGCTGTAGTCCTACCATGACAAGAGAAGAAGGCCAAGTAGGCTCACTTTCCCATACAAACGTAGTTCCATTTTAATTTCGAAATGACAAGTCTGATTCAAAAGAGGTATAATCGAATAGGGATTATCCCTATTCGATATATATATATTCGATATTTGTTTGTGGTGCGTTACTTTTTCTAAAAAACGAATACAAACCAAAATAGATTGAGCATACAAACACTCTTTTGCCTATATTTTCATTGTTATTGCGTTTTAAGATAAAGTAGTGCACCACAGACACAAATTATCTTTTTCCGACTATACCTGCAAAATTTCATGCGAATCGGACTTACCACTTCGAAATTAAAAAGGAACTACGTTTACACTGGAGAGCGAACAACCAGCGGTACTCCGGGGCCCTCTTAAATTGTTATATTACTATACACTAGTACCTACCTAAGTTACAAGAACCGGCGCGCGTGTTTGATAGGTTTTGTAACCCAAGTCTAGACAACCCTTTCTTGCGCCTATATATAATACTTTCGCCCGACAGGTTTATACTAATAACAAATCTTATTATAAACCCGGGGTGAGGATGTGTCGCTTATTTAATTATTTTCTATTGAACATCATGAAACTCTAGATATTTTCACAAGCAGTCTAATGAAATTTAAAAAGGCCGCTCTTGCGACTCGCGAGAGGTAATATTTTGATAGTATTACAATTTTTAAGTACCTCTAATATATTACAATGAATATACATCATAATTTTTTGTGTGTGCTTTTAAAGGTGTATTTATTATAATGTAACTAATACTACCTAAGTATACCCAAATATTGCTCTTGTTTTTAACCATGTTGTGTATACATGTTTTTGGAATATGATCTAGATCAAAATTTTAAATATCTTTAAACTTGTCATTTTTTGATTATATACTGTTTTGTATGCCTAATAAATAAATAATCGTTTACCACTTTACAAAAGATGTTAGTTTATATAAGTATTAACAAATACCTACATTTGTTAATTACTTACATCAATAGAAGCAAAAGTGCTAGTCCTTTTAAGCCTTAGATAAAAACAAAGGATTTCGCTCCGTCCGCCCGAATGCGTCTTACATAAAACTCCACCAAAACGCAAAGGAACAGCAGTTTTGATTCATGTACTCGTCTGTCAAGGTCGTAGCAAACAGTAGCTTACTTTACATTTTCAACCCAAATTTCTTACGTTAGAGTTGCTATTTGTTTGAAAAGCAGTAATTCTATTTGTCGCATGACAAATGAGGGGCTTTGTTTTTTGATCTAAGCTTATTCTCTGGAAATTTCGACATCTCTCGCCATCAGCAGGTGTTTGTATGGATAAAACATACAACAGTATTTAGTCCTGGATCTACACCACTGGAAAAAAGATTTCCAGTTATGTAGATAAATAAATAAATAATACATATTACAGGACATTATTTTTTACACAGCGCCATCTAGCCCTAAACTAAGCATAGCTTGTAATAGGGAACTGGATTACGGATAGAATACTTAAATACTTTTCTAAATACATACGTACTATATGATACAACACCCAAACACAGAACAAACATCTGAATTCATCACACAAATGTTTGTCCTGGGTGGGAATCGAACCCACAGCCTACAGCGCAGGAGGCAGAGTTACTAACAACTGAGCTATGAGGCTTGTTTACTTGCTTGTTTGTTGGATATTAGAAACGTCTTGTCGTGTCCACTAGATATCACTTGCGTGGTGTTGCGTAGGTACTAGCCGAAGATGTACATTTTAACAATAATTTATTTCAATTGAGTTTTTATAATACCTATAACGTGTTTTATTTGAAGAGCAGCGTTTTCAGATTTTTTATAAATGCCTTCTTTCGCATTCGTCACTCTAAAGAGAAATTGGTCTACGTACCTACACATACGAATGTAACAACGTAAATGATTCAATTAAGTCTTTGCATATTCCATGAAGCGGTGGACAGTGTTCTTAGAAGATGTATGGAAAGCTTACGATTTGATTTGGTATAAGTTACATTGAGAATAGTGTTTCTGGTGGCAAATCGATTGAAACTTATTGTTTGGCAAATATCTTTTTTGACTGATCGTACTAAGGTACATTTTTTAGAAAATCTGAAATCATTATTTTTTCTCTTCAACTAAACAATTAGGTGCAACCGCACTAAGACACCGAATCTCCGCAAGTCACAACGAAGCAGCGAAGCCTCCGACGACGAGTGTGTTTGGATCGCGTCTCACATGAAAAAAAACATGTTTTCTGTTTTTAAATCTTCGGTATTTCAAGGATATTTATTTTGATTTCACATAATTATTAAGATATTATTTAATGTTTCATTTGTTGATAATCCCATTTTCGTGAGGATATCGGGATAAAAAGTAGGTATGCTATGTCCAGAGTTTGTTTTCATTCCGAATAAACATACACATAGACAATTTAATAACATTTTATTTCAATTGCAGTTACTGGAAAAAGTATACCTTTTTTTTTCAACTTTCACAAAGTAACTAGTTACAAAATTGAAATAACTAGAAAAACTATTGAATTAGTTCAAAGAACAAGTTGAACTATGAGTTGAAATTAATGGAATTGAGGTACAGATAACATGTTTTTATTATAAGTCAATATAACCCTATAGTATTTAGAATTAGCAAAAATCTAGGAACACGAAATCAGGGTCATTTACCGTGCTGTACAATAAATAGCGCGCTTCGACAGTACCGCGTCAAAAACCAGCTCCCCGTAGTGAGACGCGATCCAAACACACTCATCGTCGTAGGCTTGGCGTTGTGACTTGCAAAGACTCGTCGTCTTAGTGCGACCCCTCAAGCAACGCGACGCAGAGACTCGACTTTATAGGCCTCCCTAAGAAGTGACTCGATAAACTGATCAAGCAGTGCTACCCGAATCATTCAATCAGAAGCCGCCGGCGTCGTGGCAGACCACGCTTGAGATGGCGCGACGAACTCGACAACAGCTCAATATTGGAGAGATTGGAAGAAGAGGAAGGACTTTGCCTAATGGGATGACCAGGGTATATAGTAATAGTAGAATATAATGAGCATGATATTTTTTATGTGTATGATATATTTTATTTAATGATATTTTGTTGAATTTCCTCAAAACTCATAACTTATATGCTACAGCGAGCGGCAGAAGTGAAAATTGAGTAGGTAGGTAGGTATTGCAAGTGCAGTAGCGAAACTGTGACTGTGTCGATCTCCACGTAGAATGAATATCTTCATGGGTAAAGGGAAAAGCATTGTGTCGGTATCAACATCAACTCGTGGCGTCGATCGTTCGTAGTCAACTACAAGATATGGGAACACTGAATAATATAATGTAATTCCTAGCTACCAACCGTTTCACACAATATTGCCGCAATCCGGTAGCCCTCAATCGTGGATCATCAAACTACAACAAACTTTGCGATCGTTACATATTACCTGACATAAGCACCAAGCAGCCCACCTGGGCTACTTCTTTGTTCCGTCTCTAAGAATTATAATATACCTATACAGTACATGACCTATGCAGTATATGAGTTTTTTTCCAGGGCCACTGAAGCCAAGTCTTAAACCGTGAGAGTTATCGAAAAGTCATGTTAGGAGTTACGTGCTCGATAAAAAAAAAAAATAAGATCTGCATTAAAGAAAATCTAGTTTTTCTGGAAAAGTGAGTTTTTGAAAAAGAAAAATTGCATTTATGAGTTCTTTGATTGATAATAACAAAAATAATGTATGATGACTACGTGCCCAAAGTTGTTGGAACACTTTCAAAATTGAAAATTTATAAATTCATCTTTATGCATTTAGTAAAGGTTGTACGTATAGTCTGAAATGCGTAAGCGAAGCTATTAAATACTCTTTTGCTGTTCGTGAAGAACTTTTTAAAATCGGAATGTTTTCAAAAAGCTTGGTATCGCCGAATTTAAGATACAACTTTAGCGTTAGAAAACAGAATTACTTATAAATTTCATAATTATAATAATGTTGGTTTTAAGTCATGGATCAAATTTCTGGGTTCTCCAGTTTTGCACAACGGCGACTTCATTGTGCAAAACTGGAGAATAAGCAATACTGAAAAAAAATTAGAAACATCTTTTTTTATATATATATATTTTTTTAATTATTATTTTCTATCTGTAACTGTACGATGGGTACGACAATATTCAAAATGTTCTGCCATTAGGGTGTCCGTGCCTTGTCATCAGCTGCGGTACCACAAAATGCGAACGTTTTTCTAATCCTAAGCTTAAATTGAACCGTCATGTTCAATTTAACGATGAAAAGAAAATACTGCAAAAGAGGATTTAATAGCTTAGCTTACGCATTTCAGACTATACGTACAACCTATACTAAATGTATAAAGATGAATTTATTAATTTTCAATTTTGAAGTGTTCCAACAACTTTAGGCACATAGTCATCATACATTATTTTTGTTATTATCAATCAAAGAAATCATAAATTTTTCGCAATTTTTTTTTTCAAAAACTCACTTTTCCAGAAAAACTACTTATAAAAAAAAAGTTTTACTTGAATGCAGAACTTATTTTTTGTTAAATTGAGCACGTAACGACTAACATGACTTTTCGATAACTCTCACGGTTTCAGACATGGCCTCAGTGACCCTGGAAAAAAACTAACCCTGTACATAGGTTATATTATATCACTTATATCATTCGGCCTGTAACGAACCACCGCGACAAGCCTCATGCGTCCGCGTAGCACTGAGTTCAGTCGCCGCCGTAGCAATGCTACACCACGAAAACACGCGAGAAACTTCTCACGGTGTTCATTAGCACTAAGATGAGCCGCCGCGCCGTAGCAGTGCTACGCCACGAAAATACACAAGAGATGTCTCGCAGTATTCATGG
This sequence comes from Venusia cambrica, assembly GCA_951394065.1. NCBI lineage: Eukaryota > Metazoa > Arthropoda > Insecta > Lepidoptera > Geometridae > Venusia > Venusia cambrica. The sequence goes on along the minus strand of OX596067.1, from coordinate 1,387,386 downwards.
TAGCACTAAGTTGAGCCGCCGCGCCGTAGCAGCGCTACGCCACGAAAACACACGAGAGATGTCTCGCAGTGTTCATCGTAGCAATGCTACGCTACGAAAACACATAAAAGAGAGGCTTCTCGCGGTGATTATCGTTTGCCGTGTTTGCAGCCTGTTCGTAATCACACATAGGTACATGATTAAAAACCTCCCTATCTACGTCTGACTTAGTCACAGCTAACCTATGTCTATGATTTTTCGGATCAGTGCAGTCAAGAAGGCAAGGCAAGATACTACGGCAGTCCCTCACAAATTATACACGAAAATCTTACCATCTTACCTAAGTCTGTCGTCGTAACAACCATTCTAAATTGTTGTGTTTTGGCATTTAGTGGTAAGATTGTTGAGGATTACGGTTGATGTGCGCTTCCACCATATCATAGCTTGAAACCAGGTGAGTTGAAGGCCAATGTAGCAATCATGAGTAAACAGGTGTCTTCCAAGTCTAGGCAAGAGTATCGAAGAAGACGTCGCGTAAACCCGACCATGTTACGACATAGACGTCGCCAGAACATTGTCTGCAACATTTTCTGTTTGGCATTTTCAACACTGATCCAAGCGCTTCCGCGACGGTCACGCCTTCCGCTTTCCAAGCGAAGAGACAATGGCAACACCATAGTAAAAGAACGCTCTCTATATTATCTGCCAAGGTAAGGAAAGGGAACCTACTTACAAAAATAATACTGGCTTCTTCGAATGATATCTACTCATTTGCTTACTCGAAGACACTAGTTCACTCATGATTTCGAGACAAACATTAATCCTAATTTCGTGTATAGGTAATTTACGAGGGACTGACTTAGCCCACAACATTGCACTCATCCGGAAAGTCAGTCAGTTATTTATGGCGTTTCTTCTTCATCCTGTACACACTCGCAGTGGGGTCGGTACAGCTCGTCTCCTCCTTCACTCTTCCCTGTCACCCTTAACTCACTATCCATCCATGCCTTCTTATTTATTGCATTTATAATTGCAAATAATTCACTATAACTAAATTAATCGCAGATGTTTTCATTCGAGTACCTATACCTATGTGTGATTCCGATCAGGCGGTAGAGTAAATGATTCAAAGTAATCGTAAAGTGTAAGTAGGTATAGATGCTAATCATAATGAAGGTTTGGCAGGGTGAAATAGCGAAGAGCGGGTGAATGATGATGCTTCCCAAGGGCGGTATGTCTGCTGGTCCAGTGGTGGAGGGGAGAAGAGAAGTAAGCACTAGGTAGTAAATCTCTTACTCATAAATAAGCTTATAAAAACGGGTTCATGATCTTACTAGCGGTAGTCAAGCAAGTCGCCCAAGTCCAAGGCAAATGAATTTCATCTGCCAATAAACGCCAAAAAACGAAGCAATGGTTTCGATGGCGGCCGAAGCGAAATAACCAAATTCTTAGCGGGCTATTCGCTATTTTTTTGACGAGTTCTCAGATATGGCTGCTGTTATCTATGTATGATCGGAAAGTACCGGCGTCGCTGTCCCAGTAATAGTAATATATAAGGTTTGTCGAACTGCAAGCTACGCCGGGGACAGTATCAAGCTGCACTAGCTGTTGATAGTTGCGAGCTACGTCGGAGAGTAGGCAGCATCGGGTACAGTTGCGAATTACGTCGTAGATAGTTACGATTACGAGCTACAGCGTAGAGTATGTAGTTACGAGCTACGCCGTAGACAGTATCAAGCTACACTAGCTGTTGATAGTTGCGCTACGCAGGAAAGAAGACAGTATCGAGCTACGCCATGTACATTTGCGAACTACGCTGTAAATGATCACGAGTTACAGCATACAGTACAGTTGCGAACGTGGCGAACTACGCGGTAAATAGTTACGCACTACGCCGTAGAGTAGACAGTAATGGACTATGCCGTAGAGAGTTCCTAACGACATCAGCTCCTAACTCCAGTTTTGAAGAGATCTCGCGTAAAATGGCCATCTGAACATTTCGATTTATATCAATATATTCAGGTCGAGTTCATATTCCATTGTGTCATGACCAGCATAAAGATGACCAAGCTTTTGAACACTTCTAGAGCTGTAGCGTCCGGTTTATGGTTTTTTAGACGCGAAAGCATAAATATTTCGGCGCCCTGTATTCTGCAGTCACTTGCGTTTGTCGCTGGGCGGAGCGCACGTCTTTCTGGTCGCAGGTACATGAATGCTTGGAGTCCGATGTGGTAGGTAGATACGACAGGTAGGTAGCTACAGTTTTCCCAATTCCGTTCCTACAGAACTAACTCTAGTTTAATGAAACTAGAGCTAGTTCTGCAAATACCAGCTAAGTAAGAACAGAAACGTCACCATCATTGTCATCTTAGATACATATTTAAAATAAATTCATCATAATATTGAACTTGATACCAATGTAATGAAATAATCAGAGGTTCAGGGGTTGTCAAGTTATTTTTATAAACGTGGAACAAAATTTAAGTAGGTAGTTGCTATTTTGTCTTATTAATATAGTACCTACCCAAACTTACAAGAGCAATGAATAGAATCGGATCCAAGCGAAAGCCTCGAGGTGCTCCTTAGCATAATGGATATTTATTTAAATACGACATCGAAGTTAAAAAAAGATTCGTTTACATTATTCCATCTCAAATAAGATTACACCTAAATACCAACATAGATTGACAACGTCAACAACTCTACGTACTAGTAGATCGAGGGGATAAATCTCTGTTTTATGTCACGGGCGCGATATTGAATTCTGAACATAACGAAGGACTCCAGATTTAACTCCCGAGCGCAGCGAGTGTGTTATGAGTTAAGACGAGTCCTGAGCGCATTGAGGGGTTCAAGCGCGCCCAAGACAAAAACAGCTTTATCCCCTAGGAGTGTACTCTACTTTTCTCACCTTTTGCGAGACAATAAAAAAGCAAGGCTACTTAAAACAGCGTTTTATTATAGTAAATTAAAATTAAAAGTGAAAATTTATGTTTTATCACTCGACATTTTAACTCGAACTATTCTTCTATTTTGATATATTTTTATAAAATCTTTGCAGTTATTACGTATATTATTGCAGCATCTTACAATACTCGCGGCTTTTGTTTCATTTCAAATGAGCTCCATTCAACTTGCCGTGCCGATTTTATAAAAAGTTCGATTTTCAAATAAGTTCGACGCGGCGCCGGCCAAGGCCTTCGAGTATTAGTCTGTTGATCTATTATTATGAAATTAGACTTTAAGGCCATTGCAATAAGAACTATGAAAAGTAAATCTATTAAAACCCAGCGGGTTATAATGAGATTCATTCCAACATTACACCCCGGCTAAAGCCAAGGGATTTAATGACTTGCTTTACGTAAGGTTGGCATGATATGTAATTTATATTATTCATTTGGGTACAACTTTTTTTTTTCTTGTAAAGATAAAGATAATATGATTTTTGTATTTAAGGCCCAGTTTTTGTTGCTGGTTTCGCAATGGTACGTACGATTCAAATGATTCTAAACATGTTTAATCGTGTAAAGATAATCTCTCTATGTTGCATTACCTTTTCTAAAAAAAGAATGGGGAAACTCATTTCCATGTATCTTAAAATAATATTAAAATTAAAATATTCCCATTTTCATTGACCGAGCGAACGAAGCGAGCGAAGCATCTCAGTTTCGAGATTGGCCAAAAGTGCTTTTGTACGCTTTCTGTCGGCTGTCAGTTTGCTCTCGCCTTCAGGTCGCATTTGTCAACCGATTTTAATGAAAATTGAAACACATGTTCCTTCATTTACAATTTTTTTTTGTTAATCATGATATTTAATATGGTTGGAAAGGGGGGAAGTTTGCTGTAGCGTAATTTATCAACGGATTTCAATTAAATTTGAATGACACACTTAAAATTTCATTCTACCCAAGATGTTGTGAAAAATTAAACAAAAAGGGTGTGTGGAGGGAGAAAAGGGGAGAAGTTTACTGTACGATTTCATTATTTTTATTTTTTATTGGAAACATGATACCTACGTATTTCATTACTAATCAGCCTACGCAGTACTCTCCGCCTTTGCAAGACAAATCCGACACCAGGTTCGATCTCCTCAGACCAAGGGAACGCGAGTAATCGCTAAAACTTAAACTCTATTTGCTCAAAAATCTAAAAGGAAAAGTGAAAGAGGAAAGCTTCGGTTATTGCATGGTTATAAGGGCTCGCGAGGTCTACTGTTCTTACAGAACCACTAGTTTTAATCAGATGTGCTATTTCAAAATTAACAAAAAGTTACGTTTGCACCAGCTCTCAACAGGACCATTTTTGAAATGATTGGTAAGATCTTTTGGGTAACTCTAGGCCAGAGCAAGGCTGAGGTCTACGGTGGTGCGAGGGTTTTTGTAAAGCGCGGGTGAGCTGGCTCTCCCGCCAGAACTCGGAACAGTTTGACCCCGGAGTTCGGCAGAAGGTTGGTCAGGTCACTAGCCATGTGAACCTTTAGCACCTTTTTTACAGACCAACCAATGATGGAATCATTCAGATGTAACAGCTTGCAAAAGCCTGCGATTTCGTTGCCCGTGGACCTGTCAGTCTACTACGAAAAACGAAACATGACCCTGGTCCCTGCCCCTGTCACGCGTAGTTAATTTTTGTATGTAAGCTTTACAATTATAGGTACCTATAACATTTATAGGTCAAAATTATTTGATTATTGTAGATTACTTCTGCTGAATTGAATTTTTCGATAAGGTTGGAATACTTAATTCTAAATTAAAATGCAGCAAACGATAACGCTTGCTAGTCTTAAAATAAGACAAGACAATTTGGAAAAGCTAGATGACCTCAAAATTAATTTTTAAATTTAACAACAAATTAAAACAATTAATAAAAAACGAACAGAAGGTACCTAGTGGCAATCCAACTCGTGAACGAGTAAATCAGAAGGGGAAGAGTTCCTGTTGCGCCACATAGGCCGCCGTATGCACCAAAGTTGGACCTATTTAGTTCTAATTCAAACATGTTTGCCCAGTAATGTAGGTTATATTACCAGAAGCTAGATAGATAAGTATTCCTTACCAATATACCCTTTTGACTCAATCTCGTTTGTCCGAAAATCACACTTCGCATCACAGACATATTATACCTAATCATCACTTGCCAAAATGAAACATACTTATACCTACATAGGTATTATACCCATCTCCAAATTTCTTCAAGGTAGGTACACTAAATTCATATACCTATGGGTACTTACTAGGTAATGATGATAACATCTTATATTTATACGAGAGATAGCCTTCGGTAGGAGCTAGATTGATAAGTTTTGTCTAACTGCAGTGCTTGAATGTTTATAAATCAATTGGTTGTTTTTGGGAATCGAACCCACAGCAGCCGCAGTAGGTAAATAGTCTATGTTTCAACCATTCCTAAAAGCTAGTTTCTTACATCAAATCACAATTGCTTCTGTTATTCTCTTGCAACTCTATCGCAGGCACAGGGCAAGGGTTTAATACCTAAGACATACTAACTCAGATATTATTATCCTGAAACTGGAAAAAATAAATAGTATATAACAAATCTGCTGGGACTTAGTGAAAAATGAAATCAGCACGTGTTTCGGGTCTAGTCTCGGTTATTAGTCCGTCAACCGGACGACTGAGCCGTCTCTTTTATCTGTAGTTCGGTGTTGGCGGAAATCTTTAGTTTGCGGTTGTTTTGGCCTAGTATCACTAGTAATTTGCGATTTGTCTGCGAAGGAGGGGAATGTTCAAATTAAATCATCTGAAAACAGAAAGATATTTAGTAACCAATCCGCTAAATTCGTTAGAAAAATATCGTATCGACACGTGTTTCCTTTACACGAGGCATCCTCAGGAAATGAGCCCTCTGCCGACGTGTTGCCGATCCGAGCGCTACATTATTCAAACGAATTTAGCGGATTTGTTACTAAAATATCTTTCTGTTTTCAGATTATTTATTTTGAACAATGGATTGCAGCAAAATAACGCCTGAATCAATTAGCTATCTGAGGGTAATGTTTCAAACGGTCGCATCTCTGAAAGTGCTCGACTTCTAGCTCAAAAAAAAAATAAAGGTATGATCAATAAATTTTGATGACAGCTGTCAAAATGACATCTGTCACCTGAAATGACTACCTCTTCAATACACCCATTCATCCCAAAAACATTACCCTCATTCTACACTGGTGGGAAAAAACGCAAAATATTACTAACACTAGGTCAAAACAATCACAAACAAAAGTTTTTAACACCGAACTACTGAGACTAGACCGTGTCTCGCCTCTACACGAAGCATCCTCAGGGAAAATTGTCCTACTGCTAAGTTTACGGCTCCGTTGTCGCTCCAGTCACTGAGCTGCAAGTAGTCTAGCAACAGAACATTTTTTCTAAGAATGCCTTCCTCAAGAAATGGTTGAGGCAAATCAGGTGTCGATTTGATTTAACGGATTTGGTACTAAAATTTTTCTATTTTCATGATAACATTATAATGGACTAACAGCACTAACACCTGAATCAATTAGCTATATTAGGAACCCATAGGGCTTACTTGAACGATTCCTTGGTTATTTGTGATTGTTTTGGGAGAGGTTTCAAAGAGCAACAGTAAGATAACAATTTAAATTGCAGAGACTAACTGATTCCTATATTATCAAACAATGGTCGACTTTTGACTTCGAAATTTGCGTAGAATGAGTTAAGCCATTAGGGTCGTAAGATATAACAGAAATATAGACGCATGTAGCTGAATCCAAGTATTTGGCTGTGCGCATTATAACTTATAATAGATGCTTGCAAGCGCTTAGTCCTTATAATGAAATGTCAACCAGGTGTGGGTGACAATTTGCTGCGAGTCCTTTGTTCCTATTAAAGCACGGTGAAGGTGGAATGAAGTTTCTGTGCAAACTCACCGAATTCCTGTAAAAACCCGACAAACATCACGTCACCTTGTTTATGGCCTTGTCGAGCCTTACAAGATACTCTTCGACAATAAGCTTCTCGGCTCTGCGCTCTACCAAGTCAAGCGCGGCAAGTTGATATTTTAATCCAAGCAACAATTCCACTGCTGGGCAAAGGACTCCCCAAAGCTATCAGACTTTGCAGGAAAGAAACGATAGCAAGCGGTGCTACAGGAACCATTCACATTGAGGCCTACCCCGGCGTTTTGCCCGTCTGTAGGTACTGAAGATACCCATTGTGTGACGATCGTTGTCCATTGGTCGAGTCTGGTCAGGGTGCATGTCTCATCCACTTCCACTTTAGCTCGGCAGGCAGCCTTGTCTCCTACGTCTGCTATTTACGCAGTGTAGTGTTATTTAGAAAAATAAGAAGCTGGTTTAAAATTTGAAAAGTACTCTATGTAGGAGGTTCAGGCTGTCATATTAGGTATTTATAGCCGATGCTGGATACAGTACTCTCTAACTCCGGACCTACACATTTGCCATTTTTAATTAACCTAGTTTGTTTGTCTCTTTCATTCACGCGATGCGGAGGGTTTCACTATGATGGTGCGAAAGAAACGAAAAACCCTCAGTACGGCTGCGCTCCAACCTGACCAGGCGGTTACGCGTTGCCGTGCCCATGACGCTGATGTATCTACGTGTGCCGCCCCGACTTCACCACTCCATGAAGGTTGAACATGTAGTGGAGTATGTGAAGCAGAAGCAGGCCAAGTTCTTACTGAGGATTGACCGGTATGAATCCCGTCACAATAATATTAAATAGTTTGTGTTGCGTGTCCAACTCAGCATCTATCGGTCTTCTCTTAAGTAGAACTATGGTCGAAAGGTGTTATGTTTACAAAATATCGTGGACCATTAGGTACTCAACACATAAGTGAGTCACGTACAGACTTTACGTGCAAATAAATAAAGAATATTTAATGTTATTCGTTATTAAGGTACCAATATATACCTATAGCTATGGGCCGTAGATTATGTTAAATAGCATCTGTACCTTCCTACCTCCGGTTCCTACCTCATTATTATTTTTATGATTATTATTTCAAAATCATGTTTATTAGATATTATTTTTAGATCGCTTGTTATCTCGAAATATAAAGTAATTCGATGGTTTAGTGAAGCATACTGGCTAACACCATTTATACCATTACTTACTTAATTTTCAGTGGTTTTTGAAGATTAATCCTGCATTGTAAGTCTATTTTTTTAAGAGTCTATGATATGTGAAATGGCTTGGCTTCAGCGATCATACCTTCCATAATACTGTGGCATTTACTTTGAAATTAATATATGTTATAGTTCAGGATAGATGCTAGAACGCTTGTGTTTCGAAAACACGATTACATAAAATTAACTCTAATTTGTACCAAAAATGTTCGCAAATACGCCCAATTAGGCCTTGAAACTTTGTACAGTAAATAAACACAGTAAGTATACAGAAGACTGTCTGTGTATTCGATTTTCTAAATTCATATTTGTTTTACCGTGAAAAAACAAAACGTAGAAATACGCGCATATTTCTAGTTGTCATAAGCGCCGTGGTTGAGCGCACAGCAATGTCACCTTTATTATTATTATCTTAGTTCGAAAGTAGAATAAAGTTGCGTAGAGTTGCTAATCTGAGGTACTATAGCCCGTTAACACTAAGACGAAGGGATTTTGTTAGGTATTACTCCTATACCTATTGAAAAGTATCAGAGGAGCAATGATAACCTTAATTTTACAGATTCTCACGGCTTCCTCCTTTAACTCGGTACCTAGATTGTTTTTTTGTAAATTGTGTGTATTTGGCACTGCCATGTCTATCAAAATTGTAATTTTATTAGTCTTGCCAATTAATTTTATAGGTATTCGTCTATTGTTGTGTTAAGTTTTATCTGTTACTTAATATGGCTGTCGTAGAACATTTTAAATCTGGAACTCTCTAGTGGTTACAGACTTCGGTAGGTATGTATTCGTAGTATGGTCATAATTTTCAAAATTTTATCATATTGGTTTAGATTTCAATGTTTTTTTTAATTTTATTTTCTCAACTCAAACTTATTACTGCTGAAAATAGCTGAGGATTTATTTACTGGCAATCGTATCCAGATCTACGCGATACTACGCGAGGTCTACTATGAAAAACGAAACATGACGGAATGTTCTTAGTAGTGCCTCAGGCTACGCCTAGCGCGCGCATCACTACACTTGTTTAAATAATCACATCTCTTCAAACTTATATATTGATAATTTTAGTTTTAATTTATTATTTAAGTACCAACCAACTTGCTTATGCTTTTTTGCTTGAGTAGTAAATAAAAAAATAACATTGTTCTTTTCAATGTAACACTCACATTTTCTGGGCAAACACGCGTCAAAAACCAACCGTGGTTTTGGCGGATTATGTGACTTCTAGATAACCTTATAATTTTCTAACTTAGCTTCTGTTCAACAAGGCGAAGGAATAGACTTGCTATTCTTGAGTAGTTAGAACTCTCTAGGAGAACTTCCAGAGTTTAGAAGGTTTCAACCATGACTTCTGATGTTCAAGACGTACCCATGTAAATAGTAGGTTTCGGTAGAAACTTGTCTCAAATAGAAGAGAACTTCAGTAAAGTCTATGATACATACACATATATGGTATATTGCATGTATAAGACCTTCAATTGTTTTGCAAATAATGTAGATGTTCAATATTTATATGACATAAATAGCAGCCAGGCATTATTGTTCGGACTTATAAGATAGCAAAGTTTCAAGAGTAGGTAAGGTGCGATGGTGATCACTGGTAGCCGTCAAAATCCAGCAGTCCAACCAGTTGTACGCAGGCACAGCAGTAAATGTTAAATTACTTATCTAAAATACCTATCGAAGATTGACGAATGAATGATGCAATGTAGCACGCGCGTGACCTATGAAATGGATCAGCTAAGTTCTTGACCCCGAAACCTGTATAGCCAAGAGTGATTTCTACGATGGTGCGAGCCTACACAGAATTCTTATTAATGCTCTTCCTGAAGACATCATGGTCGTAATCGTAATACAGCGGAAATACAGACGCTGGAAGCTCCAGATTCCAATGTATTCTGATGATTTCTTTTGGCCATGGACCACTGAGAAATATTCCGTTAGTTGTGTCAATGACAAATCGTTGTCAATGCCGATTTGAAGATTTAAAAGGATCAAACATATTATTACAGGCGCGTCGGTCGTAGGTAGGTCATATCTATGGTTTCAAAATCATGACGGAACGCCATGCGCCATATACCTACTTGGCATACGTCAGTTTTCAAGAACTCTCTCTCTGTTTGACCATTAATGAAGTTTAAGGCACAGCTCCCTTATTCCTAGTTGCCCCTGCCCCCCTAGCTCTACCCTCCGGAGTGACAACTTAGGTCCATATTCCAGAAAGCCGTTCAAGTGGAGATCCCTGCTTAAGCAGAAATTTGAACCAATCAAACACAGGACATCGCTGCTCAAGCGAATAGTAGGCGTTAGCCTACCAATTTTTTGGAGTACGAGCCATGCACATATATTTTGTGGTATCATCATTTCACTCTATTCATGACAGACATTTTAACTCAGTTTACTTCTGCTCAGAGTCAGAGTAGCTACGGGTAGGTATGTACAATACCCAGTTATTGCGTGTACTCTCTATCATAGAGTAGGTACGTATTCTATTATGGGTTGAGCAGTGTAATTTCGACGCCGAATCTAATTCTTAATTAGGTAAGCTTTTCGGAGTAGGGGTTTGCATGACTAATATTTAACTAGATTAGAACGCAATGTTTCGATGAGCAAAATTTTGAATTCAAAAGGACGGTCTTTGGAATTCGAAATTTAAAAAGAACATGTAAAGGCTGGTAGCTACCAATGGCATATCCCTGCTGGTACTGTAATGGGTAAGGACTTAAGGAATAAGCGGTGTAACCGATGACAATGAACTTAATTTTTGACACATTTTGTGCAAATTTGTAACAAATTTGTCATCATCTTTTTCTTGACGATGAAGAAATTGCCTCAATCGCAAAGAAAATGTTAGAAATTCAATCCTTTGCCATTGGAATCGCTTTAGCCGGTGGTCTGAATTCGATGAAGTATAATTTAAGAGATAATATTATTCAGAACTGTGCTGAATTGCTTTTAGCTGACGATCAAACGCATGTACACGAAGAATTCATCTAATAGTGAGCAAAGTGAACCTGGGTCACGGATATTGATATGCCTAAAAAGATAATTAAATCGGCGATTCAGATTTACAATACTTACATAAGTAATACTAAGCTACATAAACTACACATTATATATGAAGTCGGCTAATTAAGATCGTAGCATCCAAACAGAAACTTTAAATCTATGACTTACCACTCCGTAGACCGTCCAGTGATTTGAAACAACTCCAGAGATACTAGATACCTCCAGTACCTCCTTACAGTTCTAGTTTACACCGAAGCAGCTGCGTTGCGTTAGTCTAATGAGGTTTCAAGGCATGCCTCCTCAGATATTGGGCGGATCAGCTATATCACAATAGGTAGGTAAAGCCCTTAGGCATATTGCATTCAGGGATGTCAAGCCCTAAAGGATGGATTTACTGGAACATGGAGCACCGCAGAAACAAGAGAGCTATGAGCGTAAAGATATAATACGTCTCTGTATCCGACGAATTAAGCCCGTAAGACAGAAATGATTGGATACTGACGTAACCTATGGGTTGGATGCCTAATCGAACGTAACCCAGCCCTTTCAGCAGATTCCACAGCCGGTAGATTTGATGTGTTTAAATGATTCTCTGTGAGACTTACAGATTACTGGATAAAATAATATAATGTATACTGAATTTGTCGCTGAATGGAAGTAGGTCTAGCAGGGTTTTCTAAATAGATACTTAGATTAGACCCTACTTATAGCGTAGATAATATTTGTCATCCATCTATTCGTTTCTTCCTGCAGTAATTATAGTTTCTAACAGCTTAGTAATTAGTTGTATTACGAGATATATTTCTCGTTCTTCTTTTTTAAATTTCAGTTGCTTTACTTTGCTTGAGATTTTGGAAGGTCAACAACTCCAGATTTTTATATTGATTAGAACAGGATTCACAGTAGTTTTTTTTATTCAAATCATCCCGATATTTTAATAAATTTTCGTTTATTAAATTTAAATCTATTCAAAGATACTAAAACTATTCAGTCAACAGCTTAAATCTAAGTGATGAGACCTTACACAATAATGGTGAGTTTATCAATGACACGATGTCCAGAGAAAAACTACAGCAACCATTGGTTTGAGATCGTACTTGAACCACTGTGATTTAACTGCAAGCCAAGAATTTTTGCAAAATTTCTCACAACTGTATTGGACTGGTAACTTTCTGACACCTTTCTAGCTAGCATCAGTAGTAAGTCATCCAAATACCACTTGCATAACTAAAATACTTACACTTAATCCTTTGCTCCAGCTCCTTATTACCCTTTTAACATTACACACCAGCTATGAAAAAGTTAGCGTGTACAGTTATACAGCAAGAGATATGGGTAGGTAGAGATACTATACAGCTGTTCCTTAGACAATGGCATTTTTATGTAATGATTCTTGTTTGACAGGAGGAAGTTATATTGCTCGACACAGTTGTAGAAGTCATATTCATAATATAAACTTAGGTAGGTACCTATAGGGTCTAGATATTGGAATCTTGTAGTTAAATCACAATGATTGAAACGTCCCATCCGTTTCTATTTCTGTCTCTGTGAGACTTACAGGTATTCTCAGTAGGCTGTTATAATCCACTTATAGTTGGCGCAATGTTCAAATTGTACCAATAGGATCGTGAACAAGAAATATGGACATTAACATCGTGCCTTATCTCTGTCACTCGTGCGACTAATGCTATAGCCCTCCCGCTCGCTCACCGTACCTCGTACCCACGCGAACGACAGGGGACACACGAGTCAGTGACCGATTACACGATATCCCTTCTGCCTTGACCAAAGTAGCTTAACAAGAATACCCGTTGAAATAGTGAGACACCACCCAAACAGATCGTAATATCGAAGTAATAGCTACCTGAACGCAATAAAGGCATCCCCGAGTTCGCCGCCTACGATGTGAACGCCACCTTCAGGTATCGAGAGGCCTCGAAAGTAATTCCTAATGTCCAGAGCGTTGGCCGACCACGGCAGGTTCTGCAGGCGTATGATGACACTCATGGTGACCTATAAAGAAAGAAAGAGAACTGTCCATATTGGTATTTAGAGACCGAGAGTTTCGATCCAATGTTTGGGATTCGAATTTCTCAGTGATTGGCGGTTTTCTTGTGATCTTACTTTTTTGTTTAGACTAGTAGGATCAGGTCAGGACCACGAAGGTCGAAAATGTACGTCGTAAAGCATTGTTCGCTATCGTAGCATAAGTCACGAAATACTCGATCTTATCAATCGTACCTATACCTAGTACTTACCTGAAGAGTGCCTTCCAGATTGTGAAGAAATCTTTAGTCAATTTATTTTCAACCTAAATTAAGTCTACATGGTACTCTTAAACTTGAGAACACACCTATACCTAGTTGATCAGGATAGAATATACTTACGATATTTTCTACAAGGGCGGCTGGTAGACATAGACATTCATTTATTTACTTTCATAGCTTATAATTCTATAAGAATAGAATGAGAGGTTTTACTTAAAGAGTGTGCGTTGAATCTTGTTCAATTCAGGAGACGAAAGTATTCCTCTCGTGAGTGTTCACAAAAAGAGGAACACTCTCATTAAGACAGCTTAATGAGAGTGTTCCTGTCGTTGAAAGAGTTTTCTATTTGATTGAACCGTCAACAGTAGCATTAGCAGAGCAGATGTAATTGACTTTTAATTCGACCCTACTGAGTGGTGGCTTCTTACCAAAGCCACCACACCATAATCATTCCTTGTACCTATCGTATATTGCAGCATCGGAAGCCCGTTGTTTCATAATGCAGAACAGGAGAAAGATCAGTTTCTCGCAGCAGACAACTTTTGCTGGCAAGGCAGCAAGGATATTTTTTAAGAGAAGTATTGTGATCATTTCATTGACCAGTATGGTGTGAAGTTTTATAAGAACTATAGATACAAGGCATCCCACATACTTTACTCCAACCAGCTAGCGATGACACGACGCCAGGTGAGACGTGGTATGATTGCGTTCAAATCTAATATGCATAACATTTCATAATTTTCAAAATGGGTTTGTATCCACATCTGAAGATATGATATTCAAGTGTGATATATCTATCAGACTTGAACACTAAAATTAATGACATATTTACATATGTGAATATAAATGTAATGGCTTCATTTTGTAAATTATGAAGTGTATACGTGCAGGCGACTAAGGTAACGTACCTACTTTAGCTAGTATGAATAAGATCCCAGATTCGTTTGATAGACAAACAGACCTTTCGGCCACGGAATTACATCATCAAACCAAAGCTCTCGCCAAACAGTACTCCAAAAATTTCCGCAAATTGATAGACGACTATCTATTCGCGTTTATTTCGGAGTACCTACCTACTGAAATGATGTCATGTTGGGCAACCCTTGCCTATTAACAAAGCATTACCACTAGGCCCAGTACACACCGTAAATGCTCTACGCAGCACAGCATGAACATCAGCCATCTAGATTTTGACCTTGCCTGTAATTTCATCGCCGACCATACACACGCTGTCGCACAGACATACGGTTAGAGACATTACTACCCATTCGGACCAAGCGGTTCGAATTCTCCTTTATTATAAACACTGTCGTTCTTACTACTAATATGGGTCTCTTTAAGGCAAGAGTGAGGTCTTCTAGAGCATCTTGTGTGAGACAACTGTGTGAGATTCTATAATAAGCTTCCTCAAAACGCCACCAAACTCTGCTCGTAAATTCAAATTGCTTAAACTTAAATAATCATTTGATTAAAAGTGCCTACAACAAAATTTGTGACTATATCGACGATAAGAACGCGTGGCCCAATTTTGCTATACCAGTTGACAGCTAAATGGAGATTTCTCAATGTTAACAAACTGCCCAATAAGTAGATAGGTAATAATAAATGTTTTAAGATAGTATTAAGTGTTTAGGTTTATGATGTACCTATCTAAATGGATCATCAAAAAATTAACCAGCCCGAGTTTCTTGCTGAGTTGCTCGAGTTTCTCCTTGTGTGCTGGTCGCGAATCCGAACAGGCGGTAGATTTGACGTTTCAAAATGATCCTAAAAATATATTAATGAATAAAAAAAATTACTTTGACTTTGTCGTGTCGTGGCTCCTCGGCCACATCGTCACTGGATAATATCAGATGAGCTCGCAGTTTGTTTCATCAAGTCCATAACCGTCCAATGTTGGGTATAAGCCTCCACCGAAACTTAGATTATCATTAATTGTATGTCTTGTAGTTGTTTTTTAAGCTTTCTTGCTGTTGAGGTGGAACGCGTATTCGTAATAACGCGATATTTAAAATTTTACATATGTGAACAAAACTAAGTCAAAGAAAAATGAAACACCGCGAATGCAAATGAATCACGAAATTCGAAACACAAAACACAGCCCACCGATGGGAACCTAGTAATAGAGACTGCGAGAACTCCCGAGCCCCCGAGAATGGCCACCGGGTTCTCAGGATTTATCGCGATCGCTAAGATCAAAGTGGCCAGTTCTACAAAATGCCAATGTACCTCAAAATCAAAGTCAAATATTTTTATTCATAAAGATTTTTAGGATCATTTTGAAACGTCAAATCTACCGGCTGTTCGGAATCGCGACCAGCACACAAGGAGAAAGGCAAGAACCTCGGGCTGATTAATTTTTTGATGATCCAATTAACATTTAGGTACAGTGTTTATAATAATTGAATAACATTACAAGTGTTACCTACCATAATCATAACTAAAAACTTAATATTATCTTAAAACATTGATTATTACATAACTAAGTACCTAATGGGCAGTTTCTTAACATTGAGAAATCACCATTTAACTGTCAACTGGTATAGCAACATCGGGCCAGCGTTCTTATCGTCGATATAGTCACTTATTTTGTAGTAGGCACTTTTAATTTAATTATTCATTATATACAATTTGAATTTACGCTTTAAGGGAAGCTTATTATAGAATCGTACACAGTTTTCTAAGAATTAATGATTTACTTTTCCTAAGCGATACCTAGGTATGTCAAGTTTATTTTTATTTCTAGTATTAACACTGTGTACATCACTTCTTTTACCAAACTCATCAATGTTCCTGTGAGCGTGCATTAGATTTTCATAAATGTATTGCGAGCTGACTGTCAGAATACCAATCTCTTTAAAACGTTCCCTGAGAGAGTCACGAGTTTTCAATTTATAAATTGCCTGTACAGCTCTCTTTTGCAGGATAAAAATGCTTTCGATATCTGCTGTATTTCCCCATAAAAATATGCCATAGGACATAACGCTGTTAATGTAACTAAAATAAACTAACCTCGCCGTGGTTTCATCAGAAAGATGCCTTATGGTACGTACTGCGTAAGCTGCCGAGCTAAGCCTGCTAGCTAATGTATTAATATGAATACCCCATTGCAACTTTGCATCGATATTTAAACCCAAGCAAGTAGTTGCTTCCATAAAGTTAATTATTTCCCCATTTAAAATAGTGTTAGCATTGCTGACTTGAACGTTAGGCGAGGTGTATCTAATGCATTTGGTTTATTTTTCATTTTATAAGAGGTTATTTACCGTAAACCAATCAAGAACTCAAGCTAGAGAAGCATTTACACAATCTTAATTATCTTTAGCCCTATCAACTCTAAATATTAATGAAGTATCGTCTGCAAACAATACAATATCACATAAATCCCCTACACAGGAAGGCAGATCATTGACATAGACTAGAAACAAAAAGGCCCCAAGATTAACCCTTGTGATACACCGATGTTAGTGGATGTTCCCGAAGATTTGCTACGGTTAATGTCTACTTTTTTAATGCGATTCCATAGGTAGCTACGCATGAGGCTTATTGCCTGATTCTGAATGCCATTGTGTTTTAGCTTTGAGATGAATGTGTCATGATCAATCCTAACCTAACGACCTTATATAATTATATCAGTTTCTATAGCAGTGTGATTTCCCACAATTCTAACTAAACTTAAGGTGCTCTAGGCAGCTAAAATCGCGGCAAGCTGTGGGTGGCGCATGCGAATCGTACATAAAACCTTTTTATAATTCTTATTCTGAGATCGCGTTGCTATAGGTAGGTAATGTGACCTTATGTTGGTACCTTTACTGGCACAGAACAAATAACATATTTACATTCGTCCTAATATTTATTCTGATTTAAGGGTGTTGTCTGACCGCTGCGACGACGACAAGCACACGTCCGACGTCGAAAGTGGTCACAGAGGTACTGATTTGAAAGGGGGGCGCGCGGTGCGCCTGTAATTTTTCATATAATTCATGATTAAAATTGATTTTAATTCGTATAAAAAAACTAGCTTGCCTTTAATGTAGATCAACATGTAAGCTATCATTTAAAATAAATCGTAAGTCAATATTCATTGTAAGGTAAAATATTTCCCTTGTAAATTTTGAAACATACCATTTTCAATAAATATTTTTATTAAGAAAATTTGGTAACATTTTTTACCTTTCGACAGTTAAAGAAACACAATTGTGGATAAACAAACAGGAAGATAGATAGACAAACGGACAAAACACAAGTCACGGCAAAATGGTTCTTTTGAAACCACCTGCGAGGCTCAGAACCGTAAAACAGAGTAAACTGACGAGATAGATCATCTCGTTATTAACCGACCATAGAGCACGAGATAATGAGAAAAAAATTGGTTGTGTTAATGTGGGCTAATTATATTTAAAAGAAAACTTAGGAATCCCATAATGTAACCAAGTATCTGATGGATGGTGATGGACAATCCATTGTTAAACACAGTTGCGGAGAATAGAGAAGAATCCATAATGGAGTTCATTTCTCTAAGTTTACTCATTTCCAAAACCTGCACTTGTAAATCTGTCAGACCACAATTGTTTATCTGGTTGTCATTATTTGATGAGCCCTGCCTGAAAGTATTTTTCATGTTTTTCCAACAATTTATTTTATAAAATCATAAAATAAGGTCACTTACAGTATGTTGACCTTTTGGCCCATACTGTGAGTGAGCTTAAGATTATAAACAACTCCTTATCCACCTGTGGATGTTGGGACAAATGATTTACACCAGGTTCACCTGCAGAGTTCAGCATCCACCAGAACACTTATCACCAATACTGCAATTGCTAACCGTGATAATAGTTGCTATTCACTCTAGATGAGGGTGGCATTGAACATTTATTTTTGATGACAGGGAAGCATGGCATGGCATTCATTTCACCTGCTGTAAATTTATTATACGGCCGTAGGTGGAAGCACACTTCACACGGAATCCTCAACGGTCTGAGGAACTGGTTTTCTTACCTCAAAATGCAGGAACACAACAATTTAGAATTGTTGTTAGGCAACAGACTTCAGTAACTTTTCAGATAATTCCTCAAGAAGCTTCACAGCTAGTGGTAGCTCTGACAAACACCTATATTCATGAGTCTTTGTGGCATGACACTCAAGCACAGAACAAACATCTATATTCACCACACATTTGTCCCGGCCTGGGACAAACATGTCCTGACAATGAGACAAGTTCTGGTTTTGATTACCACTGCTACTACCGGATGGGAATCAAACCAACAGTGCAGAAGGTAAGTGCACTAGCTAGCCAGCCGGTTTTAGTTATTGGCCTTAGACGCTTATGCTGTGACTTGCAACAACAGTAGCTTGTGTGTAGTGAAAGATACAAATTATCAATTATGATGCTAGTACTAGTTTTAACCACCTCCATGGTCTAGTGGCTCGCCCACCAACATTAGATCCAGAGGTCCCAGGTTCAATCCCCAGGGGGAGTACAAATATGTGCTTGGTTTGGATGTTGGTAGGACTTTATTTAAGTCTGCCTGGCTAGCTACCACCATCTTACCTAATTCTGTCACCTTAACATCAATTATAAAAACTTTGTGCAGCATTAAGGGGTACAAATTTTTGCAAAACGAATTTCAGTCTATCTGGCTCGACCAAGTTTGGCAAGTTATTAGGCAGCCTACTTGATGTTTCATCTATAAGTTTGTCAGACTACCATAACCAATACAACTCAGGAAAAAAAGTTGAGGTATGTTGTTGTATATGTGTATATAATAAATTGTTATTTGTTATATAAACATATTATATCTAGGCCCCAGAGTACTGCTATCAAGTACAAACATTGTTGGTTATTCATTTACAAACGGCATATCTGATCAAATAAAATTTTGCCGTATAATCCGTGATTGGGGTTTCTTGGAATACAAAATTTGTGACTGCTTTTGCAAAGTAGGTATCATCAACATCGAAAATGTCCACTGCATGCCATGGCTTTTCTCTTTTCTTGAAAGCTGGTATAAAATATAGAACGTTGGAAAGATTTGCAACTCACTGCAAACCGCCAAGTTGGTGACAATGACGCTATGGGTAGGCCTATCTAGAAACATTCTATAGGTAGGTCGCCCATTTAAATTATTTATGTGTTGAATCCGGTCACAGGTAAGGTACCCGAGGTATCTACAGAAGTGACTGTCAGACACTTGATAGGTTAGGAACGTTGGGATCCCTCCAAAACTTGCAATAAAAAGCGACGCCCATGGCGTGCCATTGCAACGCAAACCGAGCATTGTTACGTTATTTCACTGACTTACCCTTTTTATTAAGCTAGAACTCTGCAGTCAATCACGTATCTAGTATTCTAGATATATAAAGACATTATTATCGCCAAATAAACACAATGAAACTGATTCACTCAGAGTAATTTGCAATTGCTGGCAAATATTCAATCAATTCATCCAAAATTTCACGTTCGCAGATCACGCAACGCAACATGGAGGATCGATGGATGACATTGACATGACAATAATGAGATGACAGAATGGAATGAATGAGTCATTCAATTTATTCGGAATGATGTGCGTCGCGTGCGATACAGTTTACACTTTTACAGTTAAAAATCAAAATGGCGGTGTCTGTTCGTGAGGTCATTTCGTGTTCGTGTTCGTGGTGTTGTCTCCAAGTCTGCATTAGATGGATAACAGGTAAAGTATACTCTGAAAAAGGTCAAATTTAAAAAACAGAGAGATATGGTAGACAACGAATCCTTAGAACAAGAGAAACCCCGGACTCAGTCAAGCCCAAAGACTTATACTTACTAACTAGACTACGTAGGTACAAAAAAACATATTTACCTAGCTAAAATGAGGTCTATGTTTTAAAATTAGATAGATAGATAGATAAACTCTTTATTGTACACCAAATAACAAAAATAAACAGACAAACAAGAAATACACTTAAACCAGGTACAATGGGCGGCCTTATCGCTAAAAGCGATCTCTTCCAGGCAACCTTTGGATGGAAAGGATAGTAAAGAGCAGACAAAGCAGTGTGCTAAAATAAACATTAATTTATATAGCTACTTATTAATAATAACAAAACATACAATACATTACAAAATATCCAATCATTACTAAAAAATATATATAAATAGAAACTAAAACAGCAGTAGCGAACGAGACAACTTATCTCAAAGAGCGTTTTAAATTTTTAGACCAAGGGCACGTGAGAACACTTCGTTCTTCGTTCGTTCTACAGTGTTCTATGCTAATTCAAACACAAAACTTATCTACGTTTAATTATAAGTTGGTCGAGGAAAAGTAATGACAGCGTAAATTATTTTTTAAAATGTAGATTGTTTTGGAGAATATGACCGAAACGGGTAGTGAGTTCTACAAGCGCACAGCCTCAACAGTAAACGAATTAGCATAGAACACTGTGGTGTGACTCGGAATCGCAAGTAGAAATTTTTTCGAAGAACGAAGTGTTCTCACGTGCCCTTGGTCTAAAAATTTAAAACGCTCTTTGAGATACGGTGGAAAGGAAGGGTTGATAAGAATATTATATAAAAGGGACAAGATATGAAAATTTCTTCGAAGACGTATGGGGAGCCATTTGAGCTTAGCACGAAACTCGGAGACGTGGTCATATTTGCGCAAGCCGAATATAAACCGAAAGCATAGATTATGTAGACGCTCAAGTTTGTTGAGTTGGGCTTCAGATATATCAAGTAGGGCATTCCCTTGTAAGCAATAGCTAGCTAAAAGCGGTCCTGGCGAGAGGGCTCCCACTCATAGTGTTTCCTTGTCTGTCATATAAACAAACAATTCATAAACTTTGCAACTAAAAAAAAATCTAATTAAACCTGTTCGCTTTTAATGAAAAATGGTAAATCATGTTGTGTGACAGGGTGCAAAAATGAGTCCTATCCCGGTAGCAGCTTTTCTTTCCACGGGTAAGTAAAAGAAACAATCGTATTCTTTAGGGTAACCATTGATTTTGTTGATCAATGATTTTTTCACAATATCGCAGTAGTAGGTAGGTAGGTATTCAAAGATATACCGGTCACGGCCAGAGTTTACAAAAGGGGCAAAACCACAAAATAACTAATAGTACTAAATTCAGAAGAATCACTGTCTAACAAAAGTCGTGTTTAGGTATAAAATTGTACCTACTCTTACCACTTGCACGCGAAATTGAATCTTATTGTGTGACACTAGCGTTCATATTCCGTTTGGCACCGCTGACTTGTAACCGGTTTTGCGGTCAGAGCATAGGGTTCCCACTCGCCGATATAAATATACTTAGGTGGCTGGCTAGTTAACTACAAACAAACGCAACTATTACTGGATGGGCGACTTTTAGGTATGACAGCGCGTTCAAGATCTACAAACATGTATCGAATCAACCTGTTCAGTTGATCTGCGCGGCTTGAGACGGAGGTAAATGAAACAGTGGCAGGTAGATGCAGGATCGAAATACGAAAATCTTCATAAATAAGTAACTAGGTACCTAGGTAAAAAAACTATTAACTAAGTTGGTAGGCACCTAAGTTATAAGATTTCACATAATTATTAACTCCTTTAAACATCCTAAAATATATGTGTCCTTAGGTGTTTATAAATATATGTCTTATGATGTACATAGGTACAACATAAAGTTACAGAGTAGGTAGATTTTTATGTGATGGTTTGAATATAAAATGGCTTACCTTTCAATATCTGTCGGATTTTTTAAAATTTTACTGTAGCTACTCATAGTTAAATTTTTGTTTATTTTAACACCCGTGTACAACAGAACACTTTATATATTTTTATACGTTTTTTTTGTATTTTTATGTTTCGAAGTCATAATGTTCGATTTAAAAATCACAAAAATAACGCATGGTGACGATGGTGACGGTGTCATTCTCCCCGGGAGGAGGTCCAAACGTACCTAAGCTTCGGAGTGACACCCCCTTGGCAAAACCCTACACTTCGATTTTTCCCCGAAAATACGCACATTTTGCCTGCCCATCCAAGCTGTGACGAATCTCAGGAATTGAAATTGATTAAATGTATGGGTCAAAAATAATTAAACTAAAGACTTGGAAGCTACGGGAAGTCCTTAACCCTCAAGCACGTAGAAGAAAAGGCTACATTACGACAAAAAATGCGTAAAACTGTATTGTCCAGCAATGTATAAGAACAAATCAATAAAAAAATATTCAAATTTCCGTCTTTTTCCGTCCAAAATATTGTATCACGTTCATTTGATCTAACACTCATTTAATAATAATAATATGTGGGGATATCTCACATTTGACAAAAATACCTAGATTTTTTGTACTATATTCGGAGCAAAAGGTTTGTTAGGTTGTTGTCAAATTAACGGCAGGTCAGATGATACCTGTTATACACGGAGGAAAAAAAGTTCTTCCGAACTTCCGACCCTTAACCCAAGTGATGTTGATTCCGATAAAAATATACACACGATGTTATGGTTTATTTTTTGACTACAATAAATAAGGTAGGTGTAGGTAGCGTAGTTAGGTAGCATCAATAAAATCAGGATAAATAATAAGACAATCGTTTTTACAATCAATTTGTCCTGTGTTCTGTGTGGTCATGGTCACCTCATTAGAAAGGGACACACTACCTACGTGAGTCCTCTCGCGCGGACCCGTTTTTTCGCGATAGTGCACAGTCTAGTTAGTGAGTATAAGGTCAGTGGTCAATCCACCGTCTTACATGCGGGACGGCGGAAAACTTATGATGTCGACATTGTCAACCCTTGCAGTTGTTATTTGGGACGGAAAATTTAAACAACTCATCTGCCTCAGCTTTTATAACATCCATTATCTTTGTTGGAGAAGGCCGAGATTGCCACGGTAGCATGTTTGAAGTTCAAAGAAGTTCGTGGTGTAAGAGACGCTAAAGTTCTGTTGCAGGTATGTGAAGCAGGAAAACGAATAAGCTATTGACCATCCTTCATATAGTCCTGACGTAATCCCTAACGATTTCTTAACATTTCCTAAAATTAAGACAGACATATCTTCGTGGTCAAAGGTTCCAGTGAAGAAGCAGTTGACGCTCTCAAGTCAGCCATATTGAACACCCCCACTTTGGATTGGAAATGTTTTTTAGTGGTTCGAGCGATTGGAAAAGGGTATTAAACTAAGAAGGTATTTTAAACTCAATAAAAATGACTAGGTACTAGGTTCAGCCAATGCACTGCACGTCAACGCTGTGGAAGCCACGTCTCATATTATTTGATATGAATTGGATGTGTAATTTCAAAATTTTAAATAATCTATGATTGTATGGGACAGCGAAAATCAGCGCTACTACTGGGCCTTCTTATAAGGGCGATGGACTGGACCATAGATGTAGTATACGTAGATTGGCGATACAAAAGAGAATAGTGTAAGCATAAGTTAGATTGAGATAGTTTGGCGAGACCATTCACTCACACGCTATCGGCCTGTATAGGTCTGGAGTCAATCGTGACCGGAACAAATCCCTCCAATTTTTTTTAAATTATAGGTCTTAAAGAGAAAATTAGTGTTCAATAGACGTGAGCTATTATGGTTACGTGTGCAGCACGAGAATGTAACGCATATATAAAAGATGTTCAGCTACCTATGTAAATTCAATGTTTTAGAACTAGGTAGAGCAGTAACACTTTGGTACTCATGTGGATGGAAAAAAATGTAGTATTTTATACCAACAATACTCTGATTGTGTAGATATTAAATTTAAAATCATAACAAATAC
Organism: Venusia cambrica; assembly: GCA_951394065.1. Taxonomy (NCBI): domain Eukaryota; kingdom Metazoa; phylum Arthropoda; class Insecta; order Lepidoptera; family Geometridae; genus Venusia; species Venusia cambrica. The sequence goes on along the minus strand of OX596067.1, from coordinate 1,363,261 downwards.
GCGAATGACTGTTTTTTCTAACCTCACTTTTGACATATAGAAACATACTTTTACCGATTAAATTTATCGATATTTTGCTAACTGGCAAAGGTTCAACTTCTTTATATTCTCAAATTTATATAAGTAAAATAATATAAAATTATAGCAAAAGTGCAAAATACTTCTAAGGAAAATCTTGCGACATTCTTATAAATATTCGTTGTCTTTGGAGGAAAAGTAAGGATGCTATCGGTATCTTCTGTGATCTTTCCAAGGCATTCGCCTGCGTAAATTACGAAACATAGATTTCCAAACCTAAATCTATAATAATGTTAAACCTTTAAGAGAGAATATAAATTGTTGCGAAAAATCAATAACAATTTTATGATAATATTTAAGTTCATAATCACTTTGATACATTTACGTCAAATCAGGTATTATCGATAAACAAAGTATCAGGTGGTGCACGGCGCAGCACCAGTTTTTTGTCTTCCTCATCACTATTATAGTTTAGCCAATCTAACGCTTCTATGTAGTATGTTTTAAATCTATGGATTGGATCACTTACGGAAATTTTTACTCTTTGTTAATTACGGAAGTTATACTCTTTGGGCCACACAACTATAATTACAATATGATTACAATAGGTAGGTACATACCATAGAAGTAGTAGGTAATGTGAATTCCTTGTATTTACATAAAGTTCATTCGATGTGCACAGACATAATAAAAAAAATGTTCGTTCTTTGGCAATGTTCATCTAGCAGTGCTTCCACTGATATGAATTTCGCCCATTCATAAGATAATATGTCCTTTTAATTAGTCCCACGAAGCTAAATGCTTAATGGCTGCTGTGACCAATATTCCCTAAAGCTAGAAAAGAACTAAACTAATTTTAAAATCTGCAGTCTCAACCACATATGATATTTCATATGATATTTCACGTTTCCACAAATTTTCAAGACTTCAATCTTATTTACCCTATGTTACAGGGGTGTTTTCATCAAATAAAAAGAAAGTTAGTTGTGAAGTAGGTTAAAGGGGGTTGCTTTAACCGGCTATCCTGCAAGATAAACCAAGCATTTTAACATCTTAACGCTCCCTTTTGTTTTGAAAACCACCCCTATTAAAATATATGTTTCATGCATGTGCAGCCGATACTCTTTCAAATGACCAAAGTTTTCTAATCTCACTTAACACCCCTATTTCTCAAAAACTACCCTAGTGTAAAAAAAACTTTTTAAGCATACATTTCATAAAAATCGGATAACCGTAACAACGTTAAACAAACCTGGAAAAATCATATCAGTGCACTGACAGGCCGTGTGCGCATATTACTTACCTGCAATTTTTAACATTGATGAATGAATTAAAGTTAGTTTAAGTCTTGGTCATATCAGGGACGCTACCGCCGACGGCGAAGCCGATCTCCATTGGCTTAAAATTAGCTTCATGAGAACTAGAAACGATTTTTACTACCGGGTATGTGTCATATCCAAAATGGCGTTTCCCATCTCAAAAGTGTACACATGTTATGAAACCTATCCGTTCAGTACATTTGACGGTAAAAATCGTTTCTAGTTCTCATGAAGCTAATTTTAAGCCAATGGAGATCGGCTTCGCCGTCGGCGGTAGCGTCCCAGTATTATTTTAAAATTTACTTTTCCATTTATATACTAGGTATATTTATTAAATTGGTACCTACACAATGAAATAAGTTACCTACATATTTGAACAAGAACATAATACACAACGCGATTGCGTCACACTTTGCTGCCTCTAACCGTAACTAGTAAATAAGTTATTATATTTATATATACGTTTTAAGGTACATAATGAAAAGGGCCTTAGAATAAGTTAAAATAGATCTGTTTTTTTTTCTATTGTTTTCTGAAATCAAATGATATAAATAGCTAGTTTTAATTTGAAACTTCCAAGTCCAAGAATGTGCTTGGTTAAAAAAAAACGAAAAAATGGCAAATAAATAATCTTTTGTGGAAGCACTGCCTTGTTCTTGTCGCTTCGCTGCGTTGCGTTTGCAGTTTGCTTGTCTTGCGAAATGTCTTCCAGAAGTCGTGAAAATTAGAAAAAAACTGTGCTCGTATCCTAAAAATACTAAGAATTAACTATACTACGATAAACTATACCGTAAGTTATCCTATTCCTATTAGAAAAAAAACTTAAATTTCATGATAACACGCGTCCGTTTGTATTGTCAGAATGAATACCTACACCTATTTCGTAGCTGTAAATAATTGAATAAATCAATGTAAGAAGGCTGTAAGCTTGCATTCGTTCACAATAAAACAACTTTTAAGCAATTGGTATCCACATAGAATAATAATCTTATGAGGTTTTTATAACAAATATTATTAAGCTAAGTGAAACCTGCCGCTCAATTTGTAAGGATTCCAAATCCAAGAAATCAATACAAAAGCCGATGAATCCATAATTATTGTTGTTGATATAATCTAACATTGGCCTTGGATAATAACCGGTATGATTCAGAAATGACTTAGTTTATTATTTCGGAAAAGTTTAAAGGTTAGGTTTTTTCAAAATTACTGCATACATAAATAAGGTTACTGACCCTTTTCGAAGGTCAGTGATCCTTGACCATGTAGATTAGTTATTTTTTGATATATTTTAACAATATTTAAATGCTACCTAATATAGTTTATCTCAAAATAAAATTAGGTGTACCACAGCTTTCCTTGTTTTCTTACCATACATAGTTTTTACTTACCTATCATATATAAGGATGCTCAATTATGTGTATGAGGGAATTCTTTTTCAAAATAAGAATTTATAAGTAGTAATCTTATAAACTTACCTAAATGACCAGACTAACCCCTAACTCGCTGGCTGTAGACCACTAGCTGGTCTGTGAAGAACATACAGTGATTGTTTTACAGCACCCAACAAGTTTAGAAAGCCCTGGAGTACTGCTTTCTTCTCTCCTATACAAACATAGGCACTCTTATGGCACATCTAATTCAAATTTCACTTTGCAATCTGATAGGGATAGTCTGAATCTGCACCAAAGATATTTATTTTTGAAAAACAATAAAAATCGTAAAGTAATAAGGCAAAGAGTGGTTTTTATGAAATATATAGGTAATGAAATATATAGTATAGAAAATCATTTACATACATTTGTATGGTTGACTACAAAATACACAGATTATCTCTATCCTGCAAAATTTCATTGGCAGACAAATATGTTTGTATGAGTGGTATTACAGTGCCTGGATTCTGCTCATGGACACCATCCACTTGGTAATTTTAATTTTTAAATTGATACTTAAGCACTCCTAAGTATCAATTTATAACTTAAAATATGTATAACTTCTTAAGCAAAGTGACACATGAATTTAAGGTTTGATGGGAGGAGTATGGTTCAAGAATCAGTCTTGCAATCTTAAGTATTTTCATCAATATGATATTAAATAATTTTAATTACCTTACCAACCATAGATAGCAAGTTTTCATTACCCCTCATATCCTGTATGTACCAAAGACTTAAGTACTTGGATGAAACCTTTTTTTTTTTTTTTTTTCAGGTACAGCACCAGATATTAGACTTAGTATGTATATTTAAGGCAGTGATGCTCAATGTAATGTTGTAAGTAGGTAGTGCATCATATATACAGTTGGTAAAGGTGCAATCGGTTTCCGGGATACAATATGTTTGGTGGAACGCCAGTCAGTGGCTGGGATCGGGGGTTCAATATGATGGAGAATGTAAGTAGATTATAATTATATTGTTAATCAGCTTTTGCCGGTGTCCTAACCTAATAAATAGAAGTCTATGGCCTAGGTGTACACTATGTTGAATTACATATCTGCTCGGCCAGTTTGTTTAGTTGGGAAAAGTAACAAAAAAACAGACAGACAATTTCAAATTTCTTACAAAAGTATGGTATAGTGAAACCCACCCAGATTGGCTGCGGCCCTAGCAAAGATTTTCCTACAGTCTTCCTATAAAACCTGGTGCAGCCTCATCCATATATAAACTCAACATCAGTCACCTTGGACAGCTTGTCAGTACGGACTCTTTGGTTCACAAAAATCTTAAAAAAACTTGTATTCTAATGTTCGAAACAACCTAATAGATTCTACTGAAAATCTAGTTGGCTTATACAAAACCCAGCACTTTTTGTTAATTGTGTGTTCGCTAGAGTTCTGTTTTTTAAATTTTTCCATTTTTTTCACTTTGTTAGTTTATATTGTAGTCTTAATTTAATTTCAAGTTTACTCGTTTCTAAGGACTGTATTTTGTGCATGTAAGTTTTTCAGTTATTATTTGAAATACAAATAAGCTTTAATTAGCTTTACATTACACTAACTTGTATTTGTTATGGCAAAAAGGCTTTGGAGGAGGCTCTTGGTTGGTGGCTGTTGGCTGTTGATGTGATGTGATGTATTCGTAAATTTTCACCTAGATCTAATAATTATATGGATGTGTTACTGATCAAGTATGTAACAGGATGCCAAACCAATGATATGGTACCATCAAACCAACTGTAGAATTCTCTGCCAACTGAATCTAGGCCTGGGACTCTAGGCCATCCTGGTAGGCCATGTGCCAAGTGAATCACATCTTTACTTTTCTTTTCAAGTGAGTAAGGGGTTGAACCCTTGGCCACAGTGTCAGAAACAGTTGTTTTTCGATGTCTAGGTGCAACTCCGAGACGCTAAGCGATAGCGGCTACATCCTACCTGACCATCGGTTTATAGTTATACAACTAGGGCTAGGCTTGCCAAAATTTACAGGTATACTAATATGCCTAGTGGTCAAAATCTGACCACTATGTGACAACTAGCAACAAAAATGAATAGCACTCTTTCTCCATATACCTTTACTATTCCAAATCTCGTACTCCTTGTGCTCAATGTTATTTATAAGGGGTTATAAGTTTTCTCAAGTGGTTGGGAGTCACCAGCACAGGGAGGCCTATACCCTGCAGAAAGATAAGCCTCCCTGTGTTGGAGGAAGTCGGGCTGTATCAGGTATGTGAAGCATTTTTAAGAGTAGTAGAGGGCTCGACCGGGTAAGTATTAACACCATACCTATTTCAGTCGCCAAGCAGCATTGCTGTATTCCGGTTTTAAGGGTATGTCGCTGGTGAAATTACGGGCATGTGAGGCTTAACACATGCCTCAAGTGGGCTATATTCTTTGTGGATGTGACCTACGCAGTAAGGCATTGTTATAGGCAAGAGATGCACTTAAAATCATGTGGGCTACTTGCTTGTTCCGTAATCTCTTAGTTGTATTAAAAAAGTCATCGGCTTCACAATTAACCATGGTGTAGTTTACAGATTGTTAAGACTTTAGGAGATACTTTTCAAATGAAGATGAACCTACTTTTGACCATAATCTTACTTAGTCTAGAATTCACCTATTCACCCTCACTAACATACATATGATTATACATACACATATATATTATACATATGAACAGTCCAATGTAATTTTTATAAAAAAATAGCTTGAAAAAACTTTCAACAGCATCCTATTCTGTTTAATTTGTAAATAATGAACTAAAGAGTGAAGACTAAGAAAACTATAATTTCTAAAGCACTTAGGTTGCTTATTTGAGCCTGTTGAGGTCCAGACCTTGAGTCAGTGGGGCTCTTTTAAAAAATCTTTCCTGGCTTTTAATTGGGGCGACACGTGACTAAAGGGCTGGCTCTTATTCAGGGCAGCGAATTAGCATAGCTATTCAGTGTGGCAATGCAGCCAGTGTCTTGGGCATGCTTCCATCTAGTACTGGTCTTAAGTTACTTATTGACTAGCATATTGTAGAGTTTCCTGACCGTTTGTCCTTATGTAACCTGACTTCCCTTGTACATATTCTTTTGAATTGTTTGTGAATTAATATATATATATATATTACTCTGGTTGATTATTTTATTCATCTCAGAACTATGTAGATATGTACCGTAAATCGGTAAGGGGTTAATGTCACATGTTTCTTGTTGCCTGGCACACTTCCAATAGGGGATGGAGCCTTAATAATGGGTATTCGAGAGCGCCATTAACGTTTCCAAATAGAAAGGGTAGTCGACCTCAATGGTGAATAGGCGCAGGTTTTGCTCTGGAGGGAATAGGTCCTTTAGGCGACACTTTCGCTTGTTTTCAAGTGAGCTGATGATTAAATGCATGGATTACACCAATAAAGAGACAACGCAGACGTTAGTAGCTGATTCCAAGTCTTTGTGTAGGTATGCTCATCGTAAAATATGCTTGTAAGCACTCAGTTTTTAAAGAATAGATATTTCGTTTCCACGAAATATCAACCAGGGACGCTACCGCCGACGGCGAAGCCGATCTCCATTGATGGCTTTAAATTAGCTCCATGAGAACTAGAAACGATTTTTACCGATTTAGGTATGTGTCATATCCGAAATGTCGTTTCCCATCTCAAAAGTGTACACATGTTATGAAACCTATCCGTTCAGAACATTTGACGGTAAAAATCGTTTCTAGTTCTCATGAAGCTAATTTAAAGCCATCAATGAAGATCGGCTTCGCCGTCGGCGGTAGCGTCCCTGGGGCATGTGATAATTAGCAGAGCTTATAGCAAATGTTACCTACCTATCTATATTCTGGCATATTAATGTTCTTATTTCTAGTTTTTGAGCACACAGCCCGTAAGGCCCAAGGTGCTAAAGTGCAAAATTGTCGACGTCATGAAATGCGGCCCGTTTTATAATATTTTGGCCTCGGTTCAGATTTCACAAACTTTGCCAATTGGGGTCGCAACTCGGAATACACAAAAACGTTGTTTGATAGGCTAATTGGTTTTACATTAATTTAGATATACCAAAGTTATTTAGTTACAAAAGGTACGTTTGCAATGTTTTAGATACCTATACCAAAATTATTTAGTTACAATGTTTTTTTAATTTTTACCCGACCGGAAGGAGGATTGTTTTCGAGAATTTATGTATGTGTGTCTATCTCATTACACATTCGATAGCCAAGAAATTGCTTATAGGGTTTGACGTGGGGGTGTCCTTATAATAAAATTAATGTCGTATCTTACCTCTAAATGCCGGAATATAAAAAAAATACCACAAGGCCACAGAAGCGGTTAACATGTAATTAATGTATTTTATACTTTAATTTCTTAAATTATGTTTGCCACGGGAACAATATATACTAGGAAATTCTTACGGGGCGTTTTTTTTTTGTTAACACAAATGACTCTAGACGTCTAGAATCATAGAAACTTAAATGGGGCGAGGAAGATTATGGATTCTTTACCTTAATTATACTGGATTTTCCTAGTTTGTGTGCTTGATCTTTTAAAATTATATTTGTTCAATGGATTACCTAAAGTTGACCTGTTAATGATTGTAAAATAGATTAAAGTTGACCATTTCTTAGTAAACGAATATATATTTATCTTTATCTTTTTACATTTGGGCCAAAGTAAAATAATTTAGGTAATAACTTTTAAAAAAACTTCTTGACAGAAGTCAGACAATTTGACTGATTTATTATGCACAGCAAGAACTGTGCATAATTAATAAATCAGTTGGTAAGTACCAAAGTCCTAGGCATGAAATCTCAGGTAGTTTCAATATCCTTGTAGTAAAGAAGTGATTTTCGAAATTTCCATGGGATTACGGGAATGCCGCCGTCCCAGCATTCAATAGTGTAGAGAACGAGTCTAAAATATTAGCGAGCTTTTGACTGACGATTTTAACTCGATCTCATCGCCAAGGGAACCTTTTACGGTCTGAGGTAATTTTCTACACAATATATCACTGTCTTTTATTATATCCTCTGAGGGAATTTTCTTAATTGGAGGGTAGAGCATAGCCTCTGTTTATGCTGCTACATGCTTGCTATAATAAGGCATTTAAAGATGGATACAGTCGTGGTTTTTAGGTCCAGCTGGCTAGCTACCACCATCTTACCTAAGTCTTTCGCCTGAACAACTTCTAAACACCGCAGGACATATCGTAAAATGAAATCAGGTGACATGAAGGCCAAGTGCTTCCATGTCATACAATAAAAGCTTGTGGGAACCCCCTTATTAGCCTAGCCTATGGTAATACTCACCTCGTTTTTTGCGGATGCTCATTTCCAGCAACGATTAACGGCAGGTAGTATACATATAGTAGTATATAGGTAGTATAGTCAACGTTTTAACAGCCTTTCTGGTTCTCTGGTGGTTCTCCCACCGTTATCAGTCTAGAGGCCCCGGGATCGATCCTCAGGCGAGTGCAATTGTGCTTGGTTTGGTTTAGACTTTGAGTCCGCCTGGCACCATCTTACCTGAGTTTGTAGCAATAGCAACAATTCTTAATTTTTGTGATCCGATCCGGCGTTAAGGTAAATAAAGAGGTAAGATATCCAGTTCCTCAGACTGTTGAAGATTCTGGGTGATTTCACTCCCACCTGAGTGCCTAGTGCGAGTTGCGAGCGAAGCACACTCGATTCGCGTTTGCTCACCGCGAATGGTGAATACTATTCACGGAAATGGGAATGAGCTACGATACGACAACCCGCTGCTATGGTTTCGAGAAAGCGCGGTGCAAATAACCGAAGTTCGGCCGATGTTTTAATTTTCACCGAATGTTTGGCTGAAATTCGTATTCGGTTAAAACCACATTCGACCCATCCCTAGAGAATAGGTATTAATTTTCATACAAATCGTGGTAAACGCTAACGCGTTCGAGCAGGTATGGAGGAAGTTGAATACTCGCACCATGAACGTGACACAACAAAACCTTTATCGATCCACACAAAATTATAAACGGACAAGTCGATTGCATGGAAATTGTCAATAGCTTGAGCATTTCCGCACCAGCTCGATTACCAAGAAAAAAGCAGTTTAACCTATTTAACTTGCTCTACTCGCGCACCAACCTTGGAACACACTCTGTCATGCCAAGGATCTGTAATAACCATAACAATATATCAAACAATGGTGATCTAGATCTATCTATTCCACTACCTAAATTTATAAAGCAAGTAAAATCTCTCGCGCCCGTCATGATTCTATTACTTATAGTAAATATCGGTAGCACACCCCTTCACTTGAACAGCAATAAGAATTTTATTATCGGTACCTACTAATTAACCTAACTATATTTAGGTAACATATTGATACTATCTTGTAAAAAAAAGTTAACTTTGTTTTTATCCTGACACTTTTTGTACTTATTAGTATAGTCAATTCAATTCTTTTAAACGTATTCCAACGTAGCATAACATAAATAAATATATTTGTACACGCCGTATTTCTTATATGCTGTGTTAATTATAGGGTTTTGTAATACCCTATAATACCGGGCGGACGTATATATCAGAATATATACTTCCTGCTTTAACATTTTTTAAATGTAAATTGTATTTATGTGTTGGGGGTTGTCCATATTCAAGGAAAAATATAATAAATATAATTCTGTGGCTGCTCCGCGTGTTCAATGACACATTATCTATGCAATTTTATCGGATGTGGGTTCAATTCCTACCCAGGACAAACATAATATGTCGGTTGTATTTTTGTTCTGTGTTTGGGTGTTGTATTGTATCATAGGTTAACTTTAATTAATGTTCTGTTTTATTCAAAATTCAAATTAAAAAATATTTATTGGGAACTATACATTTTAAGGTACATACGTTGTATTTGGAACGATGACACTGCAAAAGTTTAATACAAAACTGAGTAGCAGAGTCAGCGCCCTCCTCCGAAAACAAATCAAATCAAAAAGTTCCATAATGAACTATGATACATAAGAAGATATAATAAGAGATAATATTAAATCTAAGAAATCAAACTAAACCTAAGAATATATAGAGAAACAAAGGAGGATCCTTTGTTTTTCTGCAAATAATTATATTTATTTATATTTAACATAAATTATAGTCGAGATTTCAAACAGGCTGCAGATTTGAAAATTCAAAATGATCCTTATCGTAAACGATATTTGATATTGGTTTTGAAGTACGTATTTAAAAAAGAAAATGATGTGTCGGACACACGATAGCAGTGAAACTTGTATAACAGGGAAACATTTGAATAATCTCTCACCACCCGACACAGTTCCCCACCCCTTTTCGTCACACAAAAAGGTTGCGGATCAGAATTTCAAAACCTTCCCATAAAAAGTTTCTATCTGTCTGTAAATATAATATCCCCCTATTAAATTTACATTATCAGAAACGAATGTCCTATAATAATATAATTATTTTTTAGCAGTATCCGCTCAGTAGCTTTTCTTTCGGCGTGAAAACAGCAATGTGCAACAAAAATGAAAATAAAACTGAATTGATAAATTTTGAAATAGTGGGGAATATATAATTTGTCCGTAACTCCATTGCATCGGAGACGCAGTATCCAAAGTTGTAGTTTTAGTACGATCGGGTAACTGGGTCAAGGCTAGTCAATTCGCCCCATTTTTTACGTCGAGTCGCGACCACGCTTGTTTGTTTAGTGGAAATGGAACAAGAGCTGGTATTAAGCTTTTAATTTGCATAATACTATTAGTGGATATCCGTACGAGAGCGAAATTACGGCCTAAAAGTATAACACTCGATTCATTATTTTTTTACTGCAGGGAGTTTCTTGGCTATCTCACCTGATTTTCAAGTTACGATAAGGCCGGAGGTGGAAGCGCATTTCACCCGGAATCCTCAGCCAACTGAGGAACTGGCTATCTTACCTGTAAATGCCGAAACACAACATGTGAAGAATTGTTGTTATGGCGACAAAATTATGTAAGATGGTGGTAGCTCAGACGGACTTAAATAAAGTCCTACCGCCAACCATGCCAATCTCTGGGGATTGAACTCGGGACCTTTGGATTTTACACCGGTAGGCGACCCACTAGACCACAGCTAAAAACTCACGCCTTTTTCCCCTTCACGGATTCATCTCAGGCCCCAGATTCTACTAAACTAATCGCTTGACTCTGACAGTGGTACCGTCGTAGAATTGCTACTATAGGTGCCTTCTGGTATTCTAATGGCCATTCTGCGGTCATACCATTGTCATAGTGAAGCCATTACTATCAGGTCAGTATCAGTAATCAGGGCCCTGATCAGATCTGCTCAGAGCTACCTAGTAGGCGTTCCTCATAAGATCCATATGAGGACCGCCTACTAGGTAGTCAGACGCACGGCCTAGCTTAGGTTCGGTAAATGCCCCAATTCGCTAGTATTCAATACGCGACAAGTTGCATCCCCTCGAGGAATACCAGCCATGCATACATGTCATTCGGATTTTTGGTCCCTTGTGGCGGCATTTCTCTCAGAATTAGCAAGTGAAGTGGTGAATGTAGCCTATATAGATCGCCAGAACCGATTACCGCTGGGAGTAAAGGTTTTTTTATTGCGATAACGATCAATCGTAGTGTGGGCCGCGAGGAGTCGGTGGATGGAGGTGGCTCAGCATCGCTTCGAGTTGATACCACCTAAATTCGCTTGGGTTTTTTTTATACAACTAGGAGACGGAACAAGCATGTAGCCCACCTGATGCCCTTGTGGCGTCCACTCTTGCCTATAGGCAATGCCTTACTGCGTAGGTCAAATCCACAAGGAACATAGCCTACACGGCACTGCATTGCGCCCGTCAACTTGAAGCATAACGGTATTAAGCCTTACGTGCTCGTAATTTCACCGGCAACCATAGCCTTCAAACCGAAACACAGCAATGCTGCTAAACGGCTGAAATAGGTATGATGGTAGTAATGCTCCGGACGAGCCCTTTCACAAGGGGCTCTACTACTCCTAAAACTTTTAAGAGTTAGGTTTTTTGGTTTCCTTTGATCTCAATGGCGATTAAGTTTTTCATCCGTGAAATTGAGGTTTTATTCGTCAAAAAAATAATTTGTGTTAGCGGTCACGAGCAACAGTAAACTGTTAGGAAACTTTCTTCACGAACAGCTATTACTTCAATGCAGTGCAAAGGCTTCCGAGTAAAAATAAACCCTGGTTTTATGCGTAACACTTTCTTGATAGAAAACAATGTAAGTAATGCAACATCAGGCCACGTATTCTCATCATTGATAAAGGCACTTACTAGGCTCTTTTTATTAGGCTTTTTGATTCTGATGCTGAGTAGGAGCGTTCGTTATGGCTCTCTCATATTTACCTTTATTACGCTATCAGGCCTGTAAATAAGCAGTCTTTGATCTTATTAATATCTCGCTATTATGACTACAACCTGTCACGTCGCCACCTCATTAGGCCCGTTTCGCCAGTCACTTCGATACACAAATGTATTTCTGCTCAGATTATCCTCCCCTTCGCGGAATCTGTCATTGTATGAAATTGCCCGTTTCAGCGCCGCCGATGGAGTGTATTTGCGCTTTGGCTTTACTTTTTAATTTCCCCCGCCAGTTGTGGCGTTGCGTGCCGGTTTGAGGTTTCCGATTGTTCAGTGGTTGCCGTCGGGTGAAGTTTTTAATTTTATTGCGTCGTTTCACGACCTTTTCCTCGGAACTATGCGTGGCTTGTAATCGATGCAAATCAAACTACGACATTACGAGCTTGCGAGCCAGGAAAACTTTCGGTTGAAAATCGTAAAGATACCGAGTTTGTACGCCCTTGCATGCTTCCGTAAAGATGAGAGCGGAATTCCGCTTGCGATTTACGATAGAATTTAGAAAGGTAGTAAATAGCACGCCCAGGCGAGCCTTAAGGTCACAAGAATACCCAGTCCTTCAGACGATCCGGTCTTCAGTTCCCATCGTCACTGCTGGATGAAGGTCCCTCCTAGAACGCCACTGAGCTAGATCTTTGGCCCTCTAATCCATTCTCTCTGCCTGCCACTGTGAGGACGTTGTCGCTCCATCTAGCCGGAGGACATCCTACACTACGTCTCTCTCTCGTCTCCACTGAAGGACTCGTTGACCCGACCGGTGGTCGGTTTGGTCCTTCGACATATTTGCCCAGCCCACTGCCACTTCGGCCTGCTTAAAGCTGTGTCGACCACATACGATTCAGGAAGGGCTACACCGCCATCTACCGGTCGCCAGTGCCTCGTTGGTTACTGCAGGATGCACCGCGTGCAGGTGAGGTTGACAGCATAGGTGGTAGTTGCTCCCTTACATTCCTTCGGTTCCCACTCCCAGTGTAGCTTAATTCTTAAGCCGCGCTATTCACCCATCGACCCGTATCATGTGTGTGTAAAACCTGTATTCAAAAACCTTTTCCTTCTTCCAGCAAATCCAAAACCAGTACAGAGGTAGAGGCGGTCCTCCGCGCTTTTGGGGCAGCATGTCAGAAGGCGGCGGGATATCAAACGCAGGGGGGGACAACGCCAGGACCAACCTCATTGTCAACTACCTGCCTCAGAGCATGAATGAGAAGGACCTGTATGGAATGTTCATGAACATTGGGCCTATAGAGAGCTGCCGGGTCATGAAAGACTTCAAGGTCAGTGTTTCTCCTCGACGGGTTTGTCAAAGTACCAGGGTTACATAAGAGTGAAAGGAAATATGAACCGAAGGAACCTCATAGCAAGCTACGATTATAGGGCCGATGGATTTCAAGGTAGGTCTGTTTAGAATGATGACACCAGGTAAGCATAAGACCAGAAGATGTATTGGAGCATCCTCAGGTATCCCACGGCTTGCAAGTAGCTAGCATTCAACACATGACAGGTTGCAAGCCCATCGCCGTGGAATACTAGCCAGAGGCACATGCCATTCGGCTTGTCGATCCTCGGGACATTCCGGTTTCCTTACGATTTGACCTTGAACGTCGGAGCTTGTGCATCTGACGCACATATGCTTCTGAATTACTGAAAAGTCAATTGGTGCACGACTGGATTTGAACCCACAACCTCCGGGACAGAAGTCGGGCCCAAACCCACTTGGCCATACGGCTCTTCTGCTTAGCTTTAGAACGTTTTTGACAGCCTCTGTGCTCTAGTGAGGTCAGAGGTCCGGGTTCGATCCCTATGGGGAAATATTGTGCTTGGTTTCGTTGGTGGTAGTACATAAGTCCACCTGGCTAGCTACCACCAACCTAAGTCTGTCGCCATATCAACAAATTCTAAAGTTGTGTTCCGTCATTTAGGGGTAAGATAGCCAGTTCCTCAGAATGAGGATTCCGGGTGAAGTGCGCCTCCACCTTCGGGCTTATCTCAACTTGTAATCAGGTGAGATGAAGGTCAAGCGCTTCCCCGTCGTACAAAAAAAAAGTACTTTTTTTGTGAAGGGGGTTTATTGTTGTTTCTGGCATTGCAGACCGGGTACAGCTACGGCTTCGGGTTCGTCAACTTCACACGAGAAGAAGACGCCGCGCGCGCTATCGACATGTACAACGGATACCAGCTGAGGAATAAACGGTTAAAGGTATGCACATAAGTGTATGTAGCTGAGGGATATGACCCAAAAATTCGGAATCTACGTCGGTACTCCCGTAGCTCAGTTGGTTAGAGCGTTTCCGGCTTTAGGAAAAGACGCGGGTTCAAACCCGTCGTGGGTTGTGAATTGTTGTGTCATAATAACATTTGTAAATGTATACACTTAACTTACCTAACACCAGTTTTAAGCGGTCTAAAAATATCAAAAATTACTAAGATAACTCGAAAATTAACCCCCACATTATGCAAAGCTTGTGTTATGAGAACTCCATAACACAAGCTTTGCTTCCATACATCCATAGGCGACGGTATGCCTGTTTGCCACCTTAGTAGTATTTTTTTTTTTCGCCTGCTGAGCATACAGGTATATAATGTACCTTACATTATATTTTTCAGGTATCGTATGCGCGGCCGTCGGGAGAGGACATAAAAGAGACAAACCTTTACGTGACGAATCTCCCGCGAGCCATCAACGAGGAGCAGCTGGAGGTCATCTTCGGGAAGTACGGACGGATAGTGCAGAAACACATACTGCGGGATAAGAACAACGGCTCGCCGAGAGGGGTCGCCTTTGTCAGGTGAGATATATCGGGAAGTACGGACGGATAGTGCAGAAACACATACTGCGGGATAAGAACAACGGCTCGCCGAGAGGGGTCGCCTTTGTCAGGTGAGATATATCGGGAAGTACGGACGGATAGTGCAGAAACACATACTGCGGGATAAGAACAACGGCTCGCCGAGAGGGGTCGCCTTTGTCAGGTGAGATATATCGGGAAGTACGGACGGATAGTGCAGAAACACATACTGCGGGATAAGAACAACGGCTCGCCGAGAGGGGTCGCCTTTGTCAGGTGAGATATATCGGGAAGTACGGACGGATAGTGCAGAAACACATACTGCGGGATAAGAACAACGTCTCGCCGAGAGGGGTCGCCTTTGTCAGGTGAGATATATCGGGAAGTACGGACGGATAGTGCAGAAACACATACTGCGGGATAAGAACAACGGCTCGCCGAGAGGGGTCGCCTTTGTCAGGTGAGATATATCGGGAAGTACGGACGGATAGTGCAGAAACACATACTGCGGGATAAGAACAACGGCTCGCCGAGAGGCGTCGCCTTTGTCAGGTGAGATATATCGGGAAGTACGGACGGATAGTGCAGAAACACATACTGCGGGATAAGAACAACGGCTCGCCGAGAGGCGTCGCCTTTGTCAGGTGAGATATATCGGGAAGTACGGACGGATAGTGCAGAAACACATACTGCGGGATAAGAACAACGGCTCGCCGAGAGGCGTCGCCTTTGTCAGGTGAGATATATCGGGAAGTACGGACGGATAGTGCAGAAACACATACTGCGGGATAAGAACAACGGCTCGCCGAGAGGCGTCGCCTTTGTCAGGTGAGATATATCGGGAAGTACGGACGGATAGTGCAGAAACACATACTGCGGGATAAGAACAACGGCTCGCCGAGAGGCGTCGCCTTTGTCAGGTGAGATATATCGGGAAGTACGGACGGATAGTGCAGAAACACATACTGCGGGATAAGAACAACGGCTCGCCGAGAGGGGTCGCCTTTGTCAGGTGAGATATATCGGGAAGTACGGACGGATAGTGCAGAAACACATACTGCGGGATAAGAACAACGTCTCGCCGAGAGGGGTCGCCTTTGTCAGGTGAGATATATCGGGAAGTACGGACGGATAGTGCAGAAACACATACTGCGGGATAAGAACAACGGCTCGCCGAGAGGGGTCGCCTTTGTCAGGTGAGATATATCGGGAAGTACGGACGGATAGTGCAGAAACACATACTGCGGGATAAGAACAACGGCTCGCCGAGAGGCGTCGCCTTTGTCAGGTGAGATATATCGGGAAGTACGGACGGATAGTGCAGAAACACATACTGCGGGATAAGAACAACGGCTCGCCGAGAGGCGTCGCCTTTGTCAGGTGAGATATATCGGGAAGTACGGACGGATAGTGCAGAAACACATACTGCGGGATAAGAACAACGGCTCGCCGAGAGGCGTCGCCTTTGTCAGGTGAGATATATCGGGAAGTACGGACGGATAGTGCAGAAACACATACTGCGGGATAAGAACAACGGCTCGCCGAGAGGGGTCGCCTTAGTCAGGTGAGATATATCGTTACTTTAAGAAGTTGGGGTGTCCAGACAGCCTGAGCAAGGCTCCAGGCCCAGACTCAGGATAGCAGGGGGATGGCAATACACAATACACCCCAGTGAAATTCCCTAACTGGAATTAGTATGCATGTATTTATTGTAATGTTTTTTAAGATTTAATGGATTTGCTTCATATATTAACCTAATTTGTGCAATCTTACATATTTAACATTATCTTTTTCTTTTATTTTATCTTTATCTTTTCTCTTATATATTATTTATCTTGTAAGGCCGCCCATTGTACTAATACTCTGTGGGTACTGTTTGTATTGCCGAATATAATTCGTGTGAACAATTATTACAGGACAGGACATTAATATCACACAGCGCCATCTAGTCCCAAACTAAACAAAGCTTGTAATTTGTAAATACATACTTACCATACAATTCAACACACAAAAAAGTCCAAACAAAACATGACAATAAAGTTTTCAGTCATTCATTCAACCAAGTGTTCAGTCATTCATTCGACGAAGTGTTCAGTCATTCATTCGACCAATTGGAGACTTTTTTAGTACGTCGGTAATAGCTTGAACGAATATGTAATGATGAATGAACGTTTTCAGATTCGACAAGCGCGAGGAGGCGCAGGAGGCGATAGCCGCGTTGAACAACGTGATACCGGAGGGAGGGACCGACCCGCTCAGCGTTAAGGTGAGTGAATGATTAAGTAAATAATCAATGGTTTATTGGTCTGTTGAATCATGGTACGTACAAGACTCATAATGTAGTAATGGTATCACGGATTCCATCTAGTAGGTTTGTTTTTTATACAACTAGGAGACGGGACAAGCAAGTAGCCCACCTGATGTTAAGTGCGTCTCTTGCCTATAACAATGCCTTTGCGTAGGTCACATCCACAGAGAACATGGCCTACACGGCAGTGCATTGCGCCCGTCAACTTGAGGCATAAAGGTGATAATCCTGGCGTGCCCGTTATTTCACCGGCAACCATACCCTTCAAATCGTAACACAGCAACGCTGCTTGGCGGCCGAAATAGGTGTGGTGGTAGTAATTGTCCGGACGAGCCCTTTCACAAGAGGCTGTACTACTCTTAGGTACACAGACACTTCCACTTAGTTCTACAGCATGCATTATATAGTGTTTCAATAAGTTCAATCTGAGAGTGATCGATTAACATACAATTAAAACAAATAATTCGAACCAATCACACGTCAATGTTATAACTAAGATTTAAATCGTGTCAGTTAATAATTTGTATCATATAAGGTTGTCAAAAATTAAAATTGAATGTCAAAAAACATAAAATTTACAAGTCATTTAAAAACCAATTCACAGAGTAATAAACTTTTTGCGTTAGATATTGAGAATGTGCATTTTTATACATATTTACATTATTGATGATTCGTATCGTATAGATGACACAATTTTGTTATAGATAATTGGTGTCATACAGAATACACTCTTACGCAAGAGCGCTGTTTTACATTCGTGATGATGTAAAGTACCCAAAGTCAAAGTTTCTTTATTCATTAAGATTTCTTAGGATCATTTTGAATCAAATGTACCGCCTGTTCGGAATCGCGACCAGCACTCAAGGAGAAGGCAAGAAACTCGGGCTGGTAAATTTTTTGATGTTCCATTTAACATTGAGGTATATTGTTTTAAATAATATTATAAGTAGGTACATCATAAACCTAAATACTTAATATCTGTAATCAATTATTAATTTGTCAAATATTACTACAATCATTACAATCGTGTTTTAAAAATGTAGGTACCTATCTAATAAAAATAATAATTATTACTAAAAGCTATAATGACAAAATAGCAATAAGATTTATAATATATACAACGTTTACAAATAATACCATTTTTGTCACCGAATT
Source organism: Venusia cambrica (assembly GCA_951394065.1). Lineage (NCBI taxonomy): Eukaryota > Metazoa > Arthropoda > Insecta > Lepidoptera > Geometridae > Venusia > Venusia cambrica. Next base: position 1,344,903 of record OX596067.1, on the reverse strand, counting down.
TCACACAGCGCCATCTAGTCGCAAACTAAGCATAGTTTTATGGGATCTAGTTTTTTAGCCTTCATCTCACCTGGTTACAAGTTGAGATAAGGCCGAAGGTGGAGGTGCAGAGCCGTTTTTCTCTTTCCTAAAAATATTTTCTTCGCACAAATGTTTGTTCTGGGTCCTTGAACCCACATTTGTGTAAACTGTGCCTCAGAAGGCAGAGTCACTACCAACGGAGCTATGAGGCTGACAGTAGCGATGGTATCATGTTCCAGGTGGCAGAAGAGCACGGGAAGCAGAAGGCAGCTTACTACGCGGGGTGGTCGGCCGGCTTCCAACAGAATCGTGGTGAGTTTCTATCACCTACTCAACAACAGTTCATTATTTTTATTGTATGACAGGGAAGCGCTTGGCCTTCATCTCACCTGCCCCCTCAGCACGGGGCGGGGATAATTTTTTTATCCTCTGCTTTTATCAACCATCGGGAGACAAAATGCTCTGACAAGGTGGATAAAAACAGAGGACAAAAATTTGATCTCCCCGTGCTGAGGGGGCTGGTGTCAATTTATGATAAGGCTTAAGAAGGCCACTTCACTCCGAACCCTCAACGGTCTGAGGTACTGGCTCTTACAAAATTCCAGAACAATTTAGAATTGTTGTTACGGTGACAGAATTAGGTAAGATGGTGGTAGCTAGCCAGGCGGACTTGAAACAAAGTCGTCCCACCAACCAAACCAAGCACCAATTTGTACTGCCTGGGGATCGAACCCCTCTGGGTCTACAGAGGTGTTCAAAAAGGTTATGTCTCCTTTCCGGAAGAACATTCATACCTGATGGTAAGCGGCTACCATAGCCTATGGATGCTTGTTACACCAAATACAAGACTTTAGTATAACATCCCTGTAAGATATCTTAAAACCCCCAAGAAACCATACAAGTTAGAAGTTAAAAGTATTTGGTTATTCTTATCATGGACCCCTGAAACACATTAATTGTCACATTGTCTATGAAGTAAATAAGATACATGTCTGTGTCTTCTTATTTGTGTTGAGTTAGGGTTGATGATGTATACCCCTATTATTTTTTCATTTGATGTTTTTAATGTGTTTTTAGTATGAAAACTAGTTTTTGACTCTGAAAATACCCCGGAGCACTGTTGATGCTAGCTCTCCAGTACAAACGTGGCTCGGTTGATTTAAATTAAAATTTGCTGGTATAAGCATAATATGTGACTTTGCTGCGTTACTACTAAAAAAAATATTTAGAAATTGTAATGCACCGCTGACACAGATTATCTCTATCGAGCGATAAACTACGTTTGTATGGGGGTGCGGTACTGTGCCTTCTTAACTGAACCATTTAATTAAAATAACGGCTGTTTTTGGATGCCTTATACTTTTTGGCAAGGTATGTAAGTTTTTTTATTACTCTGGTGGAAATAGTAAGCATTGCAAGGTAATCGGTTAACGTGGCCTAAGGATGTTGGTTGTGAATAACTTATATATGTTTTGTTGTATCTCTAATACAGTGTTTGCTAATTTGAACAACACAGTATTGCCATATTACTAATTTAAGTACTTGAAATATAGTACATTTGCTGAACTGGAATGGTACTAAAAACATACTATGGTTACCGAAAAGGTTCTATTACTTGGTGGTAATGGTAGCACTTCCTTAACGAACCTTTAGTCAGGAAGAGCTCCTACACTATACTATATTCAAGTAGTTACTTTGTTAAGAATATGAAACTGGTGTACTTCGTGTTAGTAACATGGGCCAATTTGTGAAGACAATCTTAAAATATTTTATTTATAGTTTTTTTATGATAAATCTATACCTGGGCCTCGATTCACGTTTGAGTTTAGATCTAGATTTTTTTTTGTATAAACAGAGATAATATTTGAGTAGGCACTATGCATCATACATACGCAATATAACATATATTTCTTAAAATTCCCCATTCAGTGTAAAATATCCTCTGCTTGGCCTCATCCTCCCCTAGACAGGGTCGGTACTACATATTTTTTCTTCCATTCGCTTCTATCAGCCGTCTTCTCATCATTTAATGTTTGTACATGAATATCTCTTTAAGGCAACCTGTAGTAAGGCTCTTTCATACAAAAATAGATATATTTCGAAATAGCTTTTCCATTCAAATTAAATTTGCTGGTTTAATAAGATAGAGAATGTAGGTTTGCATCGCTACACTATTTCTAAAAACACTATCAAAACATTTTGATTCAAAATGTTTAGCAATGCAAACCTAGAATTATCCTCATCTAATGAACCTGTATAACTTCTATAGAATAGAAAGTGCCGTTTTGATATGAATGGCAAAATAAGTTTTTACTGGAGAGCGAAAATCTGAGGTACTGCGGAAACCTCGTTTTTTATTTTTAAACTTACTATCATAAAATATATTTCCATGTTAAGTATCGACGATATTGCGAGTTTTAAACTAACATTATATAGTTTAAGACGCCAATATCGTGCCAGTGATGAGACACAGCCCCTTATCCTTTAACCTTGCGCACGCTGCCGGATCCAGCTCCTCCGGTGCCGCACCGCCACCACAGCCTGGACCAGCTCGACATGCTCCACCGGCAGGAGTGGAGCTCCACCAACTACTCTGTGTACCCCCACACGCGGCACACCCGGCGGGAGTTCCACCAGCCCAACTATACCACCCACCACCGACCCTTCTGAAAAGGGGTGTACTGTAAAAAGTTCCGCTTGTCCGATACGAGGATATAGTTTTAAGCGGAGGACATTGTGTGTTTTGTGTTCTCGTTTGCGGTGTTGCGGGATCGTTTGAGGCGGCCATGTTCTTGCTCGGTCGGAGTTGTGGGATCATTTTGAATCGTTCACTTTTTGTTTATTCTATAAAAGATGCTTGGAACCTGGAACAAGTAGCCTTCGCGCTCTCTCCTTGTCAAATTTAATCAAGATCCTCGTATATCGTAATGAACTGATCAGTGAGCGAGTGAATGAATGAGTGAGTGAGGGAATGAGCGAGTGAATGAGGTCGTATATCGTAGTGAACGAATCAGTGAGCGAGTGTGGGAATTAATGCACTAACGAGTGAGCGTATGAATGGATGAGTGAGGGATGTGTGATTGAATGAGGGCGCTACGTAAAATTGCACATTGAAGTTGGCAAATTTGGACTATTTTTTCTTCGCGTTAATTATTATTTTGGACGCGTATATACCTACAGCACGATTTTAGTATCATTTTGAATCGATAACCACCGCTTGCTCGGAATCGCGACCAGTAAGGAGAAAAGGTTCTTGTTTAGGGATTCGTGTTCGTGCTTTCCATGAACTGTGTTATCACCGACTTTATTGATACTTAGGAACCGGCATAAGTATGTATAGGGAAATTAAGAGAGTATGAGCATTTGATTTTACAATTATCTACAGTCATCAGTACAGTACAATTATCTGATCAGGTTGATTTCTTAAATGACTCCTGCAACGCCTATAAGATATTTAGCTAGAACCCTCTCCACTGTTGAATTCCAAAGCTTTTCGCTGTATTTTATGAAACTCGAGTGAAAGTGTAAATAGCAATGCACGTTTGTGATTGGAAAATTGCTCGACGAGCTCCATTCCTTACCATTCCGTATCCGCTCAATTTGGGTCTTTCATAAAGCCTCATTTACACCGTACAAGTCTTCCGTGCGGTTCTGTCGTCATACCTTTAGAATGTTACGTCCACCGTGCATGCTCCTTCGGTGTAAAGGGGCTTTACAGTGTAATTATAAAAAAATATAAGTATAAGAACAAAGGGACCCTGTCTCAGCACAAATTCAATTGTTATCTAAATTTCTAGAAATTTCTAGGTATAGTTCTCGTTGTTACCCTGGCACCTTGTAACTCTATCCCTTCTAGATATCAAGCACACTTTTCAAAATGTTTTTCGATCCTCTATTCCTATATTTGGGCACTATACAATACCAAGAATGATTGAAAGATTCACGCTTGACAAACTTGATTCACGCAAGTTCTGGGCACTATTTTTGATTTTCACTGCAAATCTAAACGTTATGATATAGAGTTTCGTTGTCAATTCGTTATAAAACTGTTTATCGTTATAGCTACATATTTAGCTAACGCAATAACGTTATATCAATAGATGTTTGTGAAAGTGTAACGGTTACGGTGTGTTGATTTATATGTGTCGGTGTTAGGTTTTTAGCAAGCGCTTGTCGTATTGAATGCTTATGTTTAAACCTATGTTGTTTTTTAAATACACAACGTAACACTATTCAGAAAATAAACTACTGGCTATCTTTCCTCTAACAGACTTAGGTAAGATGGTGGTAGCTAACCAGGGCGGACTTCAACAAAGTCCTACCACCAACCAAACCAAGCATAGTATTTTCCTGGGGATCGAGCCCGGGATTACTCGATCTGACACCGGTGGGCGAACCACTAGACACAGAGGCGGTTGAAAACGTATCTGTTAAATAACATTATAACATTTATTTCACTGATATTTCATTTTATAAACTGAGTCGGGAATTGCATAATGTTTCTTACATGACTATCTAGTATGTTAGTGCAGCAAAATGGTAATAATGTTTATTGATTTAATATTTACACATATTAATATATTGTATATATATTCATTTACAATATGTGAAATCTATATCATCATAATTTTGATGTAAACTTTGGGTTTATTCATTCATAGTGGATCATTCTTTACCAGGCAGAGATAATATCAAACCTAATACTTCAACTTATATGATGTTTCATAGGCGGAAATAATAAGCGTTTGATACGGCGTAGTCGCCTCAGTGACAATACAACAGTGGTGATTTGTTCTGTAGTTTCGGAGTTTAATACGCGTGTTATTCTTGTTCCCTTTGCTGTCCGTACCTCCCTTTTATAATGATGAGCGTCGGTGTATTCATTGCTTGCAGCGAAGTAAAAATAAACTAGTTAATAGCTAAATTCAAAACGTGTATTTGTAACGTTGCGTTTCGTTGCAACCTGCAAAAATAACAGTTTTCACCCTTCACATTTAACTGTAAGTGGTGCTTTTTAAATATCCGACGCCCATCGAAATGTATCGTCCCTTTCCTAGGATAATGTTTTGTTATAGAATAAAAACAAAATAATGTACATGTATCTTAGTATAATGTAGCGGTTTTATAAGGGACACAAGTTCAGTGAGGGTGTTCTAAAACTTTAACCTTTTGCAATGTAATAACGCTGGGTTTGCCTTAGATTTGCTTTAAACAAATGTATATTTTTCTAAAACAGCGACAGATAAATAACGTCTGATAACGTTTTTTTGATAACGGTTATTATCGATATCCTCACTGGACGGATAATTCGTAGGCCTAGGATGCTAGAACTAGATTCAAATGTGAATTGTGCCTATGGTAGGGTAATCATAAGTGTGAATTAAAGTTTTCTCGTTGTATCCAAGATTTAACTGCTAACGTAATATAGCACGTTGTAACTTGGGGTGCTAACCTAAAAATACGTTATACGTTAGCGTAATTTTCCTCATTGAAATACTAATTTCATGTTCAATTAATTATTAATTGTCATGTCAATGTAGTACATAATTATTGTATGATTAGCTTAAATACGTTTTGGACTACTAGAATTGTGTGTAAAAAAATATTTTATTATCTGAATAATTTGGTTACATTTCTATCGAAGCGGTTTTGTGATTTCAATATTAGAGATTTCAATAGATTGCTCAATAAAAATAAAGAAGAAACGCGAATAGTTCAAAACTAGTTATTATAAAATAACGTTATGTAACAGTTTTCCATGCTGTGGCTTTTAGCATGTCCCGCGAATAACTTCGAAATATTTATAAGCTTTATACAATTCAATATTAGTTTAATATTTGTCATAAAATATTATGTTTTGTCTTAAGATTATAAAATAAAATAAAGACAGTTGTATTGGCCTTACGAATATGAATATTGTACTTATTTAGATATTTATAATCTTATGATACTGAATCAATTATATGGATACGATTTTTCTTAAATTTTTAGTGTTAAATAGTTGTAAAATAAGATCTAAAGTAAAGTTTTATTTACATTTCAAAATATTTGCTCCAAATGCTACTGATATAGATGCGTGTTTAAATATTTCATTCCAAAAAATATAATAAGTGTTCAATATTCTTCACCCTCGCAAAAAAAAATAAGATTATTTAAAATCTTTAGCAAATATGTTTGCCTTCCAATAATGTAATGAATATTTTTTAAGTGAATTATAACTTATATATATATATACTTATAGAAGTACATTTAATCTAAAGGCAATAAATCTGTGGTTAATTCAAACAATTACTCCTAATAAATAAAGAAACGGTTAAATAATGAATTATTCAAAATAGCGTGTTACAAAAAACGGATGGTTTCTAAAATATAGTATTTTGTGATTGTATTTAAAATAATTAAAATAGGTCTTAACACTGACGCAATATTCTTCCAAATTAAGGCCAAACGGTTATAGTTATGAGACAAATAAATATTATTCATGATTATCGAATTTTAATTATAACTAGTAAAACGCCCGGCACTTCCCGTCGTCCCGTGGGAATTTCTTGCAGTCCTAAAAGCTACCCTTTGCGACTTCCGGCAGGCTGCGCGTTGATTGCCAGAAAAAAAAGTCAGTCGGCTACATGACTATTTTATATGTCGCACACCTAGATCAAAACTATTACCTTTATCATAGACCTTTTATTCGATGATTCTATAGCTAAACGCAATTAACCACGAAGACAGATTTAAAAAAAGCTCCATAAATGGCTCAATAGATGGCGTTAACCTCGTCTTGGTGAATAAACGACTTTCAACTTTGAGTTGACTCTCTTTTGATTGTTGAATGCAAAAATATAATTCACTGTCTTTTTTTAAAGCAAATTAACAAACGAAGCTTTTTGAACGTCGTATTCAGATGAAATGTACAAAAAATGATTTGTACAGAAACGAAAAACCAAAACCGAAATATATCTGATTTGGGGGGTGAACACGAGCTTACACACAGAAAGTAACACCAGAAGAAATAAATAAATTTCACACAACGCCATCTAGCCCCAAACTAAGCATATATATGGGAACTAGATTACATATATAATACTAAAATAGTATTTTTTTAATTATTTTAAATTTCTATTGTCATAATAATGTGGTAGGTAATAACTTTTTTGATTCAAAGACTGAATGATTGTGATTAATGAAGCGAGTTAATTTTTTTTCCAGAACATTTATTTTCTTTCCACTTCAAGTTTTTCATAAAAATCACACAATACAAAGTAACACTTCTTTATATTAAAATTTAAAATCTACTTTTGAAGAAAATTCACTAACCAAAATGTTTTGTGTTCCATAACTTATTGAAAAAACTTTATTTTTTCACCAAACGTTTTATTAGTCCACTGAAAAATTTGGTATTTTGATTTGACTTAGTTTTATCTAGGTGTGCGATATATAGATGAATAATAGAATTTATATTCCGTATAAAATGTAAGTCAAATTCGAGCACTGTGGGTCAAATTCACGGTCCGCACCTCCTATACTCCGTGTCAGTGAAAACACACCCATATTCATTATATTCATGTGTTTCTATATTATAATAGTGCCTTTAATAAGCTGTTTCTGGGTAAGCTCGCTCCATCGAAGACCTCACCCTGATCCAGGTAACGCCCAGGCGAGTCTCAAGGTCAAGCTTACCCATTTCGCATAAAAAAATACAGTCACTTGTAAAAGATTCAAATTACAATGATAGGTGGCATCAGTTGGTAGACGTTTTGCGATGCAGGTGATATTTCGCCTATTATAATAAATAAATTATATTTCAGTGATTTGTTTGTAAATGAAAAATGTTTATTTAGACAGATATACTTTTTACAATTATGACTAATATCTTATAATTATTATTACCAATGTACGACCTACACAGGATAGGCCTGTGTTTGTCATACATACAGGTTAGCAATAGTTTGAGCCTCGTTTTTTATCTGTAAGAGTATTTATAGGTAGTTACGTTGTTTCTATAGAGTTTTCTGTTAACGTATTACCCCCTTTTCAGGTGACTATGCTTGGAACTGTGGCACTTGCCCGGAGCAATGGGATCAGTTCCCCTCCCCCCCGCCGCCCCCCATCATTCACCCTGCTACCCCTAGAAACGGCTGCCGCGCCCCCAGCAGGCCACCTTACCCGAACTTCCTTCCGGGTAAAGGTAACCTCAGGGCCAGAGGTAGGAACCTGCCCTGGGCTCCGGAATTCCCCGACCAGAGGTTCAAAGGACAGCGGTGTAGAAACGGTCCTGCACCATATTGGTAAACAATCTTCCTTTTATCTTATACACTATACTATGGTTTATAGTATTGCAAGTTTTTCGTGTAAAGTTTTAGGCTTTGAAGGCCTGTTTTGCAGAATGTTTCTTCAGAATAATGTACTAGTTATTATCCGCCGTTGTAGACGGCAAGATTAGTGGGCGATTTTGATCTTATATTATATGAAATGATTCGCTAGATTAATTGACGCATGCTTTTTTTTTCATAAGATTCTATACCCGATAGACTTGGCAGAATTATAGGTTTGGTTGGTGAAAACTTAATGTAATAATAAAATGTAGTTTCATTATACTTGCAACTTCGCTACCTGCTATCCTGTAGAACTTATAAAACCAAAACTAAGATGTGGATTCAAGGTCACCGGGCTTAGACTGCCGATTGGCTAGATTTTATATATTTGGATTTGGACACTATAATTGTAAAAGACTTTATTTTATGTATGAGATGAATGAAAGTAACAATGCTCATGATTATGTGAAGTTGCTGCATTGAGAATTGTCTCATTTGATTGTAGACATCCCAGCGCTCGTATTTTGAGAGGTAGCTCGAAATTTTACCCATTTACTCAATGGAAACTATATTAGCGCTTCTTAGATGTTATACAGCTATTCATTTGAACACTAGAGAATTTGGCCGCGTCTTCCCTTGCATGGAACACGGATAAAAAGTAGCTCTTGATGTTCCCCATGGCGTACACTATATCCATGCTGAATTTCATTAAAATCCGTTCAGCCGTTTAGTCGTTATAAGGTCACAAACACACAAACAAACTATTTAAAAAATACCGTAACTTTGCTCCTTACAATCCAGTTGTGTCAGTTAAGGTTAGCGAACTAGATAACATGCTCAAATAAGTTTTGCAATTGCCGGAAACCACTGGTTTCCGCTTTCCACTACAAACGTAGTTTATCGTTCAAAATGGCATGTCGGATTCAAATGAAATTTTTCAAGTGTTTCAATCGGATAGGGATAATCTGTGTCTGATTCCTAAAAGCATGGGGAAATTATTTTTAAAATTATGCTTTCTGAGCTGTAGGCTGTGGGTTCGATTCCCACCCAGGACAAACATCTGTGAGATAAATATAGATGTTTGTTCTGTGTTTTGGTGTTGTATTGTATGCGTTAACACTAATATAAAAAGCATGTAAGTATTATTTCCGTAATCTAGTTCCTATATTACAGCTTTGCTTAGATTGGGACTAGATGGCGCTGTGTGGAATTATTGTCCTGTAATGTATTTTTATTTGTTTTATTGTTTTAGAAAAAAAGTAAGGAGCTACAATTTTTATATGAACGAAACTGTTTGTATGGGATAGCGGTACTACCGGACCTTCATAATGTTAAGTCTAACTTCTTTTGATCTTCGATAGAGAAAAAAATGTAATTTTATTTGTTCTGTGGATGAACTTGACATTCGTAGTTATGTCACATAAGTTGTTGAGATATGGGCTATGTTTCGAGTTTCTTTTCAAAATACGTTAATATGAAATGTATGCATTTACCATGTCGGCGTCAGATTCGCTAAATCAGCTCTTAACTAGGAATATTGACACGAAAATTCGCAATTCACAGACTACCACAGGATAATAGAAATACTTTACTAAACTGCAAGATGTGGGTTCAAACCTCGTCGTGAGTTGTGACTTTTTGTGCCTTATATATATATTTTTAATTATGTTGATGTTTCCAAATGTATTTTTAATTGCTCTTGCTGAAGGCCCGTGAATGGTTCCTTGTACAATTGTTTGTAGACATGAGTAGTCATAACTTTATTTTTCATTGAATGAGTTTGAGTTTTCAGTTGTGTGTATTTTAAGTTAGTGTTTAAATACGAGTTTTTTCTGTAAGATTGTTTTTTAAATAATCCTTTTGAGTTTTCGAACTCGGTTTTGCTGGTAACATTGTTCGGCAGTTGTAATTTTTTGTATATTTTTTTTGTATTTTTTAAGTAAGGAATATTGTTACTAAGCTTCTATTTGTAATATAGATTTTAAACGTGTTTGGTTGTTTCTGTTTTTAGTTTATATTAATTTACACTTATTAGAGACTAGCTTCTGCTCGCGGTACTCACCCGGATGAAAAGTAAATATATCTCTGCAAAATTTCAGCTCAATCTGTTAAATTGTTTTTGTGTGAAGGAGCAACAAAGAACTTATAAGTTTTGTATGGCGATAATTGTCATCCCATTTCCACCCCACGAGAACTGATTTATGGGATAAAAGCCTATGAAAGCCAGAGTGTGAACAACCTTCAAATTGTATCCAAATCCGTTTACCGTTTCGGTGTAAAACACAAACAAACACACACAAACTTTAGCTTTTATAATATTATCGGGGTTTTCAGATAGGTGCTATACCTTTCCACAGCCTTTTTTAGTGTCAAAATATGACCACAGGTTAAGACTGTTAAAAGTCATATAGAAAGTCAGACGAAACTACTCAAGTATATGCCTTGCACAATGGCACGTGAGTTACTGGCGCGAGCATAGCATGCCTGGAGCTGGCAAGGTAAATAGGAACATGGAATTCGAATTCGATCACGTATAATTTTTATAGGCATGTCATACTAGATAGATAGTACAAGGCACTGGCATGCCATTACACACATTACCACAGATATCTGTGGCACAGGCTTGTTTCGCATTCAATATCACAGATGTCAGAATAAAGGTATTATCAATGAATTAACACTATTTTACACGCAAAGTACATCGAATAATAAAAGCATTGAATAAGTACTATAGGCGGCCTTATCGCTTAAACGATTTAAATATCTGCGGTATTGACCTGTTTTATATAGGTGAGGTATCAAAGTACCTAGTTGTGGCCTCCTTTAAAATTCTCATTTTAAAGGATCTTGCCATAATCACGACGCTGGCAGGCGGGTTGGTATTCGCAGTGAAGGTGTTAGTAGAACAGGAGAAAGCTGCTGCCCACCTGTTGGTCCCTTAGTCGGCTTTTTTGCTCTGGTAACAGACCTACGCAGTAAGGCCTTTGTTATCGGCATACCTGCACTTAACAGCAGGTGAGCGGCTTGCTTGTTTCGTCGCCATGTCGAATATAAAAAAAGATGTAATATAATCAGTGTTAGAACATACACGACACTTGCAAAGAGTATTTAAAGTTACCGTGGTGGTCGCAGTACAGGAATCGACCCGACAAATGTCGTAAAAGGTGAATAAGAGATCACCAGAAGAAGGGTAGTTTCTATGTGTTACCTAACACCTTAACTGCGATCATTAATCCACACGCCAAGCCTGGTGATTACGTTTTTGCCGGCCCTGCCTATTTCGGTTGGAGAAAATTAAAACCAAATCCATTTATATATATATAATTATATAAGGTTAATATATAAAAATATAAATATTATTTGGTTTGGATTTTCTTTAGGTTATTTCCTGTACTCGCTCAGTGTATCATTCACATGATAAAACTTGCCTGTAAGCTAAGCTCTCTATGCTTAAGCGAATTTGAATAAAATTTATAAAAATGGATTTGGTTTTAATTTCCTGCAACCGAAATTTAGGTTAGGAACCGAAGTTAAGGTGTTAGGTATACTCCATAGTCTATCACTATATAACACAGAAGCTCATTGGTTTTAAAAAGGGAATACTCGTACCTACGCGAGATGCCACAGAAATATTTTTTACACGCTCTCGAGCCCTTTCTAATAGACGTCATAGAACGGATTACATAATGCTCTTGCAATTATTAAACGAGTTCAATTTCAACTTCAATCTCTTTTGGTGTAAGAAAACCCGAATGCCTCCGACTAAATGGTTGGTTCGTTGAGAAAGATAACTAGTTGATCCGTTGCTGTTGGTCAGAGTGAAATGACAGCTTCTATTCTACTAAACCAATCGTAACACTATGACAATGGTATCGTCGGAGAATGGCCACTATAAGCCTTCTGGTATTCTAGTGGCCATTCTGCCAGGATGCCATGATCATTTTGAAGCGATTAGTTTAGTTTAGTAGAATAGGGGCCCAGTTTCTAAGCTCGCTCCCTCCCTCGCTCCAAGACCTTGCCTATTCAAGTTTTCAGAGACATTTGTTCCAATCCAAGCCATTAAAAAAACTGGGCCTGCCTCTAATTTTGTTTTTTTTTATCAGTCAAGGAACAAATATAACTACAAAATATATCTTCGCAATAAAATGAATAGGTAAATCAATGATTTGATTTAAATCTCTATTTTTATAAAATAAAACCCCTCATTCCTAGAAAATCCCTATTCGTGGTTGAATCGGACGCCATTTGTAGGTTCATGAATTATACATAGATGCAGAGGTGTCAAGTTTTAGTACTGCGCAACTAGATGTCGCTGCTAAGTTTGAACGCTCGCTAGATCGCGCAAGCGTTGCGTTTTACGAATGGTATAAGACTTACACCAATCGACTGTATGGGAACCTCAAAGGAATTTTACTTACAGTGTAAGTAAAATTCCTTGAGTTTCACATTCAATCGACTTTCGTTCCCTCCGTAGGCCAAGACAAGACACGTTCTTGGAGACCTGGATGACCCACTTACCATCACCACCGCAAACCCGGAGGTGACGGCATCCATTCATGAACTATCTCGTGACACAGAAAACACTACACAGATACACCGATTCCGCCGGCGGAGTCGATTAACCTTTCCGCCTCAAAGCGTTAATCTCGGTATCGCCTTCCGCCATTCTTATCCTCCCCAACCAAATGGCAACAGCCCAAGCCGAGGTCCGTACCTAAGTGGTGCCGTGCCTTCAGGGCCAGCCAGGTCCGCGCAAAGCTGTCGCCCTCTACGTTTAGAACCAGGCCAGAGTATTGTCCTTCAAAAAAAATAAAAAAAATCAGTCGACCGTTGCATACGCGACCACCAATTTCATCAATTTACGGCAATCGATTGTCTTTTGGACGAGTTAAATTACAATATCTCTATCATTCTTTCTTAATGTACACTGCAAAATTTATTTTTAATCGGATACGCCATTTGAATGAAATGACATCAGAAATAATAATACAGACGCATAGAGGTTCCAAGTTGTATTCGTTCGCAACTAGATGTCGCTGCTAAGTTTGACCGCTCGCTAGATCGCGCAAGCGTTGTGTTTTACGAATGATGTAAGTAGTTCTTGCGTTCTAACCTCAGCTAACTTTACTTAAGCGATCACCAATCTAATCGATTTATGGCAATCGATTGTCTTTTTGTCGAGTTAAATTACTAAACGTAATAATGACTCTTATTAATATTTTCTCTTTCTATTTCTATTCTGTCTGTCATCAACTTCAGTCAAGGAATATATAAAATATACATATGAGAACTATGCTAATGCTATCTGTAGCGGTTAGCTTCATTCAAATCGTGGATTTTATAAAACAAAAAACCACACACATCCCTAGAATATATCTCTTTCATAGTGTACCTGGGAAAAAATATTTTGAATCTGACGCCATTTTACTGAAATGACGTTCGTGAATTCGAAATCTTGTACTTTTATTAGTTCATCGCCCACTTTTCTTACCTCTGTAGTATTTTATCAAACTATGTCCTCTTTTTGGAATATTTTTGAATAATGTAAAGATTTGCCCTATTCTATACAGTCAAAGAGAAAATTTATTAACAATTAAATTTTATTAAGCAAATAACAAAACGAGTAGGTACATCAATAACATTGGGCACTCAAATAGCATAACAAACAAATTGAAATATTCACTGAAACAAAAATTACCTACATACTCAATTTAGAAAAATAACAGGCGGCCTTATTGCGAGCAAATAATAATTATAATAATAATTGAAATTAAAACAAATAAACAGCCAAATTAAGTAAATTTTACTTTCGTTAGTCGTGTTAAACATTCTTCTATGCTGATTTTATTCGTCCAATGGTCTTGAACGATCTTGGTGATGCGTTGATCAGCAACAATGTCTTTTTCTTGCCTTTTTTTGTATATTGTACGTATATTTTATGTCGCCTCACCAAAAAATCGTAATGAATGCTCTTAGTTTTAAGAGCGTTAATCACCAGAAATAAATTGGTCTTTTTTAGCTTGACTTTTTGGTTGAGTCGGAAATGCCAACCCTCTGTAGCGTTTATGGTACGATGACGATTGTTGTCAAAGCAACTTACTATTTGAAAGTATTAGGCTTCATCCATTGACGAATAAAGTATGAAAAAAAGACAACCCACTCTTAAATAGAAATTATTATTATTAAATTATTTAAGAAATATTTATTTTTCTGATCGCAAAAACTATTTTTCAATACAAATCAGTTAAATGACAAATATGTAATGTCATAGCCATTTAGTGATATTTACAAAAAAGGATGTTATCTACGCATGTAAACTTTATCACTATACAACATGCATTTTGTACTTGACTACACAAATAGTGTACAAACGGCTAAGATAGTTACGTATAGTCCCAGTTTTGTACCAAAAACTAATCTATTGATCAATGTTTAGTAAAGGGCCAAATAACGAAAGTGGGCGGTGAACGAATAAAAAATACAAGATTTCAAAAAGGGGGCAAAGATCCACAGTTTCTATGGACGGCTAGATATAATAGACGAAATCAGAAAGGGGGCAAGCGGCGAACAGACCTTGTCTAAGTCTGTTGGAGAGAATTAAAACCAAATCCATGTTTATATCGGTATATTGTATATTATATGTTCAAATTCGCTAAAGCATGTTATTAGAGTTTAGCTTACAGGCAAGTTTTATTTATAAAAAAAATATATAAATATTACATTGAGCATTTGATCTAAGGTCGTACCTAGCAAACAAATCTACTATTACATCAGCTATGTTTAGCACTATGTATCTATTATGCATTATTTGACAGTGAATTCAATATTTTATAATTAATACACCCTCAAAGCATTAGTGGACGGATAACTATTCTACAGTACCCTTTAGGTATCGTTCAAAATCTGTGTGCCTATGCCTACCAGGATCACAGTTAGCAAGTGTTTAGGTGTTTTTAAACGATATCCTGGCTTGGCTTTGAGCCGACCTGGCTTGCGCAGAAGGCGCTAAGCCAAAAAAATGATTAAAAGTCTTAAACAGATCGATCACGTGATTTCTTCAAGCAACACTCGCATAGTTGCGAAATAAGTATATATAAAAATAAATAAATTCCTAAATGGCTTATACGAGTATTAGGTATATTCGATAATTGTAAAAATCCAACAAAATTAGGTACATTAGTTTGTATCAAAAATATCAAAATACAGACAGGTATTAAATTTATTTGAACGTGGCTGTTGAGTTCACGAATGCCCCGCGCCCCAATTTAATTAGACCGTACACGTTTTTCCTGACGTCATAGTGACGTCAATATGTAAATGGAGCTCCATATTGACAAATGCAATTATACAGCTAAGTGTTAATTATCTAGGATAGATCGCATGAAATTGATTTTGATAAATTGTAACATTTATTTCTTGTGCGTCATTGGATAATCACTATTATCCAAATGGCCGAATTAGCCGATAGCCAACTAATATTGGAAACCTTCCTCATGACAACGAGATCAAAATTCAAAAGACTTCAACACCAATTTGAAGTCAATGAAAGGAGAAATTGCCCTTCGGAGCAAAACCTGATTGACTCGGCAGTAGTCAATGTCACCGCTGAAGATGAAGCCAAAAATAATAATTAACTAAATTCATTTATTCCAGACCATTGGAAATTGACATAAGTAGGTACATACACACAAAATACATAATGTATTAGCAGCAATGCAAATTAAAATATGGAAGAATAAGTAAT
Source organism: Venusia cambrica (assembly GCA_951394065.1). Taxonomy (NCBI): domain Eukaryota; kingdom Metazoa; phylum Arthropoda; class Insecta; order Lepidoptera; family Geometridae; genus Venusia; species Venusia cambrica. Next base: position 1,328,826 of record OX596067.1, on the reverse strand, counting down.
ATTCTTTCATTTCTTATTTTTTTTTGTGTGATTGCACTCGGTCAGAATATTTATCCCGCGTACGCGACGCGATAATGATTCTTTGTGTCATTATAACATTTGTTAATATTCTTTAATGTTTTCAAGATTGATTAAAATATGAAATACCTAAGAGTCGTATCCTATGCTCGTTTCCTTACCCACACCTCCAAGAAGTGGATGAGTATAATATAGAAGATATCGGACTTACACCTCAACGGCTTCTAGGTAAACATCATCATCATCCAAATATGTGTGCTTTTTAAATTGAAAGTAATAATAACTAGAATATTTTTATTAATTATTACATGGTCAAATTTCCTCTAAGGTAGACTACTAAGGTACTTATTGGTTCCTGTACTGGGTGAAGTGCTCTCGCGTCAGTTCTAGGAACCAATATTTTCAAGTTATGCTATTGTAGTTACAGTTTAACAAAAACGTGTATGTGTATCCACCCTAGCACCTGCCAGTCTCTAAGCCAATGAGTACAATCATACAAAAGCCAGTAAACCTAATAATCGTTGACATTCTCGCGTATCCAGGGCAGGAATTTAGCCAGGTCTGTGAAAATGACGTAGTGCGTAGGATCACAGCGGTACTCGTTCTCTCGAGCCACCGACACGGAGACCAGACCTCGCACGTAATAGGCGGAGCCGATCCTGAACACCATGCCGCCGCCGCTGTCGCCGTTGCAGACCGACGTTCCTGCAATACGGTTTGTAGTCTTCAAGTGGCGGTATTGTAATCAAGTGACGGTATTATTATAGACAAGTGCAGTTTTTGTAATATTAAAATTGTGTATCACTACAATCGATCACAAGTGCAGTTTTTGTAATATTAAAATTGTGTATCACTACAATCGATCACTTGAATAGTCAAGTGACGTTGTTGTGATTATAGTGGCACTGTTGTTATATTAAAGTGCAGTTATTGTAATACAATAATCGATCACTTGAATAGTCAAGTAACGGTATTATAGTTGGAGTGGTGTTCCTGTACCTCCTTTTGAACATGATTATGACAACGGTAAATAAATAAACGGTGATCGAACATTTGCCAGATGTGCACGTTAGTTTAAAATCAAAAGTGGCTAAGTACATCAGTCATCTTAAGTTGTTATCTTGAATTTATCCATAACATAACTAGCAGGGGTAAGGTTGCTGTCGTCGAAATCGGCATGGATCATCTATATCGATTGCGACGAAACCTTGCAACAACGGCAGCTTACCTTGGGTGGTGATTCCGTTAATTAAGCATACCAATTCTTATGTTACGGACCTTCAAAAAAGGTGTGTAAAATGAAATATAAATCAAAGAAGTTTATGAGGAAATAGAATTGTTAGTGCGTCCTAAGCCAAAGTGCGGTTATTTAGGTATAATACCTATTCTAAGAAGCTAAAAATTAATTAGCACCTACTTTCCCATGCTCCGGTTCTTTTATTGTAGTGTCCTGCAAGCAACGAATTGTTATAATTCTACTGACGTAAATAAGCTGGTTAACATAACTTTCTACTCTATTGCAAGTTATAGGAATAACAACGATAATAAACTACGCTACCAGCGGTTGAGGTATGTAGTGAATGCTTGACTTCCATTAAAAACCATGGGTAAAGCTAAATTTCAAGTACTTAAGTAGTAGGGGACGAGCTGGGACTGGGAAAATATATGACAATAATATCACAAAAACGTTTGCTTCTCATAAATCCCAACCGCTGTACTTAAATATTACGCATTTTGGTATTTACTTAGACACTATATAGGGCAGAAACTGACCATCTCTGAATCCAGCGCAGTAGGTGTAAGCGGAAGTGAACCTCGCGAAGAACTCGCTGTAGGACCGGATGCAGTCCTCCTGGCTGACCACCGGCATCTCCACGTGGGACAGCTCCTCGGTAGCCACACCAGTGTCGTCGTAACCCCACCCCACCACCTGGAAGGTAAACATTATGCTGCAATGTAGCACCCTATAAGAGACGAACAAAATTACAAACCATTCAAAAGGCGAACACAATAATAGCTTTGAGTCAGAAATGGCGATTATGCCTGATGATACCATATCTTTAAGTGTCAGTCTTAGATCAAAATAAAGGTCCGTTCAATTTATAATTTAAGCACAACATACGTAAAACATGTTTCTCAATGTATATTCTTGCATTGCTTACTGCGCAATTATTAATACAGCCAACTAGGTAGGTACGTCATTGTAAAGTAGATATACCTACTTAAATAGGTAGGTACTTCAACAATATATCATTTATTTATTTATTTATTTATTTATTTATTTGAAGGAAAACCAACAGCACATTAATATAAGATAAACACAACAATATAACACAGAAGGCCAATTAAAGGTTTTCACGTATAGATAAAGAGTATAGATACATAAAGAGTTTGAACTGGACAGGATACAATATAACACAATAGATAAAAAGAAAAAATAAGTATTGTATAAAACAGATCTAAATATTTGACTAGCCTCTAATATTGTTGCCACGCGGAGAAGAAGTCTCCACTAAGCCGCCGCCTCACGGTTTCTACACTAGAGCAGAACAAATCAAGATCGTTATGCTTGTTTAATAGCTTATTAAAGTTATTGCCCGCTCGCCAAAGAAAGGAATTCTGCCTGTAGTTTGATCCGACTATAGAATTATATATGAGAGGGTTCAATCTTAACCGTTTTTGGGGAATGTTCAAACAAATTTTGTTAAGTAGTTCTGGACAGTTAACATTGTTGTTAGTTATTTTTAACAAAAAAGATATGTCACCTATTTCGCGTCTCATGCTGAGTGGAAGTAGATGAAATTTACTGCATAACGCCAGGTAGTTATTAGAGTCATATGGGATCTTCAAACGAAAGCAAATATATTTAATGAATTTAATTTGGATACGCTCAATCCTTTCTATGTAGGTATCGTAACGCGGATTCCATATTTGGGAGGCATATTCAAGTATGCTACGGACAAACATGCAGTATATAATTTTAAAAGTTTTTGCTCGATTAAAGCTTGCAGAACTTCTCAGTATAAAGCCAAGAGCCTTAGATGCCCTACCAACGATAAAATCGATATGGGAGTCAAAAATGAGCTTAGAGTCATGTATTACTCCTAAATCCCTAATAGTACTGCAGCTATCAAGAGTCTGTTGCTTTAGTATATAAACAGAGTCTATAACAGTTCGTTTGCGTGTGAAAGTAATCACTGAACATTTGGATGGATTCAGGTCGAGTTTATTGTCAGCACAGTACGCGTCTAGACGATATAAATCTGCTTGTAGGTCAACCGCATCTAAATTTGTGTCAACAATTTTAAATATCTTCATGTCGTCTGCAAAGCAAAGCAATTTACTGTGTAGGAAGCAGTTTGAGATGTCGTTGACAAATATTAAGAAAAGCAAAGGCCCAAGAAGTGACCCTTGAGGGACACCACTCGGAATAGCAACCCAACTAGATATATAATTGTTAATCACAACTGCTTGAGACCTATTGATAATGTAAGAGGCAAACCACCTGAGTAAGTCACCTCTGATTCCCATCTGAAATAGCTTGGAAAGCAGAAGATTATGGTCGATTCTATCGAACGCCTTACTATAATCCGTGTAGATTACATCAACTTGGTGTCCATTATCCATTGCATCTGTCAAGAATTCATTGAATAGAATGAGATTAGTTGCAGTTGACCGTCCTTTAAGGAAACCATGTTGTACAGAGGAGAAGGATTGATTAAATGCAGCATATACCTGTTTATATACAATTTTTTCAAAAAGTTTAGCGATTATACACAATTTGGATATAGGTCTATAGTTGCTCACTTCAGACTTAGAGCCCTTTTTGTGAATCGGCGACACGAAAGCAGATTTCCAGATATTTGGGACAGAACAAACGGAAACAGATTTTATAAATAATAGAGATATGGGAATAAATATAGATTTTGCACAGAATTTTAGAAAAACAGGACTAATATGATCTGGCCCAGCTGATTTGGTTAGGTCAAGTTCTGTTAACATTTTTTGCACTTCATGTGGATCTATTTCTATGGTAGAAATATCATAAGAATTTGGGAGTATGTCCATATCATGGTTACCTGTATGGATACTAGAGGGCGCAAGAAACGTGGAGTAAAAATACCTAGAAAAGACATCACAAATAGATTCTCCTGTAGTTGCCGTAGTATCTAGGTACTTAAGACTAGTGGGAATTCCATTCGACTTAGACCGGGTTTTAATATATGACCAAAACAATTTAGGATTATGTTCTATACTATTCTCAATTGATGACATATAATCATCAAAGCATTTGTTTTCTAGTGAATGGGCTCTATCGCGTAAAAGTTTAAAAGTAGCCATATCGGCTGTCCTACCATATGTTTTATATTTCTTTAGAAATTTGGATTTCTCTTTAATGACTTTAATCAATGACGAGCTATACCATTTAGGATAACACGAGTCACTGACCATTTTAGAAGGAATAAATAAAAGTTTGAGCTGATCTACCATAGAATAAAAGAATTCAATTGCCTTTTCAAGCGAACGCTGGGAAATTTCGGCGTTCCAATCAATTTCAGATATTTTATTATTTATTGCGTTATAATCGCCTTTATTGTATAGATATTTTAAATATGATTGAGACTTTAAGTAATTTAAATTAGAAAAAAAGGCATTGAGAAGTAGGGGCTTGTGATGGTGATCAATAGGTACTAGCGGGTCGAGGCACTCAGTCACGGTAATGTCATCATGAGATAGAACCAAATCTAAAATTCGGCCTTTTGTACTGTTCCGGACGTGATTAAACTGACGTAAGTCGTGAGTCATCATTTCATCAATAAATAATTTTTCAGAGTAAGTCGATCCGGGTGACGGAACTAAGTGAAAAGCGTCCAAGGGACGTGACCATTCTATGCCACTGAGGTTAAAATCGCCTACCAAAATAAATTTATCATTCGGATTTGAGTTGATATTGTCATTTAATTGGTTTAAATAATTTTCAAGTTGTTGAACGTAGCTATTTCCACGGTTTTCGGCGCATAAATATAAGCAGCAGAGATGAATGTTAAGTAAGGATTTATTTATTTGCTTAATTGATACGGTAACCCATAAATCCTCAGCTGAAGATTGGAACATAGATTGTGAAATACTATGTATTTCCTTACGTACAGCAATAATAACTCCTCCACCCTTCGTTTGTTTAGTTAAGTTATAGTTCCGGTCGCGGCGCCAGACAATGTAATTATTACCAAAAAGTTCAGAATCCAAGATGCTGTCTAATAACCATGTTTCAGTTAAAATAACCACATCGTATGAGCTTAAATATAAATTACGCTTAAATAATATTGTTTTAGTACGTAGGCCTCTAGTGTTTTGATAGTAAATACGTAAGTTATTATTACAAGAACTATCCATAATAAGTCCCACAACATAGTGACAGTACAATATCATCATAATGGCTTAGAATAACGCACAACTTTCCCATTGACAGAATAGTACCAGAAGGACACGAAAACACAAAATAACTAATAATACTACGTAATAAATAGAGGTAGATGATAAAATAGTAAGTAAGTCTCAATATTGCGGTAATTGAAAAAACACAGTAAATATCATCATTATGAGTGCGAGCGGGCAAGTAACTGAGTGGCACGGGAAACACTGCTAGTGCATACGAGACAAAAAGCATGAGCGTGCAAACGCAGTTAGCGAGCGAGCTAGAACAATAGCAAAGTAACCGGTCGGCGGTCGGCCCAGAGGAGGTGAACATTTTTTCAAATGAAGCGATTTTTTGAGCTTTGATTAGAATAACGAAACTAAAAGAATGTAAAGCATAAACATTATAACAATAGACTAGTGCAACTTGTTTAAATCAGTCTCCTTGTTGATGATGACCACAGGGGATGTGTCGTTTTTCCGTATATGGATTTTCCCGTACTTGACCCACACGTAAAGATATCCTTTCTCTTTTGCGAGGGATTTAGCTTTGTTGAGGAGGTTCTTGTAGTCAGCATTGAGGTGGTCGTTGATGAAAATGCGATGGACTGAATCACGGAAACCTATGTCAGGAGCCGATAAAGACTTGCGGGCCCTGGCGGCCGCTACAAAATCCTCTTTCACGTAGCGGTTTGTAAAGCTGACGATGATGGCCTTCTCATTGGAGCCGTGTAAAGGTACTCTGTACAGGTAATCTATGTTGGCCTTTGGAAGGTTGACGCTTAGCTCTTTACTTATGGACTCCACGATCGTAAAAAGATTCTCATTATTTTTAAATGGAACCCCCTTGATCTCAATATTGTTAAGGCGAGATCTTTGATCGGCAACAGAAAGCTGGTATTTAAGATCAACTACCGTTTCCTCAAGACTAGTCATAGTCACTTCCATTTTATCCACCTTGGATACTCGTGATTCCACCTCAGCCATCCTCTTGGAGAAGTCTTCTAGGCGCGATCCCATAAAATCACAGCTGGCCTTGAGATCCATCATATCCTCCTTTATGGTTTTCACATCCTGGAGTAGAGATGGCATGCCAGTCATTTGGCGCCTGAGATCTCGAATCTCGTTCATGATGGTTTCAAGTGATGCCGGTTCAGGCGACAACTGTGCAGTTGGCGGCCTAGGAGATAAGCCCCTACAGGAGGAGCATTTCCAACCCGCTCGCCTGTCAGCTCCAAGCCTTCTCCAGCCGGATTCAGTAATTTGCGCGCAGCCGTAGTCTAGATGCTTACTACAAATAGCACACTGCACTCCATCAATAAAGTCGGATCCACAGGACGCGCACTTCATATTGTGAAAAATGAATAAAAGGTTGACGATATATGTAAAATAATCAGAACAATTGCAAGCGTGTACACTAACCGAGTGCTCACTCCGTACTGATCATTATAAATTAACATGATTTGTGAAACTCTTATGCAAGTATCGTTATCCCAAAGCTTGATTAATTTAAAATCTAGGCGAATAAATTAGTAATTCAAATAATTCCCTTGAAGATGGTTTATCTAACTGTTGGTAGGTAAATATTGTTTTAATAAATTTTATTTATTGGACTGTAATAAAAAAAACTACAAGAAGCAAATAAAACCTGTAGGTACTTCAATACTCAAGCAACGTTATTGTTATTTTCATCATAATATTCAAGTGGCGATATTGCAAGTTCAAGTGTCGTTTTTGCAATATTCAAGTGTCGTTAATTCAAATTTAAAATATCGTTTATTCAGTAAGATTTGTTTGGATTCTTTTGAATCGTCAAATCTACAGCCTGTTTGATTTGCGACTAGCACACAAGAAGACTATTGATAAAATGTTTTGCTGAAAAATATAATAAACCAATAGTTCCTAGAGTCCAGAACTTCCATAGAAAAGGCCATCAGCATTTCCGTTGCATAATAATACCTACAAGCCTCATAGCTCAGTTGGTAGTAACTCTGCCCTCTGCGCTGTAGGTTGTGGGTTCGATTCCCACCCAGGACAAACATGAATTTGTTTTTTCTGTGTTTGGAGGTTGTATTGTTTGATAAATAGGTATATATTTACAAAACAAAGTATTTGAGTATTTTATCCGTAATCTGGTTCCCATATCACAAGCTATGCTTAGTTTGGGGCTAGATGGCGCTGTGTGAAATTAATGTCCTGTAATATTTATTTATTTAAAGCTGCGAATAAACGCAGATCTAACCTAATCCTTCAGTTACCTACGGGCTATGAAAGAACTACCAAGAAAGGCAATAGTCGCTATAACAATGCTGTTCAATGCTATATTTAGAGTTCAATACATCCCTCTACAGTGGAAAGTGTCCCAAATAATAATGATTCATAAGCCGGGCAAACCAGGTCACGAAGTCACATCATACAGACAAATAAGCCTACTGCCGTTATTATCAAAACTGTTTGGAAGGGCTCTCCTACAAAGGATATTGCCAGAACTTAAGAAAAAACTCCAAAGAGGCTTGGACAGGATTGCAGAATGGATGAATAACTGGAGAATCAAAGCCAGTGCTACAAAATCAGTACAAGTTACTTTTACCTTCAGAAAAGGTAACTTTCGAGCAGTAAAACTCGGAGAAAATGATCTACCACACAACGACAACGTCAGATACCTCAGACTCCACCTGGACAGACGACTAACCTGGCAAACACACATAAAAAAAAAGAGATCAAATGAACCTAAAATTTAGAAACCTCTTGTGGGTACTGGGAAGGAACTCAATATTATCCACAGACAACAAACTGCTCATATACAAAGCCATCCTGAAACCCATCTGGATGTACGGAATACAACTGTGGGGATGCGCAATATATCTATACTACAGAGAGCTCAGAACATGATGCTTAAGACAATATCAAATGTACCATGGTTCATAACTAACACTGAAGTACATGAACAACTACAGATGAGCACAGTTAAAGAGGAAATCCGGCTAACTTCTGCTAAGTACATGGAGCGATTATCACACCATCCAAACCAACTGGCAACAAAGCTTGCCCAGCCCAGTTACCACAAAAGATTAAATAGAGCTGACATTCAAACGCTAGATCAGAGGTTCTAGCAGTAATGCATTAGGAGTTGTGAACCAAAAGTGGAGCACAAGCCACATCATATTGAATCCCGCAACACATTTGCTTATAGTCGCAAGACTGATCGCAGATCAACACAACAAAAAAAAAAACCTACGGGCTATAATGCCCACCACCCTGGTGGGCATTATAGCCCGTAGGTTTTTTTTCGTACACACAGCACCTGGGTGTTGTGTGTGGGTTACAGGTTGTTATAAGTCCAGCTCACCGATCCAAGTTTCCCCACGACATTGGTGAGGTCCACCTGGTTGTCCGGCCAGAGGCAGGCGGGGCGAACCCAGTCGCTGTAGGTCACCGGCTCGCGGAGACGCAGGATGCTGACGTCTCGGCTGAAGATGGACGCGTTGTACGCTGGGTGGATTATGATGTCGTCCACCTGGAACATTAGCGGGTTTCATGTCCCTGTACTTATGTAAAACTTAAAAAAGATATACATGTAGAAATCTCGACTCATCTATAGTCTGTGCTTATTTTGTAGTCTATATATTTAGACAAGTGTAACACAATATGCTCTGTGCTTCTTTTTACTTCTGAAAAATATAATTAAAGATGTCCACGTTGGTAAAATTCAGACCCAAAGTTTCATTTTAAGAAACCCCTGCAACGGTGCTTCGGCGTTCTACGAACCGAAAAAGACAGTCGGCCCCACAATAAATTAATTTTTTTCTTAAAAATGTTGACTTAGAACTACTTAAATGTATTTTTTTTTGTTTTTTTTTGTGACCTGTGCCTTGGCTGAACTCTTACTCGCTTGCATGCTCTACTTAACTTCATGGGAAGAAAGATGCCTCTGTGAAAGTTCTTGACCTTCATCTCACCTGGTTACAGGTTAAGGCCGAAGGTCGAGGCGCACTTCACCCGGAATCCTCATCAATCTGATGTACTGGCTATCTTACCTCTAAATGCGGGAACACAACAATTTTGGAATTGTCATTATGGCGACAGAATTAGGTAAGATGGTGGTAGCTAGGCCAGGCAGACTTAAACTAAGTATACCACCAACCAAACCGAGCACACTATTGTACTCCCCCTGGGGATCGAACCCGGGAGCTCTGGATCTGAAATCGGTGGGTTGAACCACTAGACCAAGGAGGCGGTTAAAATTTAAATATATGCTTACTTTAATATCAGGTATGTACATACTTGATTTTAAATTAAGGCCCAAGGAAGCTTCACTTCCCCCAGAATGGAATCTTCAGCAATCTGAGGCCTTGGCTATCTCACTTTTAAATGTCAGAAAACAACAATTTAAGAATTGTTGTTAAGGCGACAGAATTAGAGATCAGAATCAGAATCAGAAATCGTTTATTACGATACACAGGTAAAGGTCCACTGTGTTCTACCCATTCTGGGCGTATAATAATACCTAATAATACAGCATAATGAAAATGAAGAAAATTATAATTTATTAAATCTAAATCTAAATTAAATTCAGAACAAATTAAATACCACACAATTTACATAATAATACATTTAGGTCAGAGAGCAGTCGGGCAAAGAGATGCAACTAGTTATAAAGATGAATAGGGTACCTAGCTTTCTCTATCATCAAGGTATTCATTAATGGAGTAATATGCCTTGTCGATTAAAAAAATAAAGAATTTGATTTTAAAACAGAAAAGATCCTCGGAGCACACTATATCTACCGGTAATTTATTACACAGCTTAGGAGCCATTCCGTAAACAATCTTTGAAAATAATGTTGTGTTTCTGCTATATACTTATATCTAAATAATGTAAATCTTTATTTGTGTACAAGTTCTTTCTTCGATAATAGTGTGTTATTTTAGTTTTATCTATATTTATTATTAAGTTATTAGATGTCAACCATTTCACAGTTTTAGTTATTGTGTTGTTAATGTCATTTTGATGTGTTTTCATGTCAAAATTTGTGTCAGCTGTCAGCAGCTTCTCGTCTCTCGTTCTCGACGTGGTTAGCTTAGTAGTGTAGTTTTTAACCGACTTCAAAAAAGGAGGTTCTTAATTAAGAATTAAAGACGAATTCGTCGGAATCTTTTTTTTGTATGTTACCCGAAGACGCCTGGACCGATTTGAAAAAATCTTTTTTTATTTGAACAGACATGTGGTCCCATCGTCATCAGGTCAGGATCTGATGATGGGAACCCGGCGACATCGAGGGAACTCTTCAAATATTACAGGCACACTTGAAGTGATTTGGGTATTTTTAGGTTGTATTACGTAACAAGTGAGGAAAAAACGGACCCTTATATTCATGCGTCTGTCTGTCTGTCTATGTCCATCTGTCATCAAAATAATTGGAAAAAATGCGTCATCCAGGTAAACGAAATCTTATCAGATTCTTTATTGAGGTCGGTTTTCTTTTTAATTTGTAAAAGGTACGTACACCTAGGTAATTATTTACATACTTATTCAAAATAATAGAGGTAGGCGCGGTCAGTTGTTTCAGCTTATGGCAGTGTCAAACTTAGTCCCACTCCTAAAGACCCGTGAGAAACTTACGAATCGTATCTGAACTCCGTCTATGGAAGTCCTCAGGTTGTGCTTCCCGAGGTAGACGGTCAGCGTGTTCTTGAGCACAGCTGTCCGAGAGCCTTTCTTCGTGACGCAGTGGGCAGCGGTGATGATGTGGCGGTGCGAGACCAGGGTTCCTCCGCAGATGTACTTGTTATCAACCGTCTGGAAGGTTTATTTAAATAAACATTTAAGAAACATTTTATTTTATTGTACGACCAGGATGCGCTTGGTCTTTATCTCACCTAAGCAGGTGCGTAACAAGTTGCGATAAGGCCGAAGGTGGAGGCACACTTCACCCGGAATTATCAATAAACTCAGGAACTGGCTTGCTAAAGTCATAAACGAAGTCCTACCAGTCAAACCAACCACAATATTGAGGGGGAGTACCCCCTGGGGATAGAAGCCGGGACCTCTGGATCTGACACCGGAAGGCGAACCACTAGACCAAAGAGGCGCCTAAAACTACATATGGAATAGAATACAAAATAGAATTCGGCGGAGATCACAAAAGGCGCAAATATAGTGGTCTCGGCAGAGCTTGCTTATTTGAGCCTTTTGGGGTCGAGGCCTTGGGTCCGTGGGGAGCCGATGCCCTCCGGGTTTTCAATAATCTTGAAGGGCCTATTATTGACACGACACGTGACCCAAGGGCTGTCTCTTAGGTCATAAGCATAGCTATTCAGGGTGGCAATGCAGCCAGTGTCTTGGGCACACTTCGAGTGTGCAGCTCAAGTCTGAAAAAAAGTAAATACCAACAAGTGCTACGGCTATTTTTGGATTTGGCTTTTTTCCTCAAGACTTTTTAGGCCTCGATCGATGCCATAAAAATGAGATATTCCCAAAATTAGCAGATTATGACAATGGCAAAACATGACAAAAGAAGAATATGACAAAAAGAGAACTTGACTAATTCATGACTAAATCAGAACATGACTAAAACCGAACACGACAGCCATTAATAGCACCAATATACTAGCACCTAAGATATTCCCATTAAGAGCACCCAACGACATGTTGGTTTGGTGCTCTGTTTGGGCATTGCCTAGAAAAATAGCACCTATAGAGAAAAGGCTCCTAGTGATGGGGTTTTCGTTGTTTTATCTACCGCCTGTTCGGAATCGCGACCAGCACAGAAGGAGAAAGGCTCAATCCATCAACTCCCCGCGACCTGTCAGATGCCGTCGGTGTATCGAGTGAGTGAGTGAGTTCTTTCCACACAAACCTTTACTCATCAGCGGTTATCAGTTCTGCGAGGTATGTGGCCTGCCCTCTGCCACTTCAGCTTGCTAATTCTGAGAGCTTGGTTGTTCTGTGTCAAAATTGAAGGGGGAGCGCAGATGTCTATAACACAGGCTTTAGTCTAGCATAGACATCTGATGCTAACCAAAACCACCCTTTTTAAATAACATGAATTTTATTTGACATTATTTTTGTCGGTTTTATTGAATTTGTTATATTTGATTGAGTCCAAAATAAATTTATTGTAATTCTATTCTTGTGTTTACATACCTGTGTCATATAAAGTGCGATCTGCCAAGGCCACTGCCCTTCCAGAGTGGGAGTTCCGTTCACCACCAGTGGGATAGGATTGTTGAGAGTCACCGTGCCACACTGCTGAAATGTGTTGTAAAGCAATGGAGGTAAAGTTCAAATTGCAAGAGCTTCCAGTTTTGCTCATGATCTTTTTATGAAACTTACGCTAGTAAAGATGTCAGTAAAAAAAGTTCTTACAACCGCACTATAAGTATTCAGTTTATTAGTCGCTGGAATCGTCTCAGGGTTCCGACTTAGGCATTTCAAGGCAAAAATCGTGTTCCTTTTTATTTGGTAACCCCTTTAATTTTATTATTAAACTTTTTTTTGGTAATCTGTTGTTCTAGCGGCAATAGAGATAGGTACACTCTATGTTCATTTCAACTTTCAACCTATTACGGTTCATGAGATACAGCCTGACAGACAGGTGGATAGCGGAGGCTTTATATTAGGGCCCCGTTGACAACCTAAACGTACTACGTAACCCTAAAAAGGTAGGCCGTAGGTATAATATGAAGATATTTCATGAAATCTGACAGTTAGTTTTTCATTTTGAAGTAGGTAAGTTATTTATCGTAATAATAGTTTTAATGTTCATTATAGCAAGGCAACATCGCGGAGCGCGGCTGTGTCTCAAGATGCTTCGAAGCTAATTAAAAATAAGTTCAGAAGATGAATAAAAAGTTGTCAAAGTGCTCAAACTTGTTACGAAGTGGAAACAGCTTTTATGCTCTTGTTTTTGATAATTACTTAGGAGCCAGAAAAGGGGACATCAACTTTTCACAGGAATAAAAAGTAGGTACAAGGCTAAGTTGCTAAGGCCCCATACAAACATAGTTTGTCATTTCATTTGAAAGGGCTCATCTGGTTCAAATGAATTCTCGCAGCGTAACAATGTTGTGCGCTAGCAGTGTTGCAATAACCGTGTCTAGGGATCGAACGGCAAATTTCAGTTTGTACTTACTTTGTTGAAAAAGTCTGCGATGGGCGAACTATTTTACATACCTACATGGATATACCTTATCCACAAGTTTGTACGGAACCGACTCACGCGACTCCAACTCGCACTTGGCCGGTTTTATTTCGAATAACTTTTAAGACCAAATCTTGCCACAACGCCAATTTGGTATATAATTATATGGTACCCAAGTACAAACCTTGAAGCAACGCCACAATACCTACTTTATTATGATAAGTAAAGCTTTTAGGAGTTATTAGGTATATAAAGCAAAGTAAGTATTTCGATACGTGCCGACCTAGACTGACTTTCTAAGCATAAAAAACAGCCGCCTTAAAAATGTAGGTAAGTACCTATACCGGATTATTATTAAGGAGCATTTTGAGCTGCCTTAAAAAATTTAGGTAAGTAGGTAAGTATACCGGATTAAGTAGGTATTATTAACGAGCATTTTGAGGCAAAAAGCGCGAATCTATTCAGTTATCAGTTATTTGTGTTGGTTTAGGAAAAGCGAAGGCGTTAGAATTAGATTACAATGCATCATAGTAGGTACCTATAAAATCTGAATCTTTTACTTAATGTAGATGGTAGGTACTAACCCTGTAAACCTATGAAGGTTTGTCTGAGTACTCAAATTCGTTTGAGTACTTGTATGTATGTTGTTTACTTCACGCTACGAAGATCTCGCGAGCATCATGTCTAAAATGAAATAAGCTCATAGTAATCGGTTCTGAATCCGGATGATTCTGGGAGCGTAAGTCCAATTCCAAGTCTTTGGTCTCAAATTTTATTTTTCAGACAAAATACTGCTTCCATTTATATATGTATCTACGTAAACTATCTACGGGGTATTCCGAGGCACGCTTAAACTTACGGTTGGCACATGCCGACGTTTGCAAGTAGCTAGCATACAACACGTGACAGGTTGCAAGCCCATCGCTTAGCGGAATACGAGCCTCCATTCGGATTGTTGATCCTAGGGACATGCCGGTTTTCTCACCGTCAGTTTATGAGCATGAGTCAAATGCGCATATAAACTCCCGAACAACCGAAAAGTCCATTGGTACGACTGGATTCGAACTTTCAACCTACTCCTCATACCCACTTGTCCACAGTTTCAATTGAGAGAGCTGCGCGCGCCGCGAACGCAACCTCAACTGCGAGTCACACTCGCCCTTATGAGGATTCACTTGTTGAATTGAAACCGTTGATGCCCACAATATTTATAACCTACAGAGTACGTAACATCTGTTTTAAAAAGTTCAGGAAAAATTGTTATGATATAAGTAGGTAGATATAGATACTAGGTATTAAGTATAGCTAGGCATTAGGTAGACCACTTACCTGTGGCTTTTGCTTGTTAGTATTAGTACCGGAACTACCCTGGTTACCATCTACAAAGAATACGTTAGGCCCGCCGTCGAAATACTCGTTGTCTACTGGTCTACTGTGGACAATACAAACAATACTTCAATATAGTGCTCAATGACTAGTTAAATTATTCATGCACTGTTGAACGGGGATTACAAGAATCCCTATATTGCACGACCAAAAATGTACAACCAAGTATTCGAATCCAATATATGTCAATACAATTTTACACAGCCGATATTTCGAAACCATGGCATCCAATTATTGGTTGTGCATTATTGGGTTGTGCATTATCAACTAAATTAATGGAAGAGCGAGACATCCTAACACAGGTATCTTTTTGCTTAAAAGGAGGTCTCAATCACATGTAATATATTGTATAGATTAAGTTAAAGAAATAAACATTTGTATTTGTATTATTTGTATTTGTATCAACACGTGCCACTTGCTTCTCATTGGCCGAGAGTCTTTCAAATCCTTGATCCCCAATTGGTCTCAATACGAAATAGAGAATCATGCCTCGTTTGTACTGTACGAGATCCGCGAGGTACATTTGCAGTCAAAGGTTGCCTTAAAAAAAGCAAGCATGTTTTCTGGGACGAGCTCCCGCCAGAAAGCTCGCTAGTCGCCCCTGAGAATAACATCACCCTCTCAACCTGCGCAATGCTACGCTCCTCTCAGGACCTCCTTTACGAGCTTCTAGCTCCGCGTTTTTTATATAAGGTGTGTATATCCAAATATCCAATATCACGCATAAGACCAGGTAGAGTCGGGGTTGGGCATTTCGGTTTTGACAATTGTTCGCTACGGAGGTCAGCGGGTCGTACGGGAATCCCGATAAAAACACATCAACCGTAAATAATTATTGTACACTTTTTAAGATCCAAGGTACCTAATCAATTTATGGTCGTACATTGTTGGTCGTGCATTATCGGGTCGTATATTATTAGCTGTGCATTATCGTCTCTCGAATCCGGAACCATTAAGAAACGGGAAAGATAGCAAGTGTGCTTCATCGCAGGTTGCATCATCGGCTACCATACTTACCCATTTTATCACTAAATAAAAATAAAATATGTTAATTAAATTAAATTAAATTAAATTAAATATGACAGGAAATTCATTTCACACTGCGCCATCTAGTCCCAAACTAATTATTATTATAATTCATTTATTTCAGATCATGTTAATCCATACAGAATATTATAAAACATTATTACAAACATTTAGACTTAAAACTAAATTACCTAAAAATAACAATACCTAAACCATAATAAATCACAAGTAATAAAATATATAAATGAATGTCATTTTTTTAAAATTAATATCAATTAACACAAAATGGACAACACGAAATTAAAATATGCATTGACATTACATAGAACCCAACATAGAGCCCAACAAACTAAGCAAAGCATGGAATATGGAACTAGATTACGGATAGAATAGGACTTTTTTTTTTATAGTTTTTTTCATGATACCTACAATACAACACCCAAAAACAGAACAAACATCAATATTTACATCAAAATGTTTGTCCTGGGTGGGAATCGAACCCATAACCTGCAGCGCAAAAGGCAGAGCTATTACCAACTGAGCTGTGAGGCTTGTTATAGCAAATCATATCAAAATAATACAAAGACAGATTTATCTTTCATGGGCTTCGTCTTGCTAATTGCAATACCTATCTATCTTTTGCTATATTCTAGGATTCTGAATGATTCATGTGATTCTATCTAGCCGTAGTACATTTTTGGTGATGACTTTCTTGAGAATTTTGCAAAACGATTGATTTATTGTATGATTTTGGTGGACTTACCTTACAGTAGTGGCAGGGCGCGGTGGTGATGGGGTGAAGTCGTACCCATATGGCCTCATAGGGCGGGAGTCACCGCCCACAGATTGCGAAGGAATTTCTCGGTCTCTGATAATAATAAAACAAAAATAATCAACAATAAGTACTAGAGAAGTACCTACTCTAGTACTTAGTTGCCCCAGTATCAGACACAGAAATCCCGGGTTCAATCCCCAAAGGGGTAAAAATATGTGATTGGTTTGGTTGGTGGTAGGACTTTAAGTCCGCCTGGCTAGCTACCACCATCTTGCCTAAGTCGTCATAACAACAATTCTAAATTGTTGTGTTCCGGCATTCAGAGGTAAGATAGCCAGTTCCTCAGTCTGTTGAGGATTCCGGGCGAAGTGTGATTCCACCTTCATCCTTATCATAACACGAAACCAGTTGCGATGAAGGCCAAGCGCTTCCCAGTAGTTCAATAAAAAATGTCTAGTTCTCACATTACCTACAAAATGGCGTTGTGTTAAATGTACCTAACATTTGTTTATACATTTTTCATTTAAGTACTGGAATAAAAATCTTCAAATAAAAGACTTCTTTACGTTGTGGGACAATCATGTCACACAATATGAAAGTTTGGGAGAAATTAATATGGATAGATTATAGCGGACTGTGAGACAACCCAGAACAGAAAGTACGGGTAAGTTAAGATGATAAGGTAGATGTAATACAGTGATAAACGGGGAAACAATCAGTCAGTCAGCCAGACAGTCAGTCAGTCAGTCAATCAGTCAGTTGGTCAGCTAAACGACGGTATACAACAGATACCTATTAATTTATGTAAGCCTCAACGATTACATATAAATAAGTAGATGATATCTTGATTCTCGTAACAACATTGCATAAATTACGGTAGATACACAGCCTGATGTACCGATTTGCATACTACTTATACCTTGGCAATATGATGCGATACCTAATCTTTGACTACAACAGATTAGGGGCGGCACGATTTACTTTATACCCAACTGCCTCAGAAGGAGGATTATTTTTTTCAATTCAATACATTTATTTCAGACATTTTGAATACTTTTGTTAGTAACAGTTATGTTTATCGAGAGTAGTTATATGCAGAGTAGGTATGTATGTCTATTTCATGGATTTTGGATGTCGTTTGATTTGTCTATATTGTGGGAGTGGCGTAAGCTATATGTTTTTAATATCATGCATTTTGCAGACGTTTTAGTCTTTTGAACTTTCAAATAGTTTCTGTCTGTTAGTTTCTATCATTAGGTACATATTTTTAATCAGCCTACTTCGTCCCACAGCTGGGCAAAGGTCCATCAAAACCCTCCAACCATCTCGATCATTCACAGTCTCCCACAACTCTGGCGACTTATATTTTTAACATTGTTTTTAAAATTGCAAGGACATAGGGAGTCATTTGAGAACCGTGGCACAGGACTCAACAATTTCACCCCATTTGAATGAATGAATGAATGAAAATACTTTATTGCATACCTTAATAACTCTGGATTACTGAAAAAAATGTATGTACAACATATACCTACACTTTATTGTTCAAAGCTTGGATTAGGTTTCAGTTACTAATCAGTGGTACTAAGTATAATGCTCGCAACTCTTCATGAAGACATGAAGGGCGTAAGTCAGTCGGCAAGAAAAATATGAGCCATGTCTCGTTAAATTAGACAAGGGTCGTTAGAAAAGTAAAAATATATTTTACACTAGTACGAGTAGAAAACATATTTTTATTAATTTTGTTATTATGCTATATCTGCTTGGAAAGTGCCTTTTTTTAAATGAGGCAGAATGTAAGTCATAACTGTTGTACTAATATGCGGTCAGAAAAAGTGTATGGAAATCCCTTGTTAACATGCGGAGCGGCCAGAAAAAGTGTATGGAAATCCATTGTTAACATGCGGAGCGGGCAGAAAAAGTGTATGGGAATCTATTGTTAACATGCGGAGCGGGCAGGAAAAGTATATGGAAATTCATTGTTAACGTGCTGTTTTTGATATCTTAAGTCTTATCAACATGAAATCTTATTTAGTAGGTACCAAAATACGAAAAAGTTTTTATCACCAAGTCTGCAAAATGATACTGGCCACTTGCTTTTTCTGAACATTAATTTAAATAAAAGAATAACGAGTAAAAAGTTTTAACAACTGATTTTAAATTAAGAATTTATCTTTTATTTTGCTCGTAGGTGTAGTATAACTAATGCACTATGTATCCTTCGGAAAAAAGTGCTATTCAACACTCGTGTGTAATTAATAAGGCCCTCTGTGTCTGGGGCCCCAAACTGTAGACAAATTCAAAGTCGTAATAAGGCGACAAACTTAGGTAAGATGCTGGTAGTTACCCAGGTGGACTAAAACCAAGTCCTACCACAAAATGTTGCTATTAAATGAAATAGTAGGTACTTTATCGCTCACCGAGTGTAGAAAGGTTTAACCTGCGTGGTACCTAGACCTCATGCAGTAATAACCTCTTACATGCTCAAACCCCCGCCCTGCAGCGGCGGCTTCGTCTGCGGCGTGTAGACCGGGCCATCTCCCGTCGGGCGGCTGCCTTCCAGCGGCCTGGTGTTCGTCGCGTCTTCAGGTCGGATCACAGGCTTCGGGGTCTGCCGAGTGCTGGGCCGCGTTGATTGCGTCGCTTGGTATGGCCTGTGGAAGAAATTACAATTCGTTGTAAGGTTGCTGGTAAGACTTTTTTTCTAGACCGTCGGGTTAGCGTATTATATGGCTGATGATGCTGTCTGAGGAACTGGCTATCTTACCTCTAAATACCACAAGACAATAATTTAGAATTGTTGCTATGGACTTAGGTTCTTACCTAAGACTTACCATCATAGACGGTGGTCGCTAGCCAGGCGGACTCAAACAAAGTTCACCAACCAAACCAATCACAAGATTGTACTCCCCTGGGAATCGAACCCGGGACCTCTGGAACAATTCTTAGTTGTTGTGTTCCGGCATTAGAGGTAAGATAGCCAGTTCCTCAATTTGTTGAGGATTCCGGGTGAAGTGCGCTTCTACCTTCGGTCTTACCATAACTTGATACCGGTGAGATGAAGGCCGAGAACATACCAGACGTAATAAAAAAAAAACTGCAATCCTGTGGCTGTAGCGTGTTCTTGGATTTATTATTTTTCACTATTATTGTGATATTGCTATTTCTAGTTTCCGTACCTAAATGGTGCTGAAGAGTATTACCATGGACGAAGAAATACAAATTGTATTTCTTCGTCCATAGTATTACTAAGCCATTACTTGGTTACTGTAAACTACTCTAAGATTATATTGGTGCGGAAAACAGACCCAAAATAAAAATAAAATAAAACGAATCCAACTAAATAAATAAATACTTGTACTGTCCTTCCTTGATGTATCTTTTGATTCGTAATTCGTAAGAGGTCTCTCGCATAAGGATAGAGGATAAGGTAAGTTGATCCGCGGTACCGTTTAGTATTGGTGCTGGGTCCCTCGGGGCGGTCCATCGTGGGCTGAGGAGTTGCAGCGTTGCAGATCTCCCTGCCGTTGAGTCTGATCGCCTGCAGGCGTGGAGCCTTATTGAGCTGGTTGTACTGCACGAAGAATCTGACAACAAATATGGGGGGGAGATACATTGATGACAATGATGCAGCTAAATATTGTTCTGTAACATTTTTTATAGTGGTTGGAGGTAGGACTGAGTTTGGGTCCGCCTGGCTAGCTATCACCATCTTAACTAATTCTGTCGTATAACAACAAATCTAAAATTGTTGTGTTCCGGCATTTGAAGGTACGATAGCCTTCAGACGATCTTCAGAGAATTCCAGGCGCTTCCACCGGAGGCCAATATCTGGTGAGATGAAAGCCAAGTGCTTTTCCGTCATCACATACCTGACGGCGACGGCTGGTCCAGGGTTCACCTTCATCTCGGTATTCTCGATTTTGAAGTCGGTGTTGTCTGATGTGGAAACATCTCCCACCCAGTTCTGGAAGGTAAAACTATTTTATGGCTATGGCACGTCATGATATCCGAAAACCGACTTCAATGAAGAATATTATACAATTTCGTTTATCTGGATGATGTATTTTTTTAAATTATTTTGATGAGAGATGGAAGGACAGACAGACAGTCGAGTGATCCTATTTATAAGTCATAACCATTTAAAAAAATATAATACTATCCCGAGTTATAAGGGGTCCGTTTTTTCATTACTTTTGAGGTAATTCACCCTAAAAATACCCAAATCGCTTCAAGTGTGCGTATAATATTTGAAGAGTTGCCTTGATTTCTCCAAGATCTCATCATCAGATCCTCACCTGATGACAATGGGACCATCTGTGACCCTTTTGAACAAACATTTTTTTTTTCGAATTGAGAACTTCGGCGATAGTGCTCGAGGAAAAGATAAGATACGGGTTCGAGTCCCGTTGCGGCAAAAATCCACATTTTTGTGTAATTATAACATTTTTTAATATATTGACCAATTGAAATACTTACCTCAGAAAGATAATAAAAAAGGATAAATAAAGCAAAAACGCCATTTCTCGCTGGTGATTTGAACATATTGTCAGGATACTAGGGCAGTTTTATATCTTTGGTGAATTTCTGATGGTTGGTCGGTTGGTAATAGACGGATAAAACAAGTGTCCATCACTGTTTTACAGGTCTACCTCACGAGTGGTGAGTAGGTACTGTTAAAATTCCAGCTTTGATAACCGACCTATATAATGGTAACATCTACATCAACAGCCCCTTAGTGTCCTGTTGGACTGAGCCTCCTCCAAAACTGGAGGGTTTTGTCATAATCACCACGCTTGGCATATGGATTGGTGAACGCAGTAAAGTGTTGGGTAGTATACAAGAAGAAGCTGCTGCTCATTTCCTGTTAAAAAAAACCCTTAGCCGACTCATACGACATCCGTGGGCTGAGTTAGAGGGGTCAATTCTTAAGCCGTGTTTATGATTGTGACGTGCCTTCAATGGGTTTGGATGGAAAAGACAGGTTATAAATCGACCTTTGTATAATAACTTGATTACATGAAATAAATTGCAAAGTTAACGTGTCTTCCTTGATTTTCGAATGATGAATGCTAGCGTCGTCGGGCAAGTGTGTGCCGCTGTTGATTGCTCGGCGCTAGCTACTCGCTGTAGGTAATTCGTACATAGCGTAGTTATTAGGTAGGTAGTCTGTGGCGTTAACAAGGTCCCGGCGTTGGAACATCCTGTTCCAACATTGGCAGTGGTACTAGGCGATTGAAGCCTCTTCGTATGGTCCCAGTTGACGTCCTCAAGTCTGCAATGCGAGCGACTCCGTCGTTGCCCTTGTGGAGGTTGGTGATGCGTCCGATCAGCCATCGGTTCGGTGGCAGCCGGTCGTCCTTCACGATCATCATCTCCCCCTCGCGTAGTTCCGCATTGCTCCTGTGCCACTTTACTCTCTTTTGCAGTTCTGAAATATATTCATGATAAAATCTGTTCCAGAAGTGAGCTTTCAGCTGCTGTACTCTCTGGTATCGTGGCAGTAAATGCAGTGAGTGATCCTGATTCTGTGGAGAGGGAAGCAGAGTTAATGTTCGTCCAATTAGGAAATGTGAAGGGGTGAGCGGGACTAAGTCAGACGGATCAGAGGATAATGGGGTGATAGGTCTTGAATTTAAAATAGCCTCAATTTGCACCAACAAGGTATTCATTTCCTCGTAAGTTAAATACGCCATTGAAATAACTCTTTTTAAATGATGTTTAATGGATTTCACTGCACTTTCAGCCATTGAATTAAAATGAGGGCTGTAAGCCGGTGAGAATTTGAAAACTATAGAATTCTGAGCGGCGTACGAACTAACTTCTTGATTATTTTGTTTTAAAAATCTAGCTAGATCATTACATGCACCTACGAAGTTTGTTCCGTTATCCGAAAAGAGATAAGCAGGGCGCCCCCTGCGTGCGATAAATCGGTTCAGTGCTGCAAGAAAGCATTCCTTTGTTAAATCAGTGACCAGTTCTATGTGTACAGCTTTCACAGTTAGACACACAAATACACATATGTATGCCTTGATATGGTTGCATCCTCTACCTTTTCTATTCGCTATCATAATGGGTCCCGCGTAATCAACTGCTGTGTTGACGAAGGGAAACTCGCCTTGAACACGTTCCTTGGGAAGATTTCCCATTATAGGCTGAATGGATCTGCCTGAGAATCGAACGCAAGTAATACAGTTATGAACTGATTTTCTCGCAAGGTTACGTCCACCTATAGCCCAATACTTGTGCCGAATGGACGCTAGTAATAACTGCGGTCCAGCATGCAGCAAGCTGGTATGATAGTGCTTGAATATTAGCTGAGTAATGTGATGGGACGCATGTAGAAGTATTGGATGTTTAGTGTCATAATCGTAATTAGAGTTAGATAATCGACCGCCAACTCTAATGAGGTCGTTATCTTCGTGAAAAAATGGATTGAGCTTTACAAGTTGATTTTTAATTTTTAATTGACCCTTTTTTGATAAAATACTGTATTCTTCGGGAAATGAATCAATTTGTGATAATTTACATAATACATGCATAGCTGAATTTAGTTCTGTGATATTTAAATATCCTATAGATTTACTTTGTGGATTACGACAGTTGCCTATAAACCTAAGTAGATACGCCGTTATGCGTTGTAATTTCTTGATATCTGAATATTTTTGTATGAATGATGTATTTGATTGTGTTTCATTATGTGTGTGAGTTTGGTTTGAAGTTAAATGACATTGATTCTTAAATTCGGGTAATTCGGTTTCATTAATTTGTGACGAATGTTGTGGCCAATGACATTGTGATTGCACTAGGAAAGAAGGACCGTGCCACCAAAGCGAATTACCTTGTAGTTTGAAAGGCTCAAGCCCTCTTGAGCCGATGTCAGCAGGGTTCATACCAGTAGGCACATATCGCCATGATTGTGGTTTGGTGGATTCAGTGATCTCATTTATTCTATTATGAACAAACATCTTTAATAAATGTGTATTAGGGCTTTTTATCCACCCGAGAACAATAGTAGAATCACACCAGTAAGTACTAGATGTTATAGTGAGTCGGATGGAGTCGCTGACCTTCTTTGCTAGGCGAGTAGCTAGTAGTGCACCACACAATTCTAAACGAGGTATAGTCATCGGTTTAATCGGTGCAACTCTGCTCTTGGCCGTCACCAAGTGTACTGTTACTTTACTATCAGCTGATATGGAACGAAAATATACACAAGCACTGTAAGCATGAGTAGAAGAGTCTGAAAAGGCATGTAGCTCTATGCTGATAGGTTTGTCACAGACTACTTGTCTGGGTATTTTAATGTCATTTATATGAGGTAATGAGGTTAAGAAGTCTAACCATTGTTTTGTTATATCATCAGGGAGTGGATCATCCCATGATAATTTTGAAGCCCAAAGCTTCTGAAGTATAAGCTTTGCCAGCAATACTGATGGATTTATAAGCCCTAGTGGGTCGAATATTTGAGAAATCACAGATAATACTGTTCTTTTATTATTTACCTTTGGGAAGTCGATATTTTTTACTGAATAAATGAAACAATCGGCCTTACATGTCCATAATAAACCTAATGTTCTAGATTGTTCGTCTTTGCTGAGGTTAAGTAATGAATTTGTGTTATTGCTACCGTGTAGTTGTTCTAGAATGTGAATATCATTTGAATGCCACTTACGGAGGTGAAACTGTGCTCCCCTTAATTGATTGGATACACCTTCGCATATTCGTACGAGATCTGTAACATTGTCATGACCCGAAATGAAATCGTCGACATAGAAATCGTTGATGAGAGCTGTACTTACTGCAGGGTCATTGCTCTGTTTACCTAATTCATTTATACATCTTGTTGTTAACCAAGGCGCAGAAGCAGTTCCGTAAGTAGCAGTGTGGAGCTTGTAAGATTTTATTTTTTGTGCTGGATCAAATCTCCACAATATTTGTTGTAAATTATGTTGAGATTTATTTATGTATACCATTCTAAACATTTTTTCAATATCAGCCGTTACGACGTATTTATGCTGACGGAATCGAGTTAGAATGCTGATAAGATCATTTTGTACTATAGGACCCACAAGTTGAATATCGTTGAATGAGAGCCCGGACGTCGTAACAGCTGACGCGTCAAAAACAACACGTAATTTTGTTGTAAGACTTGTTTCACGCATCACCCCATGATGTGGTAAGTAATTTTGTGTTGTGTTATGATTATATGATTTTTTATGATTATATACATCTTTGTTTTCAGACATGTGTCCAAGATCAATGTATTCCTGAATAAAATTATCGTATGATTGCTTGAACCTAGGTTCCCTTTTGAATCTACGTTCAAGTGATAAGAACCGGCTAGTAGCTTGTTCTAAAGAATCACCCAAGTCACTAGGGGATTGTTTTAGTGGTATGTTTACCACAAATCGACCCATCTGATTGACGAGTCGTTGTTTGTTTGAATAATTGTTCGCATTTAAGATGCTCCTTCGACATATTGTTACTGATTGGTGTAACCGATTCGAGCTCAAAAAATCTAGTGAGTTGATCATCAAGACTGGCGTCTCGAATGTGATGGCAGTGGACTGTAGAATTATTGCTTGATAAATATTGTGAATGAATAACACCTGAAACTAACCAACCTAATCGTGTTTCACTTAAAGTTGGCTTGGACTTCCCAAGTGAGATGCGGTTGCTGCCTAGTATGTCCCAAAAAATGTCAGCTCCCAATAACATGTCTACCTGTGATGGTTTGTTGAACGTGGGATCAGCTAACTGAATGTTACTCGGTATGTTGAGCGTAATGCAATCGATCTGTGCGATCGGCAATGATTGTGTGATGTGTGGGACAACAAAACAGCTGATGTTTGTTTTATATGCGTCGTCATAGCACGACGAAATTTTGACTTCACAACGTTTGGTTATTTGTGATGTTTGATGATTTAAGCCCTCGACAGAAGTGCGAGTTGATGTGGGTTTCAAGTTAAGTTGCTTAGCTAGTGATTCCGTTATGAAACTAGACGTACTACCGTTATCCAGTAGGACTCGCACTGATTGTGTGCTATTAGTTTCAAGATTAGAAGCATTGATGACGGCTGTTGATAACAGCACAAGATTATTGTTTGTTGATGAGAGTGATATATTTTTTGTTATGATATCTGATTGAAATTGAATTGATTCATCATTAGACTCCTTAAGAGAAGAAGATAATACAACGCTGCTAGGTTGAGTATTGATTGTGTCATGTGTTCCTGTTCGATGTAGTAAGGAATTGTGTGTTCCTGAACAAATAGTGCATGGACCTGATATGCATTCCCTACCACTGTGACTACGCAAGCAATTTAGACATAGTCTCAATGACTTTACTTGTTCAAGTCGTTTTTGAACAGGCATAGCCTTAAACTTGTAACATCTATAGATCATATGATTGTGTTTACATATCGGACATACAGGTTTTATTGTTTCCTTTTGTGTGCCTGGTGATGATGATGAACTTGTAACGAACGCCTTATTGCGTACGAGTGAGCTATCACTGTGTCTACGTTTATTTTTTGACTGCTCATCGACCGTCTCCAACAAATCAGCACGACCCTTTAAGTATTCGTTAAATTCCTTTAGAGTAGGAATAGTACCCTCTGATTTACTACGATGAACCTCCCATTCACGACAAGTTACAGAGTCTAATTTGTTGGACACAATGTGAATGATAAGTACATCCCAATGCTCAGTAGGCAGTTTCAATGTTTTTAAAGATCTGAGATTTCTATTTACTGTATCAATGACGTCACGTAAAGCCTTTGCAGACTCTTTACTAATGAATTCTATGTTAAAAATTGATTGAATGTGATTATTGATCAAAAGCCTACTATTATGATAACGGTCACAAAGTAGTTGCCATGCGACCACATAGTTATCAGCCGAGAAATCAAGAGCCTGAATTACACACGCTGCGCTATCCTTCAATGCTGCGCGTAAGTAATGAAACTTGTTAATATTAGGTATCGAACTATTATTGTGTATGAGTGAGGTGTACGTGTCATGAAACCCTAACCATTCCTGATAGCGACCAGAAAAGCTCGGCAAGTGTATTACTGGTAATTTAAGTGTGGTTCTACCTGCTACGGCTGTACCTGAACCTGTCACCGATGCGCTGCAATTGGCGCTTGCTTCCGCGGTGCACGCAGTGGCGGCATGCCTATCTAGTGCATCTCGGGCAACGGCAATGGCACCATAGTACTGAGTTTCAAATATTTCTCGCTCTTCATACTGTTTATCTGGAAATTCAGAAACGTTTTCTATGTCAGTTTGCACGGCATCATATTCTGCATAAAGGGAATCTAGCTTGGACAAACGAATATTCAATTCATTTATTTGAATGCTACTTAGCGAAGTGCAACAGCTTAGTGACGCGTCTAAGTATGACTTGAACTGAGTAAGCTTCGTTTTATAGCTCGCTCTTCGTTTTATTAATGATTTTAAATCCATTTTGTGAAAGGAAAAAACAATTGAAGTAAATACATACGCTGTAAGAAAGCGATAGGTAGGTAGTAAAATGCACAAAGCTGAGAAAATAAATAAATTACTTAGTAAGATATAGATATGAAAAGACGAAGTTAAATTTAAATAGATTCAATAAATCTGCAAACTAAGTTGAAAAAATGAAAAAGGTGTGAAAGAACGATACTTAAATGAATAAAGCGGTGAATAATGTACACTAATGCATAGCTAGGAGCTTTGAATGACCTTTAGCGCATGGCCGGCACAAGGTCATGCGCGCCCGCGCACGAATCCTTTGTCGCTAGAATAGGCGAGAAACACAATAATTAGTAACAAATAATGTCGATTTTTACCTACTGGGGATGAATAGAACACCAGTAAGTATGCAATTTTGGCTGAAATTAAATTTGGATAGGAAATATTTTTGTCGAAATATTTTCGTTTATATATTCGATTATTACGAATGATGAAAAAGGATATTTTTACACTGGAGGATAGGTACACAGGAAATTGGAACGAACTCACGACATGCTTTTACCCTTCCAAGGATATCACTTTCACTTCTCTTTTTCTTGATTTGATGTCCATTAGTCAACGTGCAATTATTATTTGTCGCTGTGTTCGTAACAATGGCTGACTTGCTTCCACGCGGCTTGCTTGGGTTGTAAATCCTCGCAGATTCACGTATCCGGCTCGAAGGACCAAATTGTTTATGATTGTGACGTGCCTTCAATGGGTTTGGATGGAAAAGACAGGTTATAAATCGACCTTTGTATAATAACTTGATTACATGAAATAAATTGCAAAGTTAACGTGTCTTCCTTGATTTTCGAATGATGAATGCTAGCGTCGTCGGGCAAGTGTGTGCCGCTGTTGATTGCTCGGCGCTAGCTACTCGCTGTAGGTAATTCGTACATAGCGTAGTTATTAGGTAGGTAGTCTGTGGCGTTAACAAGCCGCGACCGCCCTACCGGCAATTTAAGTAAATGCAGATATGTCCTCTTTGGAGGTTAAAAAATTAAGAACATAATAAATACAAGAAAAAACCCCGCAACAAGTTTATGAATCCAATATGGCGATAATAATCATTGTAATTTTGTTCGCCGAAACCAATGCCTGATGTAGACATTGAAAAGGTTTTCCTGTTACAATCAGGTATTTTTATTTATCTGATTATAATAATGCTCTTTGTATATCAAAATGCGGTTTACTGGCCATTAATAAATATTTATTCCAATATTATGTAGGTACCTACAATTAAACTTACTACTTAGGTAGTACTACGTACAAGGAAAGCTGTCGGATTTGTTCTAGACCAGACGGGAATTTTCCCAAGACACTGGGCTGCATTGCCATGCTGAATAGCTATGCTAATTCGCTAGCCTAAATAAGAGCCAGCCCTTGGGTTACTCGTTGCTTCAATCAAAAGCCCTGGCTACTGGCTCCGGGACAGGGATGAGCATGGCTCTTCAGAGTCGCAATGCAGCCAGTGTCTTGGGCACGCTTCCGTCTGGTAATGGTCTGGAACAGTTGAGTTACTTATAGACCGTTTGCAACGGTCCTTAGGTAACCCGACCGCTTCCTATATAAATAAATAAATATTACAGGATGTTAATTTCACACAGCGCCATCTAGCCCCAAACTAAGCATAGCTTATAATATGCGAACTAGATTACGAATAAAATTGGTACTTATATACGTTTTTTTTTGTAAATACATACGTACTATATGATACAACACCCAAACACAGAACAAACATCTATATTCAACACACAAATGTTTATCCTGGGTGTGAATCGAACCCACAACCTACAGCGCAGAAGGCAGAGTTACTAATTATTTTTAATATTTTAAGATCCTTACCCCTAAAATATCAGCCTTAGAATCCAGCACGATGTTGAGCCACAGCGAGTGAAGCGTGCTGTCGGTGGAGAGATTCACAACTCCATACCACCGGCCGGGCTCCGTGCCAGGGGGTTCGTAGCTGAACACGTTGGGGCACGGGGAGATCGGCGTGCTCTGCTCCAACGTAGGTGCCGCGAGCACCAGCAGAATGGCGCAGAGCGCAGCGAGCTGCAAATGTTAACAAATGAAAAAACTGTTGCGTTAGGCATTTAGAGGTAAGACAGCCAGTTCCTCAGTTGAGGATTCCGGATGGAGTGCGGTACCTTCGGCCTTATCTCAACTTGTTATAAGATGGGATGAAAGAAAATAATGTAAACAAACGGTACCATGTTTATTACTTGATAAACAAGTGAAGATGGGTAAAAGTAACATTTTCACCTGGACTTGAAGACTCCAAGATTGATCTGGTGCGGAAAAACAGTTAAGTGCAAGGAGTTTCACTCTACCAGCTTAACTATGCCAGTACTACTGATATAAATAGAGGGGAATTGATGTTCGGCATAATGGAACATCTACATGGAACGGGTTGTAACCTGCCGTACGTCTGCTAGTCCGCTGGTGGAATTAGTATAAGTACGTTAGTATTTTATTATCTGTGGTCCAGGCTTAAGTACTGTCTGACTGAATGATAATCAACAGAGCCCAAACCAAAGGTCATATATACTTCATATATTTAGGGTACTTTAGTGATATAAAAAAAAACCTGCTAGTCTACTAGTCATAAAAAACTTAGCACAGCTATGGGAACTATATTATGGCACTAGAAGGAGAATGTAGAGTTAAATTGAAACGCCCGGGACAATTATTTTTTTAATTTCAAGTGCTTGCACTTGGTCACTATATTTACAAATGAATCTTTCGCGACGGGTCTCGAACCCGCAACTTTTCCTCGACAACGAGCGTCCGGACCCTCGGCAACGAGGGTCCGGACGCAGTTTTCAGATTTTTGTGCCAATGTTGAATGTTGTGACCAAGTGTATTCACTTGGAATACAAATAGTAGATTATTCATCGAGGGGATAAATCTCTGTTTTATGTCACGGGCGCGATATTGAATTCTGAACGTAACGAAGGACTCCAGATTTAACTCCCGAGCGTAGCGAGGGTGTTATGAATTAATTTTCGAGCGCAGCGAGGGAATTAAGACGAGTCCTGAGCGCAGTGAGGGGCTCAAGCGCGCCCAAGGCAAAAACAGCTTTATCCCCGAGGAGTGTACTCTACTTTTCTCACCTTTTGTGAGACAATAAAAAAGCAAGGCTACTAAAAACAGCGTTTTATTATAGTAAATTTTAAAAATGCCAATAACTTGGTATATGTATTAAACTGGATGTCGTGTTTAATGCTTATTGTACACAGGCTGCTTTACTTCTTTGTGGATGATAAATGCTGGAAATATAATAGTTGTAGGCTTTCAGGTATTTTTCCTTTGACTTCTCTGAGAGTAGATTATGAACAATGCCTAAGGCATCCAATTTAATGGAACTTTTCTTCATTTTTGATATATTTTTATAAAATATTTGCGGTTATTACGTATATTATTGCAGCGTCTTACAATACTCGCGGCTTTTGTTTAATTTCAAAAGTGTTCCATTCAGCTTGCCGTGGCCAGTTCGATTTTAGAAAATGTTCGATTTTCAAATAAGTACGACGCGGCGCCGGCGCCGGCCCCGGCCTTCGAGTATTAGTCTGTTGATCTATTATTACGAAATTAGACTTTAAAGCCATTGCAATAAGAGCTATGAAAAGTAAAAATATTAAAACCCAGCGGGTTATAATGAGATTCAGTCCAACATTACACCCCGCATAAGCCAAGGGCTTTAATGACTTGCTTTACGTAAGTTTGGCATGATATGTATTTTGCCACTGTCGAGGTGGTGTGAAAAATAAAATACTTTCTCAAAAGATTTTATATATAAATATATATGTATGATACAGGTGAATTATAAAAAGTTTATTTGAAAAGAACAGAAACGAAGTTCCAAGGCATCCTAGTGTAGTAATATGATCAAATCATAAAATCACGGAGCATTTAGTTTTAATCGTCGTCGTGGAAAAAAACCGCAATATTCATAACGGCTTTTTGTGGTTAGAACAAAAAATAACGTGTGGGTATCAGTGTAGGCTTTGATGCTAGTACCTACCTATACACTCGAGCGTTTATTTTCGTTCTTTGAGACTCAACAGGAAGAACACATCAACAAGCCTCACAGCTCAGTTGATAGTAGCTCTGCCTTCTGCGCTGTAGGTCGAGGGTTCGATTCCCACCCAGGCCAAAAATTTGTGTGATGAATATATGATGTTTGTTCTATGTTTGGGCGTTGTATCATTTAATAATAATTCTTATTACAGGACATTACAGGAAGCATACATTACGCCATCTAGTCCCAAACTAAGCAAAGCTATATATTATGGGAACTAGATTACGGAAATAATTACCGCCTCTGTGGTCTAGTGGTTCAACCCACCGATTTCAGTTCAAATCCTACTACCCCCTGGGGGTCGAACCCAGGACCTCTGGATCTGAAATCGGTGGGTGGAACCACTAGACCACAGAGGCGGTTAATATAATTATATCCGTAATCTAGTTCCCATATTACAAGCTATGCTTAGATTGGGAATAGATGTGTGAAATTATGCCCTGTAATATTTATTTATTTATTTAACAAGGCTCAGTATCAGTAGTAACTATCTCCCATACAAAACGTAATTTATCAATCATTTCTTAACAGCTTGCCCCAATCAAGTGTTTTGACCGCCTCTCTCGGTCTAATAGTTCTCCTATTTAGTACCGGCAAATTCCTTTTTTTTAATACACCTAGGAGAAGGAACAAGCAATAGCCCACCGGATGTAAAACTATTGTCACGAATGTGCCATTAAGAAAATAAGGGCAAACTACGTTTGTACTGTTCAGCGAAAAAATCCGCGGAAGTCCGGGACCTTCTTAAGTACACAAGTGTACAAAATAAAACACAAGCAGTACCTACATAAAAGTAACATGAGTAGTTAAAAGTGATTAAAATTACATTAGGTAGTTTGGTACGTACATTAAAATAGCTAAGTAATTTTTACCTAATTAAGTAATATTGTGGCAAAACCAGCAGGCGGGATGGAGGGTTTTCCCATACATTTGCGCTTGGCTGGCAGATTGGTGATCGCAGTGTAGAAGTAAGATAATAAATAGGAAGCTGCTGAACTTCTGATGAGATATCTGTTTTAAATCTGTAATAAATGAATTGAGTATTGAGTTTCTTTTTATAACCGCGTGATGGGTTGAAGAGGTCGTTTCGCTTTCGCTATCGGTAAGTTTTTTCTTTTTGTCTGGATGAGATCTACGATGGAGCAAACCTTGCCAGAAAATGCCTAGTAAATCTCTTTTAAGACCTCAGATTTGTTGCAAACTCAGGCGCTGAATGAGTGTCCCCAATTACCCAAAGTCCTGCTCCGGTATTTTAAGGAGCTGGGCTGGCTGGGGTAGGGTCAGTTAAAACAATGGGGGACAATGCACAATACACCCCACAGCGGGACGTCAGTGCAGGCCTTGGTCACCCCCACTCAGAATAAGATTAAGAATATGAAGATCTCAGATTTATGACCAGGCGCGCATGTTAGGTCCATTTGTTTGTAGACCTCAATCTCGCCCACGGGCTTTCCCTATAGTCTACATACTTGTTGGGCGAAATTCACACTGTTTGATATGTACTCGTTTTAAATGTTTTCTATTTTACTTTGCTCGGTTTTTTTAATAATTTTTATTTCGTGTTTTTATTATATTGATCTTATTTTATTTTCGTTTAAAGGCAATGTAAATGTATTTAAAATAAACTAAAAATAAAATAAACAAATAAAACACAGCAAACATCTTGTCGCAAGACGTCGAATTACTATAAGGATAAGTAGTATGGTGATATAAAAAACGATTGACGTGACCACGGTATAAGAATAGGGTTTCCCCATGTATGTGGAAACTTATATGGTAGCGTGGGGCAGGTATAACAAGGCAGGTATACCTGGCAATGTATTCAACCTATCAATTAAAATCTTTTATTCAGTTAGATATTTTAGGATTATTTGAAACGTCAAATATACCGCCTGAACGGAAAGAATCGAAGGCTTGTTCGTTTTTTTTTGTAATCCGTCTTGTTTTATATTTCTAAGATTGAAAAAACTTAAAATAACAGTAATATGTTAATTATATATACTAAAAAAAAAAAATTCATTAATTTCGTGTTTATCCAACTATCTTAAAAATATTATATTTCACTAGGTATTGAAGATAAATGACCTCAGGCATTTCCTTTTCATAAGTAATTAGGCTGAGATACGAGTACTTACCCTGTTTATCTCCAAACCAAAAAGTGGTCAAAAACGTAATTATAAAAGATCGTTAAGCTCCATGAATTCGGCATATTAATGTGCATATTCTTATTAAATTCATACGATATTATTAACTTATTATTATTAAAAATAATATTATAATAATTGAGGAAAATTGAATGAATAATAAAAAAAATTACGAGCCCAAGGTTCCTGCCTTGTGTGACTCGATTGCGAACAGGAGGTAGATTTGACATTTCAAAATTATCTTAGAAAATGATAATGAATAAACGCATTTTGACTTTGACTCTGAGGAAGAGACAGTTGGGTAATTAGTCACTTCACCCGGAATCTGAACAGATTGAGAATCTTGCTGTCTTTACTCTAAATGCCGGAAAACAACATTTTTATTTTTTATACGACGGAACTAGCAAGTAAGCTACCTGCTTACTTGCTTTTAATTGTAACCCTTGCCTATAACAAAGTTTTACCTATGCGGCACTGCATTGCTCCCGAGAAAGGCGAGAAAGGGGTGTGTGTGTGCGTGTGTGTGTGCGTGTGTGTGTATGTGTGTGTGTGTGTGTGCAAGTCCGGTATAAACTAGGAAGGTAAAAATAAATAAAACCCGACTCCAAAATGTTTACGTAATTTTACCAAAACACGGCCTAAAAAGTGTTATAATCTATACGTGTAATATATCTAGAATCAGCAATACTACCTTTAATTTGAAACACATTTTTAATACAATATTGAACTCACAAAAGGCAAAACATTGAATTAAAAGGTATGGCAAAGGTCAGCAAACCTAGGCAGAGAGAAACATGATTACCTAAATCTGGAAATGTGTACGACATAATAAAATACGTGACACTGCCATCATCTTAACAAACCAAAAGACAACTGTCAGATTTTGACAACATCAATTCGTTTAGGCAGTCAATCAGTCATCATCGAATTCGGAAAATTACGATGATGATTCCGAGAACGCTATTCTTAACTCGAAATTATAAATATTTTGACATTAGAATTCGATGCTTCCCACAGAAGATTTTCATAAATGGTTTGAGAATAGTGCTGAAATCTATCGGATTTTATGTCAAATCCCACAAAAAAGTTATATTTCCTATCCGAAAACTTTCTGTTTCTTTGAAAATCGATATGCTATATAGCGATTTTCAAACACAATTCAACAAATAAATCTTCTGTGGGAAGCATCGAATTCTAACGGCAAAATATTTAGATTTCGGAGTTACGAATAGCGTTCTCGGAATCTCCAATGGAAGCTTCCGAATTCGATCGGATAAGGCTTTCCGAATGTTTGAAAATAGCTATACAGAGCGTGCCAAGGAAATACACAAGCTTAGAGGGCAAGGTCAAGGCATACATATAATTTAAAAAAAAACCCCTCTTGATACAGTTGGGTAAAATATATGTAGTTTCCTACATTTGTTGAACCTCGTGTAACGTGCAAGCAATTATCGACCGTAACAACTTAATTGATAATGCATGGAATTACTAATTACAGTAACATGTAGGCGTTATGGGGTAGGCTAACATCTAGGTAGTACGTATATCTGTCTGTCTGTTGATTTCTCCGAATTGTCAATACTGATATCTACCTTTTTTCATTGGTAACCAAGCGTTTGCAAACCGATTCATAGAAAACATGAATAATGCTTCTATATCTATTCACTCCTTATAATATGGACTATAATAATACTTAGTGTAAGTTGTGTTAGTTCATCTTTTTTTTTTGTTTTTTTTTTCATAGGTACATAGGTAGTCGATTTGTTAATTTGTCATAATGGCTGAGGCCTGAAATATCTGTTTTCCTAATACCTATGTACGATTCTCAAAACGTCTGCGTTTTCACAATGTTAGCACTTCTATTTTGTAAGCTTTCTAAAAATATCAATAAAGTCAATTTTTTTTTTTTTTTGTATCTCTAGGTACCTACAACGATTGGAGGGATGGTCAAGCAGCCTCCATTCGAGCCATCGATACTGCGATCACCAACTAGCCTGTCAAGCGTAGCTATGTATCAGACTAAGTTATTTTCAGGGTATGTATGAATGGTGTTGTGTGCAAGTAAACCCACAGTCAAAGCTAGCAAAGAGGTTCAAAGGAAATAGGTCGAGTCGAGACATGTATGAGATTCACCGACCTCGGTTTCAAATGCAGCCTTTGATTAAAAACCTTCAAAGAACATCTAATTACGACGCAATCCACTATCGAAATCTTTCAGAGCGAGAGCTTGTATACATTCCAGTACCTAGGTACCTCTACCAGAGGTTTATGCCAACTGCAGTCGCTAGCGAAAGCGGTGAAAATATATTAATACTTATACGAATAATATAAAAAAAAAAATAGCGAATAGAATAGGTTGAGCCAGCTCCTCAATCTGTTGAGGTTTCAGGGTGCAGTGCGCTTCCACCTTCGGTCTTATTCTCAATTAATTTATTTGCCATATTTAAGTTATATTAAGATCTTAATTATACTATTATTAAGCACTGTACATGTACCCTATTAGGGCATTGCCACATTTTTGAATGAGGTCATTATTATTATCATCAGGAAACTGAAAATGTATTTATTACACGAGTCATATTTGCATATACATATTTGCAAAGTCAATTAATCATTTTGACATAATTTAGCATGAATTCAGTAAAAAGGTGATGAAAGAAATATATTATAAAATGTATTTATACAAGGCAGTATTTATACATTATTACATATTTATTATATTTTTTTAATCGTTTCGTCGCAAAGGAAATCTTCTAGACAATAATAACATTTTCTTGACTCCAGATGAGATTGTGCCGAACTCATCGGTTTGCCTGTACCTTTATCATGAATACAGATAAACAGACACGTTTAGTATAGGGTCCCGTAGTGCACTACCTACCTGGTGTACGTAAGATCTAGGCAGTATTCTGATATTGTGGTTACAGTGAGCTTGTGTTTGTGGTAGACGCACTCTGTAAAGTACTTCATATCTCTCTTAGTGCGAGGAGCTCCAGCAATGAATGGAAGTTCCAGACACTAAAAGTAATTTATTCCCGTAGGCTATTGCCATAGGCCAAATAAGGTTCTATGGGCTCTTGTGGTATGCTTAACTTGGGGCGCCATCTAGGCTCTGTGTAATATTTATGTCCTGTAATACCTATTTATTTATTTTAAATAGCAACAAAATTAACACCAATTTCAATAGCACCCACTAACTAATGGCACCTAATCTATTCCCACTAAGAGCAGCTATCGACATGTTAGCTTGGTGCTGAGCTTGCATACATTGGGATTTGATTTCTTAATATAACATATCTTATGTGTATGAATTTTGAATTGTATTATAATTGAATTCAATCATGATTAATTAACGACTTATTTTTATTATTTTTGATAGTTTTAGATTTAAATTATCTTGTTTAACTGTTAATTATTATTATGATAACTACGCTATTGTATTAGGTTAAGCCTGTAATTATAGTGTATAATGTAGATAAATAAATAAATAAATAATAATTAAACATTGTAGGCACCGTTAGCCCCCATTGCACTGCACCCATGTGCTTCAGTGGACTTTTTCGGGTTTTATGATGATGATGATGATGATATCGTAATTGTAAGTAGGTATATACTCACCTAATTTAGAGATAAACTGCTTAGACAACTTGACCTAAGCACAGTCATTGATAAGCCAGCCATTTTATAGTCACACAAAAGTAAATTGTTGGATTAATACATGTTAAATGAATTGTTTCAAGAAATACCAAAAGCCTGTTTCAATGACGTTAACCAGATTTCCAAGAACTTTGACCTTTCGTTTAAAAGTAACTTCACGTTGTTTTCAATTAAATTGGGTTTCCTTTAGGAACTTCGAGAAATATCTTAATTATTAGCTTTATTGACTTTTGAGAAACACCAAATTGTTGTTAACCAAAGCCAAACCTGGAGTTATTATTAGTTTATTATTCTTTAGTTTAATACTTTTTTATAAATATTATATAGGTAGGTAGGTACTTACTAGACATTTTAACACGTAATTTTTTTTAAATATATGAGTTTCACATATTACCTATGCAGCAATTTCTTAAATAAAACCTACATAAGGTACTTGACATCGATATGAATTTATTTGCCAAATCGAATTTCGAATTTTCATATCGTCTTCATCATCCGTTAGCGTCTACTGTAGGACATCCAATATCATAGGCTTCCAATTCCAATTATATTCAATGGTTTCGTCCACAGATCTTGTCACACTGTGCATGATTTTAACATTACTTTTACGATATGCTTCATGAATATTGTGTCCCCTAATAGTAAATAAATAAAATTCTGATTTCTGATTTGCAACTGCGAACTGCATAAAGCAGTACTGCTGCTAAACTGGCCCAAAGTGCACGTTGGTAAATAAGCAATACAGAAAAAGTAGAAACCGTCTACAATAGACATCAGTCAGACAGTCTCTTAGTACGACAGCAAATGTATGGAAGGGGTTATTTTGACTTTGACCATCTCATCACCGTCACAATTTTCCAATCGTGCTTACGAGATTTCTATTGTATGTACCAATTACACATAACTTCAGACGTTTTGATTTCTAGCATAAAACCTAACCTAACCTAAATTTACGATACATAAAGCCATTTAGCAAAACTAAATAAAGCTTAGCATAGCTTAACAAGCTAACAAGTTGCGAATCCAAGCTCAAGTCAGCCTGGTAGCTCATAGGGCCCATTAGACCATAAACGTATAAATAACCCTCACAAACAGGTTTTGCAAGGGCCAATAACTCCCTTAGACAAAGACATCTATGGACTCATACTATGACAACAGGTCGAAAGCGGCCTATGTTCCTTAAGACATAAGGACGGAAACCAAAGAAGGAGGTTTATTAGAGATATTTTATTTGCCAAAAATAATGCATGATTCTCCTGAAATAAAGGAGTATGTTGTCACAATCACCACCCTTGGCCGGGGATGAAAACACTGCTAATTTATGCCCCAATACAATATTGGAGCCAATTTAAAGTGAACACGCAGGTTGCTGGAGCCATGTGGTGTATAATGGAGCACGCTAGTTCAAGACTAGCGTGCTGCATTATACACCACATCTTTGCTAGATTACAAGTATCATAAAAATGGACTAAGGATAAACGGTAGTCTGGAAGTACCCCTAACAGTGGTATTTTACGACACCCGTGAGTGGAGGGGTTGGTGCACTCTGACAGCACACGGCAAGGCCAGAGACCCCTAGGGATTTAAATCAACAGAACAGGTCCTGCAACGGCACTGCATCTTCAGTCCTTTATCTCTGAGAACCGGTTGTTCCACCGTCACCCCGTCACCTTACCATGATTACACACAAAACCACTTTTTAAAACACGTATAACTTCTTTGTAAATAACTTGTTTTTAATTGTTTGAGGATACAATTAAAAACCACAAAATAACACTATTCATCACACACAAACATAGAATTAAAAACATTCCTTACCATTTTCTTGTTATCGAGAAACTACTATTTATAAAAAAAAAAAAACACGTTAAGTTGCGCGTGCGACGCTCAGCGAGATACTACGCGAATAAAAATTAATGATCTATCCCAAAGGTCAAGACTAGCCAGAGGAAGAGGAGAGGTAGCGATACTTTATCCATAAGTGCGAAAGAGACGATAATATCTCTGCATTTTCTTTGCAACGTGAACAGAACTTAGCATGAATGAATGCACACTGGATTGCTTACGCTATCGTCCGGGTTTTTTTTTATTTCACTAGCAATAAAAACCTCCTCCGT
Source organism: Venusia cambrica (assembly GCA_951394065.1). NCBI lineage: Eukaryota > Metazoa > Arthropoda > Insecta > Lepidoptera > Geometridae > Venusia > Venusia cambrica. Next base: position 1,289,561 of record OX596067.1, on the reverse strand, counting down.
CGCTATTGCACTAAAGTCTACATTCATGGTGTTCAATGGTGACTGATAAATTGTAAGTGAGACTTATGGGACTAGCATAGCCGATCGCTCTATGCTTCTTTTTTAACCGCCTAATTAGGTAAGACGGTTGCAGCTAGCCAGGCGGACTTAAACGAAGTCAGTATTGTACTCCCCTGGGGATCGAACACGGGACCTCTGGATTGTGGGTGTGCGAACAACTCGAACCACTGTTCGCCTTGTGACTATATATAGAACATAGAACCTAGACTTCGTAAGTGATCGATAGTCTTTATTACGTTCATGCTCCGCCTCTCCAACGACTGTCTTCGGATTCTGAGATATATCTAAGTAACATGTGATTAGGGGCACTGTACTTACTGATTACCCACATTAGACACAAACTAGTACGTCTGTGACTGCTAGTAAGTTCTGTATATGAAGACACTACCCACACACTTACACACACACACCCTTCACACATACTCCCTGAACCTCTGGTTTTTGTCTGGTCATTGCTAATAATAGAACAAATATAATAAAGTAAACAAGTAGGTATTTTATCCGTAATCCAGTTCCCATATTACAAGCTTTGCTTAGCTTGGGACTGGATGGCGCTGTGTGAAATTTATGTCCTAAAATATTTGTTTATACCTACAATTTAATTATATAAATTTACTAGTGATTCCCGGAATTTCAATTTCGTCGTCCCGCAAAAATATCCTTTGATCCTTTCTTATTGCACCCCTACATTACAAATTATAAAAAAGTTTTCCAGCAAATTGAAATTCTTCAGACCTTGCGTTGATTGCAATTTGTTGCAAAGTTGGCGTCAGACAGTAACATGAAGCTTGGAGATTTTTGAGTCATGCTATGAACAGATCAAGGTCCTGCTCCGCTATTTAGGGAGCGAGGAGTCCATTGCATTCATCGACTTCGGTTGCTTACCGGAATATTCATGTATAGTATGTATGTATAGTAAAATTCCGTCGATAGGTTCCTACTTCAAATGACACCCCCCAAGACCTAGATCTTCTTGTCTCGCGTAACACCCCTATTTCTCCAAATTTACCATTCAAAAGATATGGGCGTATTGTAGTTCTTTTCACCCCAATATCTCAACAACTACCGTACACTTAACAAAATTCGCCCTCGACCATCAATTTATATAATGTTATCCCTTTATTTGAATTACTTACATTAAATTCTGATAACCGCTTCGAGAGTTATGCCGGCACAAACATTACCACATATACAATGCCGGATTTCCCAACCGTCTGAATAAAATATTTTTATTATAATTATATAATTAAATGGATAATAATCCTTATGTTTGAAGCTAGTAGGTACCTGTTCTATTATAATTTTTTTTATACAACTAGGAGACGGAACAAAGCAAGTAGCCCACCTGATGTTAAGTGCATCTCTTGCCTATAACAATGCCTTACTGCATAGGTCACATCCACAAAGAACATAGACTACACGGCACTGCATTGCGCCCGTCTACTTGAGGCATACGTGTTAAGCCTCGCGTGCCCGTAATTTCACCGGGAACCCTTCAAACCGGAACACAGCAATGCTGCTTGGCGGCTGCAATAGGAATTGTTATAGTACTTCCCCGAGCCCTTTCACAAGGGGCTCTACTACTCTTACTCTACTCTATTGTTCATACATAAATACTCAGAAAAATAAAGGGCTAAAGGGCTTTTTTCACAGACATTTGGCGGATTTGTTACTAAATATTTTTTTCTGTTTTCAGGTTTTATTTTGAAGGGACTCTAAAGACGCTAAATTGCAAACTAGTTGCAAAATATCATCGAGATTGCTCGTTGCCTCACATCAGGCGTCGTACAACCCGCCGCGCTGTCGTAAAAACACAAAAACATTCCATTCTACGCGACCCATAAAATACTTGAGGTATTTTTCAATATAATACGTTAACAAGTCGTGTCTAGCCGACTCTAGCATTCTCCTTCTTTTAGATAGATTACAAGATAAATGATTTATTTGTTTGTAGAAATCATGGTAAGGCGTATACTTATAGTTTCTGTCTCAATGATTCCACCTAGTAGAGCAGAAATTTCCACGTCCACGGCATGCATTATAAGAAATTCATTTAAATGTAATTATCTACGAAACACGTTCAGATAAAACAAGATTACAAAACAGGTAAAATAAACAGAAAACAAAAACAACCATCGAATAGATTAGGCACAATGCGACGGCGGCGATGGCTATTTAGAAGGCAAAAACAAAACAGATTCCTAAATCACGCTTGACACAAAATAAGTACTGTTACGAGCTGGGGGTTCGTAAGAATTAAAAGCAACCGGTTTTGCTCAAACTACTGTCTCAAACACAGTACAAAACTACTTAATTATACTTCCAAATCACTAAACACTGTTATCGCACTCAAATATCACTTGATGTTATCATTCTGTATCGTAATTGAATACTGTACTGCTTCCGAATCGCGCAGCATTATTTATATCCAATTCTATCGAATGATCTATGCATGTGCGAGACTGATCGCGGCACTAACTGTTGCGTAATCTGGGACTCTATTGTTCTCGGCGGTCAATGCCTCCATAAATCTTCCTTTTGTGCTATTTATAAACACGTTGCTATTGTCCTATTTTCGCGGAAATATGTGAATACCCGCGAATGTTCTAGACGTTTCTGATTGGCGTAACAAACCGTGTCATAAATGTAAATTAGAAAAATCTTGGCGAAAAAAAAAAAAGATGTTATAGACTCGACTAAGGGATGGGCGGTCAGCAGCTTCCATCCATCTACCTACCTGACACCAAAACTGTGATCACCAACTCACCTGTCAAGCGTGGTGATAATCGTGAATCCCCCCATTACTCTTGTTGGGAGATGGACAATATACTCTTTAGTACTAAACACTAATATTGCCAGCATCAACTCGCCAGTCAAGCTTGGTGGTTATGGCAAATATCTCAGTCACACTCGTTGAGACTTGAGAGTTGAGAGATAAGTAATGTGGAAAAAACCTTGAGGCTAATGTAAAAATTTGCCGAACCCTGAAAATATCCCTTTTCAGCAGGTTACGGCTTATGCGCCATAAACAGTATAGTTGAAAAGTTAGTTGTAGGTAGGTAGGTAGCAGGTTGCGGTAAGCACCCACGCGTTGCTACCTAAAACTTAACGGTAAGGTAGTTACTATTATACTTTGGGAAATTGTTTCGTCTCTACGCTTAAATAACTACACAAAATAAATCAATATTACACAGGACATTAATTTTACACAGCGCCTCCTACCACTGATCTATTGAAAGCTTGCTAGGAACTAGAGTAGATAGAATGCATAAACATATTTTAATGTAAGTACATGCTTATCATTTGATACAACGCCACGACAGAACAAAAATCTATATTAATCACACAAATATTTGTTATAGGTGAGAATCGAACCCAAAACCTATACAGCGCATAAGGCAGTGCTAAAATTATAACTAGCTGGGCAACTAAACAGTTATCAAAGTTTTGCATTTCAAGTGATTGGACGTGGTCAAAATATTTAAAAATGTTATAATGTCGTTTCCGGCTTGAGGAAATGATGCGGGTTCGAGTCCCGTCGCGGGTTTGTGATTTTTTTGTGTCATTATAACATTTGTAAACAGTTATCGTTCTTTGTATGTATGAGCCTCTTTCAAGAATGGGTTCGTGCTGTAATTTCCACCCTGGGTAGGCGGATTAATTACCTTCTTTATGGTGATTTGGAGAGGCCCATGCCGTTTCTTACCCGTGGTACACCTACGTGGTTCACCTTGGTGATCCATGGGTATCTATTCGTACCCGTAGTCTACCCAATAGGTAAACCACGGGTAAGTAGATAGAATATAGTGCCCTTGGTTCACCCTATAGGTGAACCATGGGTAGGTAAATATTAAAAATGTAGTGCCGTTGGTTTACTTATTAGGTGAACCACCAAATATAAAAAATATAGTGCCCATGGTTTACCCAACTAATTAAACATTATCAAGTCCTCTTTTTCTCATAAGAACATTAAATTCTTTAGGATCCACATAACTCATTTTTTTAAAGTATTTTTTTGTTTATAGAGTCAGTTAAAATTTACAAATTTTTTTTATTTCAATGTTTTGATTTGGTGCTTGTTTGTATTGAATTGACACGAGACGTCAGTCTAGAATTATTCCTATATGTTCTCAGTCAGTGTCAAGAGATTCATATTTTTTTCATGGATTATTGACCTGTTTAGGTCAATAATATTGTACCTTGCGATTAGTGTTTAAATAGAGGTGTTTACTAGTATTGTATTCAACGAATGTCAAAAATACATGCATCGGTAATTACGAAATAAGAAAGAGGAATAGACGTAAGAGCGAACAATGGGTAATCTACTGACATATGTTACTACCTATGTAACTACACCTGGGTGTTCCACGGGTATATTGAATTACCTATAGTTTCACTTGAGTGGACCAGGGGTACAAAGAAGTACCCGTGGAACACCCAGGTGAACCATTTAGGTGGACCCCGGGTAAGAAACGGCCCATGCACTATTTCAGGCTGTAATTATGAGTTATTCGCAAACCACCTCTGTGGTCTAGTGGTTTTGCCGGCATCAGACCCTGAGGTCCGCGTTTGTGCCCAGGTGGGTACAAATTTGTGCTTGGTTTGGTGGTAGGACTTGTTTTAAATTTCGCCACGCTAGCTACCACTATTTTACGTAACTCTGTCACCATAGCAATAATTCGAAATCACTGCGTTCCGGCATTGAGAGGTAAGATAGCCAGTTCCTCAGACTGTTGAGGATTCCGCATGAAGTCAGCTTCCACCAGCTTTATAACTTGATATGAGGTGAGATGAAGCAGTGCGCTTCCCCGTCATACAATAAACATTCCACTAACCTGTCCACAAGTGGAAATTATTGGAACATTTTTTTTTTCAAGAAATAGATAGGTACCTGACAATTACATTTGATTTAAAATTTTGGTGTGTTGTGATTTTGTAGATTTCAAATGCCTATAGGCACCTAGTAGACTCATGGCCAAATCATTGGGTTGAACTGCGCAATAAGGTTCTGCCCAATGATCGCTTTTATCATAAGAGTTTGTGAGGCGATCGAGATAAAGTACAACACGTTGCAACACGGTCGAATCTGTCGGAAACATCAAAAGGTACGCGCGAATAATACCCGTTTTAAATATTGCAATGCCTAATATTCACGATACTTAAAAATTGCAAGTATTATTTATTTTAGCTACCACAGCAAGCCTGGCAACACTAAGTTTTTGGCAAACTTGTGTAGGCTCCTGTTCACACGACTCTGAGCCAGCATTATTAAATGTTGCTATCTTAACGATGCCTGTTAATGAGTGTGGATGCACTTAATAGGCACTTAAGCCGGGCTCTACGCTAATATTATATGACGTTTTAGGTATGCTTTTGATATATGTAGGTATGTATATTTCATTTATCTATAAAAATTGTATTTTAATTCAAGTACACTTTTCTACCTTTTCAGTGTATCACCTCTCTCTCTCTCTCTCAAAGGTTTGCTGCCTCTGTATGTAACATATGTTTTCGTATGACATGTTTAAATTATATTTATGTGAACAATAAAGAATTACAAGAATTACAAAACGTTCCGCATCAAATTACCTAATTAAAATAAAAAATCTGAATTTAGATACGTACTACACGAATTTGGATATGTGAATATAAATATTACAGGACATTAATTTTACACAGCGCCATCTAGTCCCAAACCAAGCAAAGCTTGTAATATACTACTAGAGGATATAATACTTAAATATTTTCTTTATAAATACATACTTATCATACAAAACACACCCAAACACAGAACAAACATCAATATTCATCACATAAATGTTTGTCCTGGGTGGGAATCGAACCCACAACCTACAGCGCAGCAGGCAGAGCGACTACCAACTGAGTTGTGAGGCTTGGTATATGCTTTCCACTAGTTTATATCTGCGACTTTGCCTGCACGGTAACCGGATGGGTTCTCATGATAAATATGCTCATGCCCAAGTTCCTACAGAAATGGGTCAAGACATAGCCACAATAGACAGAAGACCAAAGCTACTTTGCTTTTTTAATTGGCATACCGTAGGATCCTCGTATATTCTCTTTTCTTCTAGTCTACCTTGCACATTTGATTTTTGTCGGAGGGGTGTTTCATAAGTGTATAAAAATCACATCACAACGCATTGCTCTGAGCCATCTTCAAATCTTCATCTATATATTTTATGGTTATACCTATATGATGTGGGGAAAAGGATTTGCATTATTTGACTTGTTTAGTTATCAATAAAATATAGCCAAGAGCTAGAAAAGCTAAGAGGTCAAGAGCTAACCCATCATATATAAACAAAAAAGAAATCAGAGTTGGTCTTTTGGAAACACCTTATCCCTACTAGTCACTGGATTGATATAACACAGAAGTTTTTGTTTAAACTATCTATTTTCAAGTAGTTATCCAAAATCCGTGAATGCAGATCTAAAAACTCTAAAGTACACCCCTGAACATTTTCTCGCAGGTACAGCGATAAAGGTACCTGAGGTTTTACTACGCAAATCAAGTCGGCATATTTGAAATAACAGTGCAATCTATCAACGGATACGTCATGTTACCTTTTTCATAGGTCTCCTGTCCTTGCTGCCTATTTAAAAAACCACCTGTATATTTAACGACGTCATTTTTATTTTTTTTCAAGGTTAAAGAAGGAACAGTTTGAGTCAGGTCGCGGGTTGTGAATTTTTGTGTCATAATAATAACATTTGTACATTTCCTATGTATGTTAGAATTTGTTAAAACAGCTAAATAATGTACTATGAAGCACTGCTGAACTAAGGGGTTTCCTATATCCCTCCGATAACGCTGATAAGCTGTCAAGACGTAAAATTGTTCGGCGATACCGACCCTCATCCCTAGGTGACAGATCACCCTTGATGACGTCACCATAATGGCGGATGGAAACCCATGATCGACGATATCTATGGCAATGCGAAAGGTTTAACATATTGTACATACCGACCTATACCTATATATTATACATAGGTAAAGGAAATAACAAAAATATATCGGAATTTTAGCCTAATTTAGAATAATTTGTGGTCTAGGGTTTCCCCACCAGTATCACCTATATTTTAACAGCCTCGGTGGTCTAGTGGTTCAACCCACCGATTTCAGATACAGAGGTCCCGGGTTCGATCCCCGTGGGAGCAATATTGTGCTTGTTTTGGTTGGTGGTAGGATTTGTTTAAGTCCGCCTGGCTAGCTTCCACCATCTTACCTAATTCTGTCGCCATAATAACAATTCTTAAAAAAAAATGTTAGGTTCCGGCATTAAGAGGTAAGATAGCCAGTTCCTCAGTAGGGTATTCCGGGTGAAGTGCGCCTCCACCTTCGGCCTTATCTCAGCTTGTTACCAGGTGAGATATGGCCAAGCGCTGTACTACGGAGTAAAATAAAAAATAAAAAAGATCCCGGGTTCCTGGGGGGTACAATATTTTGCTTATGGCATGTTGGAAGGAATTATTTCCTCCCACCAATCAAGCAAAGAAAACCACGATTTGAAACCATGATTTCTTACAGTAGGTATGTAATTTTTTTAAGTACGAGGGGTAGCGGGAAGGTGAAGCGGGGAAGCGCTTGGCCTTCATCTCAACTGGTTTCAAGTTATGATTAGGCTGAAGGTAGAAGTTCACCCTCAACAGTCTGAGGAACTGGCTATCTTACCTCTATATGCCGGAACACAAACATTTACAGAATTGTTGTTATGGCGACAGAATCAGGTAAGATGGTGGAAGCTAGCCAGGCGGATTCAAAGTCCTCTCGAATCTCTAAAAAAACAAAAAAAATGCACTCCCTTAAAACATCGTAAAGAAACTAAAGAAACCGTACTTCGCTACACTTATTCAAGCCTAAGAAGTATATTATATTGTATCCTCACGCATTTAGCGTCGAGACAGCTCCATTGAGAACATAATTTATACTCTAATACGTATAAAAGCTTTCGGGCCAAATAAATCTCGAACAAAATGTCAGCCGGGCGAAAATACCCGAAATATAATAAGGGCTTATCAATAAGAAACGGGGATTATAAGGCTTACGTGTACTAAGTCACAAATCCTTATCGAGGACTATTGTGAGTTATGAGGCCGCCCCGAACACACCGAAATAGTTGCGGTCACACCGATCGGAGGACCACAGCCTGCTGAGGCAGAGGTATGCTGATGTAGCCAGCTGGTAGCATGAATACGGGCGATTCACACAGATCCAACCAGCACAACACGTCTTATTCCTCCGTTATTACATTCAGCGTGTCTTAATTATCATAATAACTTTACTTGAATTACTCAAACCCAAAAGGCATGCATAGGTCGATTCCTTCTAAGATTGTCGCCATAACAATTCGTTCCATTTGAAAAATACCAAAATATAGGCTTTTTGCACTGATCCTTCATTCTAAACCTTGACTATGCCATACCACACTCGCTTTATAAAGGGTCCTAAACAAAGACTACGAGTATAACAGTAGGTAATAGGGCTTATCTAAGTCTTATCTTAAAAACACGTAAACATATATTATAGATATTAAACCAACATTGTGAAACGCTGTATTTTTAACCGACATTCAAAAAATGGAGGAGGTTCTCAATTCATACGAATCTTTTTTTTTTCATGTATGTTCCCTGATTACGGACGCCTAGACCGATTTGGAAAAAACTTTTTTTGTTTGAAAGGGTATACTTCACACTGGTCGCGTTGTACCATGGACCAATTTAAAATAGGCCGACAGCGTTTCTATCGAGCGTAACTTGATAATTAGTTACTTTACTTTTACTAAGGCGTAATATGTCACTAAATGTTCCAAATTCAGAAATAAAATATGATATTTCTGAACCATACTGCCATTCTAGTTCAAATCAATACAGTAAGATGGCGCTGTTTCTGTTTTTTTTCGGCAGCGGCGGCGTTATTTCCGCCGTTTCACGGTACCTACCTAGTAGGAAGCTTATCAGGTACCTTGCTACCTAATTGATTGAAGACTAACAAATGTATTTGTCAACAAGGCTTTATTTTATCAGAACTTATTTTTAAGGAAATCTGCTGCTTGAAAAATATAGTAGGTAGGATAGGCAGGTTTAAGTAGGTAGGTACTAATCTACTCACAAAATAACATATCTAACCCCTATTTTATTATAATTATAATTTAATTGGTGCTTAATTAGGAACTTACTCACTCTACTCTCATTGTGAAAATCCAAGCGATGGGAAGTGATAACTTTACGAAAGCGTAAAGTAATGTTTACGCCAAAATGATTGTGGTTGGTTGAAACAACCAATCATGAGCGATAGCGTCCCCACTCTCGTCCGATAGTCGATGCTCGATAGGTTTGCCCTACAAATCGTGCACTCGCGAATTGTATTTTATATTAATTTCACTAGATGGCGATGTGCTAATTTCATACAAATCATGGCAAACGCATACGTGATCGAGTAGGTATGGAGCAATATTACAACTGACACTCGCCACTCAGGTCAGGATCTGATGATGGAATCCTGGAGAAATCGAGGGAACTCTTCACATATTATATGCACACGATAATATTTTGAAGCGATTTGGGTGTATTACCCCAAAAGTAAGGAAAAAACGGATCACGCGTCTGTCTGTCTGTCTGTCCGTCCATCTGTTATCAAAATAATTGAAAATAATCATCCAGTCATCATCAGTATCATCGTCATCCAGGTAAACGAAATACTTAGTTTTTAAAACGGAATTATTATTTGTTTGCGTAATAGCGACAATTATTGCGTGAAAATACTATCAAAAATATACAAACGAATATAGGCTACATATAATATATGGAATATAGGATTTAGTACATTTAGTACATACGACAATGAGATTAAAAATTACACTTTTTCAAGATGGAGGTCTGTTTTTGATCTGTTAAAAATGACCGCGAAATGCCAAGTATTGACTACACATGGGCTACCAACACATCGTCTCCATTATAAAATTTATTGCACTTTCTCGTGTGGCGCATAATTAAACACATCCGATCCACTATATTTAATCCTATATCGCATAAATACCCATATGAATCCGGACTTATCGATTACGATACCTTATGTTTGTCACAAACTGTTAATCTACTTATTAGAATCACTTGATTCATCGAAAACTATTTGGCAAGTTCACAAATCGAGGCAAACTCGGCTTGACTTTTATGACTTACACACTCTAGGTACCTCCAGTACATTCTGAATTGAGAACCAACTATGAGTTAGACAACCCTTTGGGTACTTTTTGGACATTTTTGGGAACCTCATTTAAATATAAGAAGTCGCTTAATATTCTCCGTTCTCATATGGCTGTGTCTTGGGTAAACATTTAGAGATATGTGAGATTTTTTCGAACGCTCAACCCGCGGGTCCAAGCTTGGATGGTAGGTGTGAACGTGGTCTAAGATTAGTGGACACAGCACTAAGTTGCAAGAATTGAGTGTTACGTTATCGTCAAGGAAAAGGGACCAACTATTTCCGTTACTTCTGTAAAAGGACTATTTGTACATTGTTATAAATAACACTACGGTTGACAGATCAAAGGATATTGTAGTCTACTTTTGTAAGGCTGGCTTAGATATAATAATACATAACCTAATAAAACATAGACTCATCCCTGCCTGTGAAAGTGCCCGTGCAAGTTTCTAGGTCAAGCTTACTCATTACATGTAAAATATTCTGTTTATAGCTCGTATATACACACTAGTGTTTTTTTTTATCGTATGACGGGAAACCTTTTATTTTTTAACCCAATAAGGGAAGGCTAAAGTTTCACAACCATACCGCTTTGTCTCACGTTGTATATTTTCATAAGTAGATAATTTTAAATTTATGTCTTCCGTTTTATCCATATAATAAATACCGGTCTCAATTCAGCCTAGATTCCACTACATTTAATTACCATGACATTAAAACTATCAAATTAAATATCATGTACAGTATTAACTATAAATTTGTATATACAATTAAAATTAGACGGGTTTTTAAGCAGATCCTGCAAATATCGCGGGACTGATTCGTGATTATCATGGTGTTCCATTAGGTCGTCAATCAACACAAGACGCTGAATGTTGAATGACGAACATTCAAAAAAGATGGTGATCGAGGGATTGAGTCTCATGTTGTAGTTATTGTCAATAACTACAATTTCGAGAAGTAGACAAGTTAAGACGGTAAAGGTGAAAATTTAAATGACAATGACCAAAACGCAACCGACAAATTGTAGTGTAAAACTTTCTATGACCAAAAAATTACGGGGAAGCGCTTGGCCTCTATCTTAAGGACTTAAAATTCAATAGTTTTCGACGCTATTCTCAAACCATTTCTAAAATTCTTTTGTCGGTGTCTCGAAAGTGTTTTTTTTCGGATTTAAGAATAGCGCTTCAGGAATCTCATCGGAAGATTCCGAATTCAATCCGTTAAGGCTGATATGATTAGAATAGCTATACGATGACACGAAGGCCAAGCGTTTCCCCGTCGTACATTAAAAAAACTACCAACAAGAGATTATTAAAAGTAGTTCAACAAAAACACAGATGATAATTGAAAATATAATATGTATTTCTAAAAACATAAAAAAAAAGTGAGCTACTGTTCGCACTCGGCTTCGTGCAACAAGATGGCGCGCCGCACGTACCGGAAATGGTAGAAACTGAACACCACCACAAACGAAAACATGTAAAACACTGAAACAAAGACAAATACTAATATTTATTTCATTGTACTGATGTTTATTTCTTTAACTTATATTTTCCGTAAAAGGCGCCTTACCGATCGAACCATACGTAGGACAGCAGCTTCATTATGAGTACTATTTAACGCCTATAATGCGATCACCAATCCGCATGCGAAGCTTTGTGATTATGGCACTCCTATCGACTCACTTACTGAGTAGTTACTAAAAACGCTTTAACGTCGCAGTAAAGGTAATAAGAATATATTTATTCGCAAGATTAGTAGAGTTCCTTGAGACCCTTTCACAAGAGCTGTACTCGTAGTAGGGTAGATATAATAGATAGATAGAGTCCTACGAAGTAAAGCTTTGTTAAAAACTGCACTTTACAACAGGTGCTTTCTTGTTCCGTTTCCGTGTTATATCAAAAAAATATCCTAGACTCGCACTTTTTTCGCTCTTCTAAATTCTCCTAAGTTCGGCTCTGCCCAAGGTTGACCCAATCCGAGTCTACGGGTATACCCACTTGGATACAAAACTCTTTATATGTTTTTTTGCCTAAAATTTTCTGTTTTTAAATACTCCCAGACAAGACGTAGGAAATATTTCTATGATTCGAAGTGCTACGGAGTAGCTTGTGAGCTACGGCGTAGAAGAAAAGCTACGACGAGACATTATTTTTCTTCAATCGTACTGTGTCACTATTCAGACGTAAACAATTTAGAGTATTTTCAACCCGCTTGCCAAGCGCGCGATTTTTTGGGCAGTAACAAACAGTCGAATTCACATTCACATCGAGATAGTTATTTTGACGAATAGCCGTACAATAAAAAAATCCGATAAACAAGTTGCCGGTTAATTTGAGTAATTACATATTTACTTAGCGCTATCACAGGTGATGCTATATTCTGTGATTCCGACATGCGATCCACCAGCCAAATTATTGATGCTAGGTAATAGGTATTATGTATATATTATATGTTTACTCTTTATATATAAATGACCTGAAAACAGAGTGATGAACAATGGATTTGCACAAAATAACACCCGAATCACTTCGCTAACTTTGTTCCTTGCCAATGATATCAATATGCAAACCAAAACAAAACAAGCCTCATAGCTCAGTTGGTAGTAACTCTGCCTTCTGCGCTGTAGGCTGTGGGTTCGATTCCCACCCACACAAACATTTGTGTGATGAATATAGATGTTTGTTCTGTGTTTGGGTGTTGTATTATATAGTACGTATGTATTTACAAAAAGCATTTAAGTATTCTATCCGAAATATAGTTCCCATATTACTAGCTATGCTTAGTTTCGGGCTAGATGGCGCTGTGTAAAATTAATGTCCTGTAATATTTATGTAATAAGTATACAAAGTTTCATTCAAATCCATCCAGTAGTTTCCGTCGAAACAATCTGCCAAAATGTCTGTCAGTCATGTCAAACGCTCAACAGCATCCCTGATTCGATCCTCAAAACGACTGAACTGCGTTCGAAACAGAGAGGCAGACAGACAGACATAAATAACAAAAACTATTGTTTTGGCTTCAGTATCGATAATAGTGTTGCCAAAATAGAAATCTCGAAATTTTTGTATTTTTTTTTCGGAAAACAGATTTTGACCCATGCAGTTTTATTATACCTAAGTATAGAAGATAGTGAAAGTTTGTTTGAATGTTTGGGTGTTTGTATGCTAAAGTATGCAAAGCTACTGAACAGATGGAGCCGAAACTTTGCACAAATGTTGATCTAGGCAGAAACATGGCATAGGCATTCATCCTATAAATCAGTTCTCGTGGAATGGGAATTAAATGTCAAACATCACCTTGCAAATTGATGACCGGGTTCAATTCCCATCTGGGACCAAAATTGGTGTGATAAATATAGATGCATGCTGTGTGTTTAGGTGTTGTACTATTGGTATGTTAAATATGCATTTACAAAACAGTATAGTTACAATAGTTCCAGTATTACAATATTTCCTTAGTTTGGGACTAGAAAGCGCTGTGTAATAATAATGTCCTGTTATATTATTTATTTATTTTTGTCTTACCGGCTCCAAGGAATGTGAAGAGGCCGCTGACACAAGCCAGATTTGCGAGTCTGTGGCTATCATCTTTAATTTTATACGCTGAAAAATACAACTGGTATACTTTTATTGTAATCCCTAAGTACATTTATTAAAGATTATACAGTGTCTCTGTTCGTTTGTAACCTTTTCGCAACAAACCGCTGGGGATCTACCGGTGAAAGCGAAGATGGCAATTCGTTTAATTTTTGTATGTATCGCTCAATTTCGTAAAAATGAACATTGATTTTGCAAAATCATCAATGTCTTTATTTAAAACGGTAACCCTTCTGTTTAAAGCTATGTTTAATTTAGCAATTGCAGAGTTAGATTTGTTTGTTATCCGTATGATTTGTTCCACTGCTGGACGAAGGTCTCTTCTAAGACGCGCCACTGAGCCCTATCTCCCCCCTCCTCTAAACCCCCTGCCCACCACTGTAAAGAGGTCGTCGCTTCATCTAGAAGACGTCCACACTACGCTTGCATACGCGCGGAAACGCTTCTCTTAAATTACCATTTTAGACACAAGCACACAAAAAACATACCGTCTTTGAACCTGATGCAGGAGCGTCCTATTTTGGTTAAAGCGAGGCCCATGATCCCCAACAGCACCAGAAAAGCCACCAGCAGGTATACCTGGAAAATAAATAAGTTTAGCAAGTCTCTTCTGGTCGGTACTACTCTAAGCGTGGTCGTGGTGATCAGGATATTCGGATACGTGGCACGCCATTCTTCTCTCAGTGCTGCTTGTTTTTTTAGGTGCACTTCACCCGGAATCCTCAACAAACTGCAGAACTGGCTATCTTACCTCTTAAATGGCGGAACACATTTTTTTTTAAGAATTGTTATTATGGCGACAGAATTAAGTAAGATGGTGGTAGCTAACCAGGCGGACTTAAACAAAGTCCTACCACCAACCAAACCAAGCACAATATTCCGGGATCGAACCCGGGACCTTTGGATCTGAAATCGGTGGGTTGAACACAGAGGTTCTTGTGCACTAGCTTAGGAGACCGTCTGGCTTGTGCCTTCAAGTTTGCCTTTATAGAACAATATATAAGGCTAATAAGGCATCTGTGTAACTTAGGCACATGCCCAAAGAAGGTTAGCAAGTAGGTAGTTACTTTAAAAATAATCGTTTAACTGACTGAAAATCAGTGCACAGCCCAAACCAGAGGCCTTAGAGCTATGAAACTTTTAGGGTACCTTTATATGTACCTAACTATTAAATGGATCATCAAACTAACTAGCCCGAGGTTCTTGCCTATGACCTTGTGTGCTGAGTGCCTAGTGAGAGTTGCAATCTAATTTCACTCGATTCGCGTTTGCTCACCGTAAATGGTGACTAGGTAGGTATATTCTTCATACGAGACTATGTGTTTTTGTTTGTGGAATGATGTACATTATGTAATAGTACATGAATGTAGTTTACCAGCATAGCTCGGCAGTTCTCCGTGAGGGCGACGACGATCAGCAGTATACCGGCGCCGGTGACTCCGGTCAGCACGGCTCCAGACGCCATGCTCATCCCTGGAACAGTCATCACCTCGTGATGTCTAGTGGTAGGGGTTAGGGTCATCCAAAGGGTGATATCTCTTGGCTTTAAAACTATCGCAGGATGGGGTCAACGATGGAGTGACCCTTTCACTAAGGTTTTTGTCACTGTACGATTTGGAAGCGTTTGCCTTCATCTCACTTGTCGATTCTGTCACACGGAAAGTTTTCGGATCGGAAACACCACTTTTTGTCGGATTCAACATCATTTTAAGAATAGCGTTCTCGGAAACTCTATCGAAAGTTTCCGAATTCGATCTGAAAATGCTTCACAAATATTTGAGAATAGCTTTACTGGTGTCAAGCTATGATGATCACACTTCACTACAAGTGGAAACGAACTTCACCCGTTGTGAAGACAGACTTAGGTATGATGATGATGGTAGCTAGCCAGGCGGACTTAAACATAGTCCTACACCAACCAAACCAAGCACAATGTTGCCTTCAACATCCCCCTGGGGATCGAGCCTGGGCCCTTTGCGTCTGATACCGGCTGGCAAACCATTGGACCACAGAGGTGGTTCAAGCAATTTATTATCTTCTTGAGAAGAAATTAGGGTCGTAATAGTAATGCAGAAAGCTGCTTGCAAGTTTGAGCTGAGTGTATAACGTGTGATTATTGGAAGGATAGGAGTAGAGGAAGGCCAAAAAGAGATGGATGGATTGCGTTAATGAGGAAGTGTGAAAGGAGGGGATGATGAGCTAACGCTGATAGAAGTTATTGGAAGAGAACATGTGCCGACCTTGTCTAGCGCAGGATAAGGAAAGGAAGATGAAGAAGTGAGGTGATGTTCCTTACACTGATTGTGTGTCGTCTTGTGCATGATATCATACTGCATGCCATGCGTGAGGACCAGCGTCAGCAGCACAGAGCCCACGAGGACCTGGCAGAAGGCGATGAGCAGCACCCCGGGGAACAGGTTACACACGCCGCAGCAGCTCTCGAAGTGGCATCCCGTTTTGTGGACGGCGAAGTGGAGAGGCACCTGGTTTTAGATGTACTTACATGGGGAAACGTAAAGTTATCGTATATTTCAGACGGGGAAGCGCTTGGTCTTCATCTCACCTGGATTTCAAGTTATGTTATGGCGAAGGTGGAAGCGCACTTCACCCGGAATCTTCAACAGTCTGAGGAACAGGCTATCTATACCTAAATGCCGAAATGCAACTAATTAGGTAAGATGGTGGTTTCTTTACTCAAGCTTAGGACTTGAATAAAGTTCTACCACCAACCAAACTAAGCACAATTTGATACTCCCCCTGAAGATCGAACCGTGGACCCTGGATTTGACACCGGTGGTCGAACCACTAGACCAGAGGCGGTTAAAGTAAAGCTTAAAGTTGAAGAATGTTCTTTCAAAACTGACTTTTAGTATGGAGTGGGTGTGGTATATTGTTTTTTTTTTTAGAACTGTGCGGCCAAAATCTTCGGTCGCCTATTTTTCTTTCGTGCGTTCAAAAGTAATTTAGTGCATAAAGTCCCTGACGCTTAAAACCTCCCCAAAGTATTCCAAAGAGTGCAACTACGGATTACGCTTAGCATGACGGATTAGTGGTCGCAGTGCTAAGTGCTAAGGTGGATTCGGCTGCTCATCTCCTGGTGAAATGCCGTAGTCACTTCTTACAACCTGGAGGGGTCTATTCTTTGTCAGGCCGCCACGGTGAAGGTGGATTAGATCAGGCTGAATCTATAACGGGGGAAGGAGCATGGACCACGAACTAACTTGAAATGGAGAGTGACTCTTGTAAAACGAGTGAGTAGATGCAGAGATTCGGAGGATAGAGACGGTTCGGAGAAATACCTGAACGGTGCTCCGGCTGCGGCTGCGAGGTCTTCTGTCGGTGGATTTAGCGAAATCATCACTTTTTGACATTTTTATTACAATAACAGACTTTTTTCCAATATTTTGCTTGTAAACTAATTATGATCTGAAATATGTCACGTGGTTGGTTTCTCCCAAGATTGCTCTATGGTTTGATATACTACTCTATGATATCATTAGAACGGAAAGGAGGAAGAAAGGAGGTGCAATACAATGGGATACGGCAAGATAATTTAGGTATATAAATAACTAGACCTTCGCCGACTTTCTTGTGGAAAGCTCCTGGAAGGCTCCGTATATTAGACCACACACTCGATGAATGGCGTCCATGATGGGGGCAAATTCCCCTTTACTTCTTTTGGGGTAGATATCCGACATTTGACATTTTCTTCATGTGAGCTATTTTGAAATATAAATATTATCACTTAGGTCTTTAATCAAATGGGACTTATAAATTCGCGATAAAGATAGTATGGTATTTTCAAGTGGAACAAAGTGAACAACAAATAACTTCCATTGCAAGCGAATGCTCTTCTCTTTCCGGGCGAAAGTGACCGGCCTCAAATACAACCACACTACGTGTACATTTTACAACGCAAGTAACTCCAATCTTATACCGCCACTGTTGGATAGAGCGAAATTGAGGGGTTTAGACAAAATCCCGCCGGCGGTTAATAGATAAAGTGGTCCAGTGGTTCAACCCACCGATTTCAGATCCAGAGGTCCCAGGTTCGATCCCCAATATTGTGCTTGGTTTGGTTGGTGGTAGGATTTTGTTTGAGTTCGCCTGGCTACCTACCACCATCGTACCAGTTCTGTCGCCATAATAACAATCTTAGAAATTGTTTTGTTCCGGCATTTAGAGGTAAGTTGGTTGAGGATTCCGAGTGAAGTGAAAACCTTCGGCTTTATCTTAACTTGTTACCAGGTAAGATGAAGGCCAAGATCCTCCCTATCGTACAATAAAAAAAAATAGGGAGAAATTCAACCGTAAAAATGGAGAATAATAATTTTTAGCTTACTGCACTCCACAATGTCCACTGTTGGACAGGGCCATGATCCAAATTGGAGGGCTCATTTCATTTCGTTGGCAACCGAATCGGGAAGCGGCATATTGAAAAATAAATAAAAAATTGAACAGATCAGACACGATTTCATTTATTCAGTAAAATTGTATTTTAATTGAAGCCATTTTAAAACACTTAGTGGAACTTCTGAGGTGAATATACCTAATAACGGTTGTCTACTCGATAGACATTGAATTGATGCCTCGGTTGACGTAAACCGTCGAGGAAAGTTTTTGGGGGAACCCCCTATTAGTGAAAATGGTCTCCATACCGCGCATACGCAACTATGAGGAACATCCGATTTAAAAATAGATCCCTACTCGTAAAGATAATAACTATTTATTCACAAATAATGTAAAGAATAATGTATATAACAAGGGAAGCAGTAGGATAACTAAGGCCTGTTACAAACGGTCAATAAGCAATTCAACTGTTTCAAACCAGTACCTACCTTACGGAAGCGTGCCCAAGACACTGGCTGCATTACCACGCGCTGAATTAATATAGGTACTAATACATACTAATACAACTAATAAGCTGGTATAAATAAAATCAAGCAAGCAATTGTCCCTAAAAAAAAAATATTTTATATCACATAATTTTTCAAAAATGGTGTTGTTATGTAACCTCATTTTTTTTATCCACGATGTGTTTTAAAACAACATTGTATTTTTCATATTCATGGTAAATTATGTATTTTACCAACTTGCATCATAATGGTGCCTAAATAACCCAGAGGAACCTTTACCTATCCATCAACGTAGCAGCTACAGGCCCTTACAGAAGACCAGCAAAGGTTAATTTATTTATTTATTATGGTTTATTTGGAGAACAAACAGTTTTTTTTATTGTACGACGGGGAAGCGCATTCATCTCACCTGGTAACGAGTTGAGATAAGGCCGAAGGTGGAGGCGCACTTCACCCGGAATCCTCAACTGAATGAGGTACAAGGCTATCTTACCTCTGAATGCCGGAACACAATTTTTTTTTAAGAATTGTTATTATGGCGACATAATTCGGTAAGATGGTGGTAGCTAACCAGGCGGACTTAAACAAAATCCTACCACCAACCAAACCAAGCACAATATTGCTCCCCTGGGGATCGAACCCGGGCCCTCTGGATCTGAAATCGGTGGGTTGAACCACAAGACCACAGAGGCAGTTAAGCACACACAGTACATAAAAACAAGATGACAATAAAACATAATAACTACTGACCATTTAAATTTTATGTGATATAATTGTGTTGTCCCTGGAGAACCCGCGACATGCTGAGTGATGGCCCTTAACGTTTATGCCATAAGAGCTGTTTTTATTTTGTTTTTATAATGCTCATGCTGATTACTGCTACGAATGAACTGTTAGGCTATTTTATTCTATAGTAGGTATAGGTAAAGTTATTCTATTCAACAGCTACTCAGTAGGTATAGGTAGGTAGTAGGTAGCTACTAATAACTCGGTACTGCAAAGTTACCAACTCGGTGATTAGTTACATCTGCTGAGCTATCGTTGCAGGGTTGCCACATAACTAAACTAATTTATGGCGAACACCATTTTTTTAGTGAAAACTTTTTTAGGCCCCTTGACCTCTTTTTGGGTGAACAAAAGAACTAGCGTCATTGTCACCGCACGCTTTTGTGAATTGTATCGTCGAGCTATTACATTATTATTTTCAAATTATTTTTGGTTTATAAAGAAGTGCTTATGATCAGGATTAAAGTTTGAATTGGCCATTAACACTTCTTTTCAAACCAAAAATAATTCAAAAATAATAAGCTCGACGATACAATTCACAAGTTTTCACTTCTATCGGCAGTCCCCAATGACTGCCCCGCTTGTTTTTTTTTGCTAAGCAAAATGTATGACGCATACCCTCCCATCGGAGATGGGAGGGTTATGTGGGACTCCCCGGTTGCCCAACCCAGCGGCACTCCCGTATCGTCTGTGTGAGGGGAGGATTGGGCAACCGGCAGAGCATACCCCAGGTGCCGGCTTCTGCTATCGGTACTCAGCACTGCACCTGTACAGGTCCACCTGGCTAGCGACTTCTGCTGAAGCTCTATAGAGCCTTGAGGTCAACAGCTTAAACATTTCAAATAAAAAAAAAACATACGTCGTATGGAAGAAGGGTACAACAAATTGTAGCTCTCAAGATAAATGGGTTAAACTTTTTAAAGTATATTAATAGATTCAGACGAGATCAGTATTTAATCCATATTTATATAGTAGTATTTCGTATATTTATACACTATACATATATATTCCCATGATTAAAATACATATTTATTTATTTTAAACTATTTATATTACATTTTTTTTCACACAGCGCCATCTATCTCATCACACAAATATTTGCCCTGGGTGGGAATCGAGCCCACACTTTACAGCGTCGAAGGCAGAGCTACTACCAACTGGGCTATTAGGCTTGAGTACATTGTAAAGTACAACTCACCAAATGTGACTATCCATAAAAAGTCAAACCGTTAGCCGTTTAAGTACCTACTTAGTTAGTCACCTGGAAAACCAGTATAAGCCTTTCTTTGAAAGGAGTTAACTCGTCGGATGCTGTAAAACACACACTGTGTGTTCTTCGTAGAACAGCCCCGTCCCCGTTCCTCGTCGTACAATAAAAAAAAAACAGCAAGTGCTCAGCGCACATCGAGTGTATATAAATAATAA
Source organism: Venusia cambrica (assembly GCA_951394065.1). Classification (NCBI taxonomy): domain Eukaryota; kingdom Metazoa; phylum Arthropoda; class Insecta; order Lepidoptera; family Geometridae; genus Venusia; species Venusia cambrica. Next base: position 1,268,610 of record OX596067.1, on the reverse strand, counting down.
TAATAATAAATAAATTACAGAACTTTTAATTTCACACAGTGCTATCTAGTACCTGTATGGTGAGTGGCAACCCTACCTGAAACTGAAGTAGAATGGATCAAGTAAAGTTGCCAGTATCTCGATAGCTATTGGTGTTGTACTGTTATTTATTCTGTGGTTTTGTTGCAAATTAAATTGCATGCACCGCACATAAGTATTGCCGAAGCTTAAGGGTTTAGTTTGGTTGGGTTAGTGAAGTATGACGCAACAATTACACAACAAGCCTAGTAGATTAGTTGGTAGTAGCTCTGCCTTCTGCGCTGTTAGTAGTGGGTTCGATCCTACCAGGACAAACATTTGTGTGATAAGTAAGATAAGATAAGATCGTTTATTTGACAGAACATGTGCTAAGTTGGGAAGTAATTACAATATGTCCATTATGTCCTACCGATCAGGCATGCAATTGTTACATACATCATATTTCCTTGAGATTAAAATAAACAATCGAAATGAGTATTAACAATTTCTTAGGTACTTTAGTACCTACTAGGGCGAGCGCTGTGTCCACACGACTACGGTGTAATGGATAGAGCGAAATTAACGATTCGATTGTCACTCAAGATGTTAGAGTAAATTGGCCGGTAAATTAGCGTATGTCCAAAGGTCACTATTGAATCACGCAAACAAAATTGTTATTTTCTTTTGAAAACAGCATCATTTCGTAGAAAAATAAATTTGTTCACTCACTAAGTGATGAATATCGATGTTTGTTATGTGTTTGGGCATTGTATTGATACCTACAAAAATAAAAAAAGCATTTATGCATTATTTCCATAATCGTTGACATTACAAGCTTCGCTTAGTTTGGGTCTGATGGCGCTGTGTTACATAAATGTCCTGTCCTGTAATAAGTGTATTTTGGCTTACACCTAATTAGGTGATCTTTTTACTAATAAAACTTATTAAAAATATCACTTATTATAGTGCAAATTATCATTAGTCTTGTTTTAATAAATAAATGCGGGACACATAATTTTTACACAGCGCCATCTAAAAATTCTAAAAATTGTTGTGTTCCGGCATTTAAGGCGGGTAAGATAGCCAGTTCCTCAGTTTGTTGAGGATTCCGGGTGAAGTGCGCACCTTCGACCTTATCTCAAACCAGGTGAGATGAAGGCCAAGCGCTTCCCCGTAGTATTAAAAAAATCTAGTCCCTATTTATGCAGAGCTTGTAATACGGGAACTTGATTACGGATAGAATAAATACTTTTTTTGTTCATGCATACAATATGCATGATATTTTTTTTTCTATCAATAGTTTAGTATTTGTAATGTTGTGTTTCTTTTCTACTCTTTTTAGTAACATACTTACATTTCTTATTATTATTAGAACACTGCTTGCTTATTCAAGGTGCAGGTACATCATTAAATTATTAGGTAATCTGTTATGTCAGGTCAAATACCAATAAAATCTTATTTATACTCGTAATCAATGACTCCGGGGGGTATGAGTCCAAAGGTCAAAATGTCCAAGGTGTGAAAATGTCCAGATGCTACAAAGATAAGCCAATAAGTAAAAATACCAAATTTCCAAGGGCTAATTAATACGTCCAGATGCTTTTATGACAACTATAAGTGCAGTATTTTAGAAGGTTCATGTTAAAATGCCCAAATGCTAGTAGTATATAAGTAGTAGCTAGTACATAGTATATAATAGTAATAATAGACAACAAGCTAAAAAGTAAACGGTCACGTGTCGCCTCAATCGATAGCCCCGCAAGATTTCTGAAAACCCGGAGGGCACCGGCTCCCCACGGACGGAGTTTTTGTATTTGATTTAAATAATTTATCGTTACATTTTTATGTAAGAACTGTAAAACTGTAGATCTATACCTATTACCAGCTTAGCAATAGAGCTAAAATTAAAATCGTTAAGAAAAACACGTTCTATGAATGAACCCTTAATTTATTAGTGTCTTGGTCATAATAATATCATGGACCGATTGGGCCAAGGTCAGCGGCTGTTACTCACTATCACCTGCGTATTTTAGTGTTGTTTCTATTGTTTGTTTTTGTATGTTTCATTAGTTGTTGTCCTACCTAGTCCATGATCTCTGGAAAGGAATCTTAAAAGTGATACCAGTTGACAAAACATAGAACTAGATGGCGCCACTAGAAAAAATAGATCGCGCTATCGTTGCGTTTTATGTTTCCTGGGTCTACTATTTGTGGCGTTGAGTAAATTTGTAGCCTCGATCTATAAGAGGTTGCGGGTTCGATTCTTACGTGTTTTTGTAAGGCCATTGCGATGATCTCGTAATATGCCTTGATATCGTATTTCTATACATTAGTAACACGTTGCACCACCCTAAGTTCTTGTAAAAACAGCTGGTAACTTAGGGTGGTGCAATGCGGTATAAATAATTATTAAACAAATCTAGAAGTTGAGTCAGGCACTCTTTTTCTCAATCTTTCTTTATTCCCCTGGGCGTTCGAGGCTCTTTCTTGTTTGTTTGTATCTCATTTAGAGATGACGACGATAACTATCAACCAATAAAATTAACTAATATTTTAAATCAACCATGATATTCAATAATCAGAATCAACATTATCGAATAAATATATCATATCAACTTCAGCCTGAGTTAGAACTAACATAATTGAATGCATTGAAATTTTAACTTTAAAGTGCTACAAATAAGAAACACTTTCATATGTTGCTGCTCGCAGAGTTTTCAACTATGTATTAGGTTGACTTCATTCAATTGTATGCTTTCGACTCCTCACCATAGAGATGAAATTACTGATTTGCTGTATATGATATTTTTATTCAATACAAAGTGATGTGATATTTTAAACAAATACCCTTAGTGCTACTATGATAGAGACGAATTAGCGGTTACTTTTATTTCAATAGAATAAAATATTTAACATCAACCAATAACCAAATCGTGTAGGTACTAAACAAATAATATTAACTAATATTTTCAACCAATAAAAATATCGATATATTTTTTTATCAATTAACAGTTAACTAATATTTAATTTTAACCATTATTGCCATCTTTAATCTCATTACCTATGCTTAGCCGAACGTACGTCATAGTGGGTAGGCTTAGTACAATAAGTGAATAAGCTACCCCTTATTAACATGAAAATGTTGATGTCTTTTTGAAAACTTTTCTCAAAACCGTCTTAGTAATCGCGGTTGAACCCAAATGGAAGCAGCTTTTTTCTGTGTGCAAACAAAACTTTAACTGTGAGCAAAATCTGTCTGCCAAGCGTGGTGATTATGGCCAAACCTTGCAGTTGGATGAAGTTCTTTCCACATTGTGGTGGACAATAATGTTCTATTTATATGGGATATGCGCAGTCATACCCCTTGCATGACATACCAAAATGAATTCTGGTAAATAAATTGGTTGTTATTGGCAACCCTATTGAGTGAATAACAAAAAATATACAGACCAGTTTAAAAGAGATTCCGAATACCTCTTATCTGACAACACCTGTTGATAAACCTTTGCCTGTGTATCCTAAAAACCACCCCTAATAAGGGGTGAATACACCAACTTTGAAATCTACAGTCTAAACACCCATTTCATTTCATATATTTCACGTTTTATTAAATTTTCAAGACGTCGATCTTATTTAACTCTTTTAGTTACTTGTAAAGACAACCCCCTCTAACAGTATATCCTACAAGACATATCAAGCGTTTTACCCTTTGATTGAATGCACCCCTTTGTTACAAAAACCACCCCTAATATGAAGTAAAACATGTATTTTTTTAATATGATGGCGCTGTGTGAAATAAATGTCCTGTCCTGAAATATGCAGCAGATACCTTTTCAATTGACACCCCACAAGCCAAAAATCTTCTTGTCACACTTAACACCCCTATTTCTCAAAAACTACTTTAGTGTCAAACACCGATGGATGAGTATTACCATGTATTACTATATTCTCTGCATACTAAAAAATGGAATTGATCGGATCAACCATTCAAAAGATATGGGCGAAAAATGGTATTTCTTTTTACGCCAATATCTTAAAAACAACCCCTTTTATCAAAAATCCCTCGCGACTTTGACTTTGACTTTGACTTTGGATTTCCTAACTTAACTCCAGAGATAGTAATGACGTTAAGAATAATAATTATCAAATATAGCCGGTATACGTCCACTGTTGGACACATACTCTTTCACTGAACTGAAGGGTTAGCTAATTAAAAAAACAGCGGCACTCTGGGAGTGCCGACAGAAGTGAAAACTTGAAGTTTTTCGTCTAAAGGTGGAGGCAGTCTTCGAACGGTCCTTACCTGAGCCTCTTATGATCGTAAAGATAACGTGACAATGTGTTTTAAGTCAAAAGTGGTGTCGGTAAGGTGTATAGTGTCGCGAGTTCAATAATTTTTTCCCATTTAAAAAAATACCCAATTAGAGAAGTTTTCACTTCAAAAACAAAAACATCGTGCCTATGTTAGTTTGTGAGGTATAAAACATAGTAATGGGTCAAAGTATTTTTAAGCTTTTATAATGTACCTACTTACTTATTTACTGAAATAAAAGGAATTATTTATTATTATTGCCACAGATTCCATAGTGAATGTCTGCGGATATTCAGAAGGATACAAGCCGATTTTGCTTCCCATAATCCCCTGGTAAGATACTTTCAACACCTGTTACGGCATCCACGGTCTGAGAAGGATTGTAGTTGTTCCATTGGGACTTGTTACGAACATAACGATTCGCTTTACTTTTATCAAAGGTAATGAATGGATCTCGTTGTCCTCGTTTTTTTTTTATGTTTTGCACATTCGAGTAGGATAAAGTTTCTCGTGGCTGAGTATACGTGTGCTTGTATCAAACAAACAAATAAATAAATAAATAAATATAAATAAATATTACAGGACATTAATTTCACACATTAATTTAAATGTGCTTTAAGAGTCTATGGCACGTGAACTGGCTTAGTTTCAGCGATCATATCTTCCACAATACTGTAGCATTTACTTTGAAATTAATATATGATTATGTTTGGTTTACCGTAAAAAAATAAAACGTTGAAATTCGCGCGTATTTCTGTCATCTAGTGGTCATAAGCGCCGTGGTTGAGCGCACAGCAATGTCACCTTTATTATGACTACACCTTAGTTCGAAACTAGAGTGAAGTTGCGTTGTGTAGCTAATCTGAGGTACTATATAGCCCGTTACTTATCCTACGCGAGGGTCAGTGTCCTATGTAGGGCACATTCGGAAGAGTGGAATGCTTTCGTAATTACTCTGAATTCTTGGACGTTTCGGTTGTAGTACAATTTATAATAGAAAGGCATTCGGGGATAAAACTAAATGAAATAACATAATGAAATTAAATAAAATGAAATGAAAATACTTTGTCGCACACTTATAAATATACAATAAACATATTACAGTTAAATAATTAGGTACACGTCATCAAAAACATAGAAGTTAAAAGTAATTAACAATGATATAAGAGTCATTTTAGCCATGTTGATTGAGATTTTACTTTTTTTGTAGTACAACGGGAAATAAAAAAAAATCGCCTGTCATAAGCAAGTACTGAAAACCATAGTAGTGGATATAAGTATACATCCTCTAATGATGACACCTGATTCGCAGAGTGATCCCACAACTTATCCTTTATTTATTGTTTGACAGAAGCGCTTGGCCTTCATCTCACCTGCTTTCAAGTTATGATAAGGCTGAATGTAGCACACTTCACCTGGAACCCTCAGCAGGAACTGGCTATCTTAACTCTAAATGCCGGAACACAACAGTAAAAATTGTTGTCATGGCGAAAGACTTTGGTAAGATCGTGGTAGCTAGCCAGACGGACAAACCATCAACCAAATTGATTATGGTTTTGATTCTGTATAGCGTTGTCAAGTTTCGCACTAAGTAGTAAGGTATAGGATATATAATAATAACACGTTTATTAATACTTATGTTTTGTTTATATAAATAAGGGGTTCGTTTTTTACTTTTGAGATAATACACCCTAAAAGTACCCAAATCACTTCAATTGTGCCTATAATGTATGAAGAATTCCCTCGATATCTCCAGGATCTCATCATCAGATCCTGAACTGATGTCAATGGGACCACCTGTGAATTACCCTTTCAAGCAAAAAATAATTTTCAAAATCGGTCCAGGCGTCTTCGAGAAATCATACATAAAAAAAAAGATTCCGACGAATTGAGAGCCGCCCTCATTTTTTGAAAGTTAAAAAGACTGTAAAAGTCCAGTTCTGTTAAACTAGGACAGTTTTAATCCTCTGAATAAGTTTATGCACCTGAGGGCAATCTATAGGTGGGCAATCGCACTAAGAATGCTGTGACTGCGCGTAACCTGATGACCTGATGTCAATGGGACCACCTGTGAAGTATAAAGCAAAAAATAATTTTCAAAATCGGTCCAGGCGTCTTCGCGAAATCGGGGAACATACATAAAAAAAAAGATTCCGACGAATTGAGAGCCGCCCTCTTTTTTTGAAAGTTAAAAAGACAGTAAAAGTCCAGTTCTGTTAAACTAGGACAGATTTAATCCTCTGAATAAGTTTATGCACCAGAGGGCAATCTATAGGTGGGCAATCGCACTAAGAATGCTGTGACTGCGCGTAACCTGATGAGCAAAGAAGCCGTTTTTTTACGCCAGAGGGCATCAGAATCTACAGAATCACTACAGAATCGCGGCAGTCGCAACAGCATCCTGTTACCGCCTCTATGTTCTAGTGGTTCAACCCACCGACTTCAGATCCTGATGTCCCGGGTTCGATCCCTAGGGGGAGCAATATTGTTCTAGGTTTGGTTGGCAGCTGGCTACCACCATCTTACCTAATTCTGTCGCCATAACAACAATTATTAAAAAAATGTTCTGTTCTCATTTAGGGGTAAGATAGAAAGTTCCTCAGTTAGTTGAGGATTCCGGGTGAAGTGCGCCTCCACCTTCGGCCTTATCTCAACTTGTAACCAGGTGAGATGAAGGCCAAGCGCTTCCCCGTCGTACAATAAAAAAAAATAGCGGTGTTATTGTACTGGATCCGCACAGCATTGTTAGCCCATAGTTGACCACAGACTCGAAGCATTAACAGCTGTACAATATGTTGGAAATAGGGTGATTTTCACTGCGTTTAAATTGTTCATGTATGTATAATTGAAAAGGTCTGTAGCTTCTCGATGTTATGGTCGCCGAGACCCCTACAAAACCTTTGAGTTTAGTCAGTAAGTAAGTATATAAAAGTCTGGTCATTTTGACAAATTATATTGGTATGATTCACTTAGCACTAACACTCTAAATAATTATTACTACTAAATGAATTATGGTAAAATGGTTATGAGCCGCTCTGGTTGATGGTAAGACGCGAACTGAACTAGATTTACTTGATTCGCAGCTAAACTGCCATTGTGAATGCTTACAACGCACTATGCGTTTTGCTACGTATTCAAATATCTTGAACAATAATATTATTTACTTCATTATACTATATAATATAATTATGTTAAGAAACACTTGCCAGATGTATGGTTCAGGGATATTGCCGAAACTGTGATAAATTACTATAATAGTACCAATAACGTACCGTCAGCAAAACAAAGCAGGATCGTTGTCAATGTCGAGTTAGATAATTTATCGCTGTACCATCTCGGGGTGGGAAGGACTTTGGATTCGGTAATGTACGAGCTAATTCCCGGGATGTCGTTCCCATTATACCGTGGGAAATTCCCAAAATCCTTTCCAATCCATCTCAGAAGGCAGTTACTACCAGGTTACTACCATCTGAGCTGGCTTGTTATTGTACATTCTTACACTAGTATCCGATCTTAAGCTTTAGGGCAGAGTTATAGGTATGATTTTTACCGTCTCTGTGGGGTAGTGGGCCGACCTGTCGGATATTAATGGAATCTTCTTTAGGCCAGCAAATTAGTATTGCTACTCAGCGTGACAATACAGACAGCTTGGCCACGCTTTCATCTGGCACTGGATTGCTTCCCTTGTTGACGTTTTTCCGCTATTTATTTTGTTGTATGTTGAATGACTCCTCCACGGTTTCAGGCAGCGTGGGACAATCACGGCAAATCGTGAATTTATCGCACGTACACGTCAAACACGTGTGATTTATTGTGAACACGCTGTACGTAGATATAGGGTGCTCTATTGTAGGTGCGATGAAGGTACTTACCAACAGGATGCTGTCAAATGAGCGCATAGATCCTACTTTATATGGCAATCGTCTTTTTTTTTATTGTATGACGGGGAAGCGCTTGGCCTTCATCTCACCTGGTTACAAGTTGAGATAAGGCCGAAAATGAAGGCGCACTTCACCCGGAATCCTCAACAAACTGAGGAACTGGCTATCTTACATCTAAATGCCGGAACACAACAATATTAGAATTTTAATTATGGCGACAGAATTAGGTAAGATGGTGGTAGCTAGCCAGGCGGACTTAAACAAAGTCCTACCATCAACCAAACCAAGCACAATATATTGTACTCCCCTGGGGATCGAACCCGGGACCTCTGGATCTGAAATCGGTGGGTTGAACCACTAGACCACAGAGGCGGTTATGTTTATAGGTTAGTTATTAATTTATTACTTGTTAGCTAAAGTGATATCTTCTATTTTTTTTTCTGTAGTCTGTGTCTGTGCATTATTTTGTGCCTGTGTTAATTAAATGTTTTTCTTTCTTTCTAAATTGCTTTACACCACAAACAGTTGACCTAAACTGTGAGCTAAAATGGCGCCCTAGCCTAGACAATGGATATAGGACACATGCCTTCTAAATGTACGGGCAATAACTGGGAGAGGGGTGCTCACAGAATACTTGATAGTATGTAGCGCGGTCGGAGTATTATACAGCAACCTATAGGGCACTATCATTATTTTCATATTCATTTCTTCTTCACCTTTTTCAACAGTCCACTAATATCTGCTGGATAAGCCTTCTCAAGATTGGAGGGTTTTGCCATAACCTGCTTGGCAGGCGGATTGATGATTGAAGTAAAGGTGTTAGATAATACACACAAGTGAGCTGCTGTATTTCTTTTGGTGAGATCTATTGCGCACGTCAAGTCTAGTGGTTCAACCACACCGGTGTTAGATCCAGAGGCCCCAGGTTCGATCCCCAGGGGGAGTACAATATTGTGCTTGGTTTGGTTGGTGGTAGGACTTTGTTCAAGTCCGCCTGGCTACCTACCACCATCTTACCTAAGTCTGTCGCCATAACAATATTAAAAAAAACTCACCTGTATAGCTACTTGCAAAACGTGGGCATGTGCCGAACGTAAGTTTGGACGTGCCTCTGACTACCCCCTAGTAGGATCCTTATCCACGCTCTGAGTAGTGATCAGAGGCGAATCCTGCAATGTTCATACTTGCCATCGCCATTTTAGTCTACAGTTAATATTTGGTATCTCACGCGTAGCTACATTTGGCTGAATAAATAATAAAGCTGAGTGTACCGTTACACAAGACCAGCCGAAAGATCGTTTTGGGGCGAATGTTTAAGTTATTGTTAACGAAACTATCATGTTTTGGATATATTTATTCACAGACAATTAAAATTATATTTCCAGTTAAATTTAACTAGCTATGTACAAGGAAGCATTCGGGTTACAGTTACAGATGGTCTAATAGGTAATTCAACTGTTCCAGACCGATTCAATCTCTATAATTGACGACCTAAACTGAGCTGAATTGCTATTTCGTACCACGACGTCGCATGAGCGTGTCAGTGTAGGTTCAGTTCTAAGCTAGCGAGTCTATGCGTTAATGTACTTAAACTTTTTACTGAAAAAAATACAGAGAAATTAAATAGGTAACCGCAACGTTCCGAAAAAACTGCTGATTTAATTTCAGAACGTACCAGAGACAAAATTTAGTACTAATGTAGAAACGATTCAAACGCTAACCAGCTGTATAATTCAAATTCAAATAATTTATTTTCAATCAACACAGGAGTGTCTATCATATCATATAATAATCATAGAACATACAAAATTTACATAACACAAGATACAGAACACAAAAATTGGGAAGGTATCAAAATAAATAAAATTCAAAAACGTCGGACGTCAAAAATGAATACATGAAAAAAAATGTTAATGTCAAAAGTAAATAATTACTACTAAATGTCAATTGGAGTTAATCATTATTAATGAGAGCATCCCTCAGAGAAAAATGGTACATACAATAAAAATGACAATACAAAATCATTCTTTAAAAATGACAAATCGAAATTTATTATTATTCGTGAGAGCATGCCTCAAAGAACTATGGTACAGGAACACACAGTCAAACATATTAGCGAATACCCTCAATACCGTTGGAGCTGGCTCGGACCCTGCGCACCAGGGATGTCCCCCGCTTGCGCATGGTACTGTAGAAAGAGTCCACGCGCGCCTCTGTGAACATCCCCGACGCGCTACAATACCGAGACAGTCCCATCAGCACTCTGAACGCATTATTATATTGTACTCGTAGGGCACTGTACTATTTTTATGTATGATTCACCCACAGACTGCATGTATAGATGCTCGAACAATAAGCTCTGAAAAGTGTTATTTTTACTTCTTTCGAGCAACGTGCAAACCTACGGGCTATCATATTCGCTCTTACAGACATCGCCCTCCTTTCTCGTTCAATGTCAGCATCATCTTTCAAGTCAGAAGTTAGAAAATGACCCAGGTATTTAAATGACTCTACTACCTTGAGAGGTGCTCCACATAATTTTATGGGTGGTACATTGGACACTGGACCACTTCCTTTGGCTTGAAAAACCAAGAATTCACTTTTATTACAGTTATACTTAAGGCCATGTTCGTGATCATACCTCTCGCAAATGCCTAGCAACTTGGTTGATCAACAAATTGATGCACTCAACAGCACAATGTCGTCTGCATAACTAATATTATTAATACAAACTACGTCGACGTGGCAACCGACACGGGTGCTGCTAAGTTCACCAATTAGCGCATCCACATAAATGTTAAAGAGCTTTGGAGATGTTAGCCCCCCCTTGCCTCACGCCGCACTCCAACTTGTATGACTCCGAGTATGCGCCTGACCATCTCACTACATTAACCTGGTTTTGATACCAGAACTTATATATGTCGTTGAGTTCTGGATCCAATTCAAGTTCTTTTAACTTCTGCCATAAAACGTCATAATTAACCAGGTCCAATGCTTTAGACAAGTCGAGGAAACAAGCATATATGGGAGTTTTGCGATCGGTGTAGTACTTGACAGTCTGCTTCAAACCCAAAATAGCCGTCTCGGTTGAAAGACCTGGCCTAAAACCGAATTGATTATCATGTAGTTTCATATAAGTTGTGTATCAAGCAGACTGTCCAGCACCTTTGCTATTATTGTGGCCAACGAAATCGGTCTATAGTTATTTTTATCACTAATATCGCCAGTCTTATTCTTCACTATGGGCACCACTACAGTTTTTAATACATGTTTAATACATTTTATAAAACATGGCGAGTACGCGAAGCAAATGGGGGCCCGCATTTCTTAGGTGTTCGATGCTAAGAGCATCATAGCCAGGAGATTTACCACGTGACATAGATTTTATAGCTTTATAAACGTCTTTGGCTTTAAACCTAGTTCATAATTCCTGGCCATTTGATCCTGCATCAATCCTGCATGATCCCAAAGGTGAATGAACGGCAAAATGATCCTTGAACATTTCTGCAATAACTTTTTTGTCAGTAATACCAGCAACACTCACAGGGAGACCGGGCTTGCTGTTCATTTTAATAGTGGCTTTCCAAAAACCAGAAAAATCTTGTTTTAAATGTTGAGCTGTAATATTATCCATTTTTATTTGTTCGCTATTGTTTTGACACCATCTTAACCGAGTTTTGAATATCTTTTTGCTCTCTTTCATGTCGTTATACATACGGCCTGTGTTAGGTTTTGCAGAATTTATTCAGATCTCTTACTTCGACCGCGCCTCCCTATGCCCATCACTTACATACCTATTCCATCCTACAACAGGTTTTCTATTACATTTTCGAGTCACATTCAATACACTACTACTACTATAGATATGCTAATATACATTACGTATAGACGTCATGGTACCAAATTGAGCGATCCAGTTTAGGAACCTAAACTGAGCTGCATCGGAACTGAGTGACGTCTGGTTATGTGATGGTAGGCCACCAGTATCAGACTGCGATAGCGAACTACAATTGAAATAAAATGCTTTTTTTAACAAGTTTCAAACACCCGCTGTTCGTTTGTGCTCAGGTACTTAGTTCCTCGGACGTGTAATGGTTTTTGGTAAATAGTAGCTTCAAACACATTGGGGATTCAGAAATGTGAAATCCGTCACTCGTAGGTACATCTGACTAGTAACAACAATTGAATAGTTATACTGGAAACGGCTATTATTCGCGCGTATGTACCTACTGATGTTGAATAATACCTGTTTTCAACAATGCTATGCATTAATGACAATGATGTAATAATTAAGTTTTAAAAACTAAAAAGAAAGACTTAACTGATGATTATGATACAATTTCGTTTACCTGGATGACAGATGGCAGATGGACGGACAGACAGACAGACGCGTGATCCTATACGGGGTCCGTTTTTTCCATACTTATGACACCCAAATCGCTGCAAGTGTAGCTATAATATTGTTAGCAGAGAGTGGTTTGTCGGAGTAAGGAATGAAATATTCCATACCTTGACGAACCACTTCCACTATCGCTTCAGCACACCAAGAAAGGTCATCCGAAGAGAAGCACATGGGCTGCCAGGGATATGACGCGAAAAAATGGCGCATCTCATCCCAATCTGCTGCACCATCGCAAAGGTGCTGGAAAAATGTGGTTATCACCGGATTCTTTGTGTGCGCACGATAGACACCGACGTAGAGAATTTTCTCCGTACCGGTGTCGAACAAAACCCATGTAGTAGAAAATTTGGAGTCTTCAAAGCAATGGAGACGCCGAAAGCAGATGTCTTCGCGAGCATACAGGCAAACACCAGCTTTTGGCTTAAGCCTATGTTCAAGAACATATCCAGGGTAAGAAAGGTATGCCGCGTCAGATGGACATTTGATTTTGGTCTCCGTGAGAAATAGCAGATGCGGCTTACCAGTTTCGAGGTGGTGATGGACTGCGTCGATGTTGGAGTGGAGTCCTCGTATAATAACGAGGTGCACTTGAAGATAGAGGACGTGCTTCCGCTGTTTAACGCATCTACTTTTTCTTTTTTTTGTCATGGTGAGTGTGGGGTTTGTGAGGAGTACGGTAGTGAGTTGAGTGAGGCACTACTCTACAGAGTCAGACGAGATCAACGCAAGGCAACACCAATGGGGTACCAGGCGGGGAGACTGCGGGTACGCCCGAACCCCCCCGGAAGTGGCCATCGGGTCCTCTTAACCGGTCGCCAACCGGCACGATGGAGCACTCCGGGATTTTTCGCAAGGCGGGGCAGCCTTTCACGTGTGGCTGGCACGTTACTTGGGCCCCCTACAACCTGCGGTCGGCCAGCGGAGAACCGTGCTTCGGATCCCGCTACCCTCCGCACCTAGTCTCCCGGTACAGCTTCCACGTCGTTACTCCCTTTCTACTCCGACACTGTAGTGCAAGTAGTTCTTGCCCTGACGCGTACTCTCTCGGTTGGTTCATGGCTACACCGATCTGCGTACCGGAACACGACCAGGTCGTTTGGCGGCACGGCTTAGATCGGTGGGTGGTGACAAGCCGCAGCCGAAGCCTACCACCAGAATTTGCTACTCCTTTAGTACCATCCAGGGGACACGTGTAGGGACTCTAGAGGGACGCTAGCCCATCAAATTTAGACTCAATTTGTTCAAACCCGGCCGGGCCGCGCGTTTGCTGCTGCACTGATAATTTCTACGTAATCTTGACAGTATAGGCAAGATTTTCATATAAATCATTGTATCCTCATAGCCTCATAGCTCAGTTGGTAGTAACTCTGCCTTCTATGCTGTAAGCTGTGGGTTCGATTCCCACCCAGGACAAACATTTGTGTGATGAATATGGTGTAAAATCAAACTAAATAGGTACGTCTTTCTAAAGGGCAAGCAGTATAGATCAAAGCTTATTACTTAGCGTTTTATTATATGTGCACGTGACACTGCACAGGTACAGCTATTTTCTGGGCCATAGGTGCCAAAACACTACTGTTTTGGAATCATATAGACTCTTGATCTCTTGCGTGTGAGCGTGTAGGACGTTGCCATTGCGCGTATACGTACTAATTTTAATTGAAGTCTATACATTATATGAAATCTTATATTCTGGCATCGTTTTAGGAAATATGACACATCATCATCATCACTATTGAGTGATGATTACTATAGATAAGTATTACTATAGAACATGTGCAGAGCGTAGCAAGCGAGTCCGTGTTCGTGGTGTTGGTATCTCTATGACAACCGTAGAAGGCAGATTTTTTTTTATGTACCATGCTCTTGACCTCTAGATATGCACAGACAAAGATAAGATCTACGATGGAGTGAGCACACCCTGAAACCCTAACTATTTGAGTGTATGCTGCCACTTATCTTTCAACTCTCAAGTCTCAACGAGTGTGACTGGGGGATTTCCCATAACCACTCCGCTTGAAAGGTGATTTGATGATGGCAGTATTTGTGTTTAGTACTAAAGAGTATGTTGCCCATCTCCCAACTAGAGTAGAGCAGCAGCTTCCATCCATCTAAGAACTTAACTGACACCAATGCTGTGATCACCAACTCACCTGTCAAGCGTGGGGATAATGGTTACACCTTACAGTTTAGGAGGAAGTTCTTCCCACATTGTGGTGGAGCTGTTGATGTGGGATGTGCGCAGTCAAATGAAAAATTGCGACCCCAAAAAGATCAGATAGATAAGTATCTAAGCTCTGTCAAGACCACTATAATTGCTAACTTTTGTTCCAGACAGCAAGATGGCGCAAGGGTGTCGACGCAGGTATTATAAATTCCTACCGAAGTAGGTACCTACTAAGTTTACTAGTTTTATTAATCGTATTTGGAGTCAAACCAAGCCCCGGAAACAATGTTCACTTCAACAATATTTACAATTTAATTTTCGGTCTGCGCTTTAGAAATGATACAAAACCGTAGCACTAACTTTCTACTTGAGATTTATATCAAGTTGTAACTCAGTTGTGGGCACGTTTGGGACACAAGAGCCATTATTTGAGGAAACAAGACTGTGGGCAAACTGCACCGCCACAAAATACGTGATAAATACTTTAAACCAGTTTTTACTTCCATTGTGCCGAACACATCGTTTCGCCTTTAACTTGATCATGAATACTGGGACGCTACCGCCGACGGCGAAGCCGATCTCCATTGATGGCTTAAAATTAGCTCCATGAGAACTAGAAACGATTTTTACCTACCGGGTATGTGTCATATCCAAAATGGCGTTTCCCATCTCAAAAGTGTACACATTTTATGAAACCTATCCGTTCAGTACATTTGACGGTAAAAATCGTTTCTAGTTCTCATGAAGCTAATTTTAAGCCATCAATGGAGATCGGCTTCGCCGTCGGCGGTAGCGTCCCTGGTCCATCAATTTCAGAATGAGTTGGTTCCTGTTAGACACGCGTGCTCCATCTGTAGCCACATATTTACTTGTTTAACAAGTAAACTGGTGGGCGAACGTTTATTACCAGAATATCATCACGAGCAGCCAAGACAGGCTGCTCGTGATGATGATGCTAGGCAGTCCTCTCGTTAATTGCGCCATCAACCTTCTCGATCCTGCACCGGTCTAGTTTACGACCTGCATATCTGACTGTCGTTTAAAATCTATTATATTAAATTCTGTGCATTTTAGTTCCTATGTAAACTAGTTATGCGCGGTGTGGCAAAGTCAAAGTAAAAATAAGGAATCGCGATCAGCACACAAGGATGAAGGCAAAAATCTCGGGTTAGTTTTGATTATCCATACTAAATATTTTAGTACCTATCTAGACAGAGTTTAAAATAATTAAAATCTCTAAAATTTCAGATTACCTGAAGATAAAAAAGTCAAGCCTTAAAAATATTTGCTTTGGTGAATAAATTGAAATTAAGCAAATGTTGTTATTAGTATTTTTATAGTTATTTTAAGCTATTTGTATGGATTATAAAGAAGTTGCCCGAGGTTTTTGTTCTTTCCATGTGTGCTGATTTAAAGTTAAAAGTGTTAATAAAAATCTAACTGAATATACGATAACTGTATTTAAAAGGGCAAAGCTCATGACAGCTTTGTACCTACATAAACAATAAAAATAATCAGCAAAAGAGTTAATCGATAGTTCGAAAGTTAGACAAATCAACACTGTTCAGTGTTGCCAGTTTTGTTCAACAAATCGAACTTAATTTATATGTAAAATAAAGTTATCAAACGTTAAAAATATGATCGTTATCTAGTGAAAGCTCGCACATTGAGTGTTGCCAACGTTGTGGCCGTGTGTCAGTTCGCCAGTCGGATAGCCCATTACTACCGAGGGCGAGTTCGCAACTAACCTCTAAACTTTGATTAATAAGTGCCACCGCTGTTTCTTTCTGAATGTTTGCGAGCTTTCGCTATTTCCGGACGAAATGCTCTCACGGGAGAAAACATTGTGAGTAAATTGGCATGGCTGACATTTTATATTTTTACCTATGACGACGCAAAATGTTCCCTTATAACTTCTAAACTAATTACCTACTTACTTATTATAATTTGACAAATGGGATGTCGTAATCCGCTGGTTTGGCTATGTAATGAACTAAAAAAAAACTTTGCTCAAAAGAAGCGCCTTCTAAAATATAGGTAGGTATTGTTCTGCTAGGGTAGGTGGCTTAGGACCACAGCTATCTTCTTAACATCTCTATGAATAAGTATTAAATACATTGAAAATATAACATGCCGGTTGTACTAAACAATTTCAGATGAGGAATTTTCTTGTTTGACACTACTTATTTAGAGTGTGATTTTTCAGTTTAGTTTGCAACTTAATTTTTATATAAAAAAAAAATCTAGGTATATAAGTCATACAATCAACGCGCAGCACAAACCAATTCCAAATCTCTCAGAAAAGTCTTTTCTTTTTCAGGATTCAGGTTAGTAGTTTAGTTTAGGGGTGTAGTAAGATAGGACTTTAAGAAATTTCCAAGGGGTGACGCAAACGAAATCCGAACATTATACTAATTACCTATGTGTATAATCCGCAGTATTTTATTATATTGGCTACTATCTAACATAGTATTTTATTTACAAAAGAGTACCTAAAGTTATTGGTTTTGTCATTACAAGATGTAGCTGTTGGGGCAGATAGAATTATAAAGTATAGTATGTTACCACGTGCCACGTGTGAACCGTGGGGGGCAGTTAGCCATAAGTGTTACCGTCTGCCCCCATTTCTGTATTTCATCTCTCTAGATGAAAATTGCTATTTGACCTACGTTTTCTTGAACAACTGCACAGTTCCTTGCACAGAAATGCCTGTACTGCACTGAGGAACTATAAATAATTGATGATACGAGACGCTTGCTGAGCTGAGAGGACGCCGCAAAGATAGTACAAGGCATTTGTGGAGAAAGGTCTAGACTTGAAGGTATTATAAGGAGGTATATTTATTTGTCGTGGCGGTAGCGTCAAAAGAATCGACCCCGCCAACTCAGCCCATGGACGTCGTAAAAGCCGACTAAATGATCTCACCAGGATAAAAAAAGAAGCTTTCTTCTGTGAATTATCTACAACTTTACTGCGATCATCAATCCTTCTGCCAAGCGTGGTGATTATAACAAAACTCTCCAGCCGTGGGTGAGGCTTTGTCCAACAGCGGACACTAATGGGTGGTTTATGATGATAATGGCGTTTAATTTAATCGGTAAAATAAGTAGGTAGGTACTAATTGACATTAATTATTATTTTGATTGCATGTATTTCATTCTATATGAATAAATATTACAGGACATTACAGGACATTAATTTCACAAAACATACACAGCTTGTATTATGGGAAGTATATTACGGATATAGGTACTTAAATACTTTTTTTGTAAATACACACTTATCATACAGTATAACGCCCAAAGACCGAACAAACATCTACATTAATCACACAAATGTTTGTCCTGAGTGGGAATCGAACCCACAACCTGCAGCGCAGAAGGCAGAGCAACTACCAACTGAGCCATGAGGCTTGTCAAAGCACTTTGTTCTTGGAATAAAACTGAGAATTAAACCTGTACCTTCTGTTCTGTTGCCTAGTCAAAGAGAATCAACGCTTTCAACTTACGAAAGCCCTCTGTACCTATTCACCTTTCAAGAATGAGTAAAGCTGAACCCAGTACACTGTATGGAAATTCAATAGGTATTTGTGGGTAACTGTATTGGCGCTGTCGATCCTCATCGGTTCACGCCACTCTATCATTAGCTCGGTCTGCATCACGTCACGCTAACGAGATTTGATTCACGGAATACTCGAGTACCTAACCTAGCCATTAATTAATAGAGCAGGTATACCTGTGTGATTACTATGAGTTTTTGTAAATTCACTAGCGTCTACGGTTATAAAAAGTGTGGAATGGTCTCGTAAATCCGTAATGTATCTTTAAATATCTGTATACCGCTCTAGCGGATAATTAGGATAATGGATTGAATCATAATCTTCCTGCCCGTTATCCCACACTAGGTGGGTTTGGGTTCAGTACATGTTTTTTTCGACAAGCGTTTGACCACCAGCTTACTTGAAACAAATGACGATGTGGGTAAGATATAGCACGCTTGTCGAAAGGAACCTATTTACTCTGGACTTGAAGATTGTACTGGTGCAGAAAAGCAGACGAGGGCAAGGAGTTCCATTCCCTACCAGTATTGATTATAAAGGTAGAGACGAAACGATGAGTCATCTCATCACACTCCTTTCACGCCCATATCATTTTCACACAACTCATCCATATCTTCTTCGGCCTATATATACCTAAATGTATATCCATTCATTCTTTGCGAATCAAAATTGGTAATTCGCGTAATGACCTATGTTAGTGATCTATGACGCCTATACTACTCTCATAGCTAGTCTGAAGTTCTTCCTTTTCTTCTTGTGTGCTGGTCGCGATTCCGTACAGGCGGTATTTGACGTTTTAAAGCGATCCTAAAAATAATACAGATCAATAATTGATTTTGATTTGTGCGAGCGAAAGTACCTACTCGAATGCTGCCGAACGGTCAAGGAATGAGAGTATTTAGAAGTGAGACCGGCTGATATGATGTTAACGGATTCTTCGTCAAACTACCAATGGTCACGTAAGAACATGATACTACAGTAACTCGTGGTATGGCCTGTGAGCTGGAACTCAGTCTGAAGAGAACTAATCTTACACGATCTACGATAATTGTACTGGGTATCGGTGACTTCGTAATAAATCAATTAATTTTAATTCTTTCTTTTACCAAAATAAATATATATTTTTAATTTATGAGAAACATATTAAATTTATTAACAAACAATTAAAAATTATATGTAGGTAAGTACAATGAAACTAACTATATCTATCTATCTAACTATGTATAAAAGGAAGCAGTCGGATTAAGGACCATTACAAACGGTTTATAGGGAACTAAGCTGTTACAGACGGAAGCGAGCCCAATACACTGGCTGCATTGCCACGCCGAATAATTATGCTAATTCGCTGATCTAAAATGAGCCAGCCTTTGAGTGACGTGTCGCTTCAACAAAATATGGCTATTTAAAAAGTAAAGCCAACCGTTGACTGGGCGGGCTTATCACTTGAGATCAATATTTTCTACAACCTAAGGATGTGTGATCTTAAAAATGTATGATATGCTTTCATCGTGCACTAAACAAACCTACCTAGCACCAAATATAACAAACATAAACAAACAACAATTGTGAGCTATTTACCTACACACAAAATAAAATCAAGAGGGCTGGCATATTTAGTTAATGAATATCTTTCTTACTCACAGATAATAAATTTTTTGGCCATTCAATGCGGGAATCTAGCTAATAGGCTAGCTACCCGCCTCTGTGGTCTAGTGGTTCAACCCACCGATTTCAGATCCAGAGGTCCCGGGTTCGATGATGCAATAATAAATAAATATTACAGGACACTCATTTCACACAGCGCCATCTAGTCCCAAACTAAGCATAGCTTGTAATATGGGAACTAGATTACGGATAGAATACATAAATACTTTTTTTTTTGTAAATACATACTTATCATACAATACAACACCCAAACACAGAACAAACATCTATATTCATCACATAAATGTTTGTCCTGGGTGGGAATCGAACCCACAACCTACAGCGCAGAAGGCAGAGCTACTACCAACTGAGCTGTGAGGCTTGTTAATGTATAATGGAACTAACATGTAACATTACTGAATACCTCGATGAGAGACAAAATACCTTGTGTATATTTCTAGATCTAAAAAAAGGTTTTGACACCGTCTCTAACCACACTAGTAAAGAAACTCAAAAAAAATGGTATAAGGGGTAATTACCTAGACCTGCTATCAAATTACTTAACTGATCGGACCCAACGAGTTAAATTATGTTACGTATGATGAAACCGAAGATATACTACTAGTAAAACAATAATCTCTCTTAAATCAACTTTTATTCAACTTATTAACTACATACTTATTATCAAGTACTTATCAACTACTTATGAACCACTGTTTATTTACCTACTTATTAACAATTTTTACATTATCACATGTTTATAAAATGCTTAATATCTGTTAAACACTGTTTAAAAACAACTTAGGAATCTACAATTTGTAATACATAGCATAGTATTTTTTAGACTAAGCTACCTTTTTTCGGGATTACATTAGTTATAAATTTGTAATCCATATATACATAAAGAAATGCATTGTTATTAAATTAAAATATAATTCAAGTCTATTAGATAAGACCTCAAGAAAGAGGGGACCCTTATAACACAGGTTTTTTCTAAACTTGTGAATGTAGATGTTTGTTCTGTGTTTGGGTGTTGTATTGTATGATAAGTATGTATTTACAAAAAAAAAGTATTTATGTATTCTATCCGTATTCTAGTTCCCATATACAAGCTATGCTTAGTTTGGGACTAGATGGCTGTGTGAAATTAATGTCCTGTAATATTAATTAATTTATGATCTATTTGTTTATTATTTATTTATGTCCCTAAGACCAAAAGTCCGAATGTCACGTGACACTGGCTAGTATTCCGCTAAGCGGCGATGGGTTTGCAACCTGTCATGTATTGAATGCTAGCTACTTGCAAACCGTGGGTAAGTGGTGCATGTTCCGAACGTAAGTTTAGGCGTGCCTCTGACTACCCCCTAGTAGGTAAAAGTCGTGAGTCTGTTTGTTTTATGTATAATCTAGCTAGAAGGTACCTGCCTATTTCGGTAGTAAGATTTCATTTAGGACTTGAAAGCTTTAACCGAACGTTCTCCGGCCAGGAACTGAATTCTTGGCATTGGTCTGACGGCCGCCACCGCCGCCGCCGAATGCTCCGCATTTCTGAGCCTCTCGTCTGGTTAGACTGGACGATCTGGATTCGTGTTCGAATACAGACACTAAAGACATGTTGTTTTGGCTTTCATCCATTTTCCAGTAGATTTACAACGGGAAAACGCTTGGCTTCATCTCACATCACAAGTTGTGGAGGCGCACTTCACCCGGAATCCTCAACGAACTGAAGAATTAGCCATCTTACCTCTAACTTTTTCTCTTGCATTGCATCATAGAACAATAACTAAGTATGTACGTATACGCAGCTAAATCGACTCGAGTACATTTTAGTAGTCTGTGACTATGCCAGCTTTTTATATGACAATAGCTGTCAAACTAACCTTGTTAAATTAGATAAAATACCGATGTAAAATACAGAACCAGTCAATGCGTGTGATTGGTGATTTTATACGTCGTACACCTATTCATGTCATGGAAAGCGAATTATGCTTGCCTCCTTTGTTAATTCGCAGAAGGTTTTTAGCCGGTAAATTTTGTCTTAAATCTAAATCAGTTTTTTTTTATTGTACGACCGGGAAGCGCTTGGCCTTCATCTCACCTGGTAACAAGTTAAGATAAAGCCGAAGGTGGAGGCGCACTTCACCCGGAATCCTCAACAAAACTGAGGAACTGGCTATCTTAAAGAATATCTAAGAGTGTGTACGGAGCGCAGACAACCGAAGTCTCATAGTGTAGGTATAATACATTTGATGTTGGTATA
This sequence comes from Venusia cambrica, assembly GCA_951394065.1. Taxonomy (NCBI): domain Eukaryota; kingdom Metazoa; phylum Arthropoda; class Insecta; order Lepidoptera; family Geometridae; genus Venusia; species Venusia cambrica. The sequence continues at coordinate 1,246,388 of OX596067.1, read as the reverse complement.
TGCAATAGTATTTTGTCAGATCCTATGTGTAAAGAAGCTCAACTGTTTTTTTGATTTTAAGTTTGTATAGAAGTTTAGTTTTTTTTCTATTTACTCTCTCTTTTATTTATGTGTCTAGTGTTGTATGATTTGTTATGTATCTATGATTGGGTGATGTGATGGTCGCATAGCGACAAATCCCTACCATTTATTAAAAAAAAAAAACGATGTGCCTCTTCCACTTCTTTCTTTCTGCGCTCACAACCATACATTATAAATTGATACATTAATTTTTCAAACAGCCATAGATAATTAAAAGCTGAAAACATAAAGTATACGTATGCCATCCAAACTCCTTCCTAATATTTATCATTCAATTTGTTTATTTATTTAATGTAATAATACCATTAAATGTAATAATGACTATGTTAATAGCAATTGTTGTGCGTTTAATTCCTTCTCGAGCAAAACTCGAGAAGGAATTGCCACGCAATTGGCACGCTTCCGCCTGGTACTGGTCTGGAACAGTTGAGTTACCTATAGGCCGTTTGTAACGGTCCTTAGGTAATCTGACTGAAACCTTTGTACATACATAGGTAGATAGTTTAATTGTAAATTTTATTGAATAAATATAGGTATATATTATATATACGTACATTTAATATTTTCAAGTAAAAATTGATGCTTACCTACATTATACACGCAGCTGAGCATAAAAATACTTTTTATATTTTTATTATATACCTATATTATTTTTAGAATGTTTGTTCTGTTTGTCTGTTTGTTTGTGCACGCGTATTTCCGGAACAGCTTATCTGATTTGGATGTGGTTTTGTTTGATGTACAACACATTGCGGTTCAGAGCAGGAGCTTTTTAGCTTTTTAGCTTTTTTTTTTAATATATACATAAAAAGTTGCGTTGATTATATTTCATTATTAACCATGCATTAGTTTTAATGCTTGCATATCTTTTTATCTTAATATAAACTTATAGGGATATTTTCGTCTAGTTTATCAGTATCTTTCAAACTATGCAAGCTTAAATCCCGTAATCATATGTAATAAATAGGTATGTGATACGAATCGAAATAAGTATCTTATCCGAAAATACATTATTTAACCAAAAACGGACGGCCATATAGGTACTACAGTCTACCTATTCTATTCTAGTAGATACGAGTACCTACCTAGTAGCTGAATAGACAGTGATGTACAGACAGACAGACATCGTTGATTACATCACTGAATCAGAATACAGTATCAATCTGATGGCGAGTTCACAACTCAATTGTATCTACAGTTTCAATGGCAAGTTTGTAGGCATTTCTGATTCCATGGAGCAATGTGACAATGTTGTATCGATACATGGTAATGAGAGAAATGTAGTCGACAATAGGATATAGAAAAAAATAAGAACCAATTCACTAAAAACTTGAATGTAATTGTATGTGTAAATTCGTATATTTTTGAAGTAGGTAAAAAGTCGAACTTCCTCTTTTTTAAATTATTTCATAAAAAAATACTATTAAACTAATGTATTTTATTTTATCATGTTTTGTGTACATACATTCATGTGTAGTGTTTGCTTATCACCTACCTGGCTGTAAGTTTACTGTTATATTTTTTTAATTTTTATGGTTCATGTTAGTATATATATTTTTCATTATTAATTGTGTAATTCAAAAGATATCAAGAAATAAAGAACTATTAAACTTACTAGGTAAACATGATAAAAGGGAAGCAGTCGGGCTACCGAAGGACCGTTACAAACGGTCTAGACAGTACCAGACGGAAGTGTCCCCAAGATACCGGCTGCGTTGCCACGCTGAATGGATATGCTTATTCGCTGGCCTAAATAAGTACCAGCCCTTGGGTTACCTGTGCCTCAATCAAAAGCCCCGCAAGGTTTTTGAAAACCCTGAGGGCACCGGTTCATCACAGACCCAATGTCTCGACCCCAAAAGGCTCAAATAAGTATGTTCTGTCGAGACCACTATAAGTATACGAGTATATATAAGTACTTAACCGCCTCTGTTTTGCAAGGTTTTGCAAGCGAGCTCCCTCTTAGGCCACATCTTTACTAGTTTTGCATGTAAGATGATGGTCAAACGCTTGAATGTCACAAAAAAAACTGTGGTCTAGTGGTTCAACGTGGGTTCAACCCACCGATTTCAGATCAGGTCCCGGCTTCATTCCCCAGGGGAAGTACCAATATTCTAAAAAATGTTGTGTTCCGCCATTTAGAGGTAAGATAGCCAATTCCTCAGTTTATTGAGGATTCCGGGTGAAGTGCGCCTTTGTGTCATTTGTGCTATTAATGGTAAATCATTGTAGTACTACCGACTTGTTGGCCAATTTCCACACCCCTCATAAAAAATACACACAAATGTTTTTGATTTTAAATGTTTGTACCGGGTGGGAATCAAACCTACAGCCAACAGAGCTACTACCAACTGAGCTGTGAGGCTTGTTCTGATATTATACAGGATGATCCATGCAAAAGGCCGAGTGAGCTCTTATAATAAATATAATTTGTGGTAAAGATCAGAATATGACCAACAGCGCACTATTTCCTATCCTCATTCCCAGCGTGGTGATTAAAAACTTTAACCGGTTCTATAATCTCATGTCCAACAGTGGACAGTTTCTATTTGTGTGATTTAACAAAACGTATAAATCAAGTAACGTTAACCTACCGTGTTGACCCTGCGCGGAATATATTAATTATGTCATTGAATTACAATTTAGTAAACCAAATGTTGAACGAACACCTTATTTGTTTGTAAAGAACATACTTTTAGGGTTCCGTACTGAAAGGTTGCCAACGGGACCCTATAACTAAGCCTCCACTGTCTGTCTGTCTGTCTGTCTGTCTGTCAGTCAGCTATAATCTCATGAACCAATAAGGAAAGCTATTTTTTTTCGTATTTCTATTGTCGCTATAAAAACAAATTATAAAAATATATTAGAATACGTGATGTTTTGCCCTTTGCCTGCCCTCAGTGTCCACATTTGCCCGGCAATAGAGGGATGGGGGGACACCTGGACGAAACAGGAATCATTCTCTGGTTTGTACTACTCGTCAGTCAGTCAGTCAGGTTATATTATACAGCTATCTTAGAAACAACTATGGCAATGATTTGAACAATACGCGACCCCTCTGTCTCCTGTGGATGTTGTAAAAGCCGACTGAGGGATCTCACTAGATGCCGGCAACAGCTTCCTCCTGTGTATATACTACCGTTATTGCGATCACCAAACTAAGCGTGGCGATAAAGGTGAAGCCCTCCAAATTCTGTCCAACATTGGTCAGCTGCTGATGATAAATGTTTCATAAACCGTGTAATGCAGGTTGAGGGGACCCTCGGTAACCAAAAAATAAAAAGAAGCACGTTTCTTGTACGGGGATTTATGTGCTGTTTTGCTCTTGTATTAATAATTGGTAATAATAATAATTGGTGAGTGGAAGAAGATAATGTTGGTAGCCTGAGGTTTTGCGAGAATCACGAATGGTAAGGCAACAATCATTTTATTATCATGAATATCATTTATTTTATTAACCTGCATTTAATTTATTTAATAAAATGTACATTAAAACTAACTAAGTACAAAGGAATCAGTCGGATTACCCGAGGACCGTTCATTTTACATAATTTATAGTCCAAAATAGTATTTTTATACTTTTAAAATAAGTTATAAAATGCAAGTCTTTATACGTACCTATATTAAATAAATGTTATAGGTTATTTTAATCTTCCTAAGCAAATAAATAAATTATAATTAAAATAAAACGTATTTATGTATCCGTAATCTAGTTCCCATACTATATTACACGCTTGACTTATTTTGGGGCTAGATGGCGCTGTATGAAACGAATGTCCTGTTCTGTTTCATGTGGTCAAGAGAGTATAAAGCACGCCTTCATTTGATGATTGAGACTGGGTACTGAAAATAAAACAGCTGAAAATTTGCTAGATTTAAAATACTAGCAGCGTTTCCTTCAGCGCAGACTGTGGTTGGATAAATGGATTGAAGTAATTTACCAGGACACAGATTGTGTGATAGTCACTACACGCTGGTAGAAATACGAACCCTTACTATGTATCTGAGGTGAATTCTCGACGACAAAAACACTCAAGTTTTTAACATTCAATTTATTATCATTATACGCAAAAATCATAACACATAAAAAGTACAACTACACTGTGTACACGTAGTAAAGTGTAGGTACAGCCATGGTACAGCATCTGTCTATCGGGTAATATGTCTGTGTATGGATTGAGTGACCACATGTTTCTTTCGTAATTTTTGTATGGAGATGTTTCTTCAAAGTTCCAAAACATTTGTAAGTTGGAGTTTGTAAAGAATTTAATCAAAAGTTATGCTACCCATGTTGTCACTCAGTTCACACACCTGACCTTCCAAATTGGCTTGTTTAGGGTTCCCAAAAGGGTCCTATTTTAAAACTTCATTGTCGGTCCGTCTGTCTGTATCGTAGTTTGAACTTTTTATTGAACAAGGAGTAAGTAGCCAATTGTAATTTTTAGAGAATGTGTTTTAAAATAAACTAGTAGTTCGCCCCGAACTGAGATCCCGTGATGTCTGCTATAATTAGGTATTTAACCACAGTATTTTTTTTCCACCCGGAATCCTCAACAAACTGAGGAACTGGCTATCTTACCTCTAAATGCCGGAACAACAAATTTTTAAGAATGATTATTATGGCGACAGAATTAGGTTAGATGGTGGTAGCTAGCCAGGCGGACTTACACAAAATCCTACCACCAACCACAATATTGCTCCCCTGGGGATCAAACCTTTGTATCTGAAACCCATCTAGGGTTGAACCCACAGAACAAAGTTACCACTACACTAGACCACAGAGGCGTTTAAATACAAGGAGAGTACCTAACAAGCGGCATGGACGAAGGAAATACAATAGACAGCTAATCCCATAGAACATTTTGTAGATCAAAAAATGATCAAAATCCGGTATTATTTCTAGATGGCGCTGTCTCGTAGCCTGGGAGCATTCTAATCAACATCTAAAACGAATATATTTTCAATTATTTGTATGGTAAAATCCTTCGATTGATATCTATTTTTTTTTAGAATAGTAAAAATTGTTCACAGTGTAGTTTTATCAATTTTGTTTCACAGCGGTATTACACCACATTTTACGAGCCTGATAATAGATGGCGTGTAACTAAACTCTAAATAAACGTACGTAAAATGCGATGTAACGCATCGTTGTTAAACTAGATGGCGCTTATCATCAAAGTAAGTATTATTTTTATTTCAGACAGGTACCTGCAGACTATAGGAATGTTGAAAACTCCGGTATTTACTTTTCTAGTTTATGTCATCAAAGTAAGCAGGTTAAATCGTTAAAATATGTACCTACCAGAAAATTGAATATTGAAATACAGAGAAAGACTAGAGAATACAGAGTTGACTGCTGATTGATGGCGAGATGGCTGACCAGGAGTGACTGGAAGAGGAGAATATGTTGTGCCAACCCCATCTAGAGTAGGATACGGACAGGAGAATAATGATGATGCCTATAGAAAAAGAAAAACAACCATTGATTGAATCAAAAAATAAATTTATTTATGAGAACGATTTCATATATATATATATATATATATATATATATATATATATATAGTTCATATCTTTCGTCACAGAATAATAAATAGTACTAGCCTACAGAAGGATCACTCTCTAACCTAATTACGTTTTAAAAACTAAAAAGAAAGAAAACCGACTTCACCTGGATGGCGTATTTTTTCCAATTATTTTGATGACATATGGACGGGCAGACAGACAGACGCGTGACCCTATATGGGGTCCATTGGGGTTGAGATATACACCCAAATCGCTTCAAGTGTGCCTATAATATTTGAAGAGTTCCCTCCATTTTTTCAGGATCCCATCATCAGATCCTGACCGATAAAGAAAAGTCCCCCTGACAGGGGTCTTTTTCTTTATTTTTGAGGTAATACAGCCTAAAATACCCTTATCGCTTTAAGTGTGCCTACAATATTTGAAGAGTTCCCTCGATTTATCTAGGATCTGATCATCAGATCCTGACCTGATGACAATGGGATCACCTAGGAAGTATACCGACCCTAAAAATACCAAATCACTTCAAGTGTGCATATAATATTTGAAGAGTTCCCTCAATTTCTCCAGGGTTCCATCATCAGATCCTGACTTGATGACAATGGGAACACCCATGACAATGGGAAGACCCTTTAAAAAAAATATCTAAATCGGTCCGGCCGTCTTTGAGTAATCAGGGAACAAACATTAAAAAAAAAACGTTCCGATGATTTGAGAACCTCCTCCTTTTTTTTAAAGGAGGTTAAAAAGCCATGTTTCGGTACAAAAATGTACTTACTGTTAAGACTTACACGCGAAATTGAATCTTATTGTGTGGCTTTAGCGTTCATAATCCGTTTGTCTCTGCTGACTTGGAAACGGTTTCGCGGTCAGAGCATTTGCCGATATTAATATAGGTAAAATTTATGTTAAAATAAATCAATAATGTTAACTATGTATATAACATCAATACCTACCTTTAATAAGTAAGTGTCGTGAAAACACTTTAACATACACACAGGTACCTACTAAGTACAGATTTTTTATTGACAATACATGTATGTCTGTACCTACTTATAGCTTCTCACCAATTATAGAATTTTATCGCTGTCTAGATAACTACAAACATACGCAACTATTACTGGGTAGGTAGAGAATTGAGTAGGTGCGTCACAGTATCATGTACCTAAACGAATTATTTATGTTTCGAAGTCATAATAATTGATTGATCCAAAAATCACAAAAATTAGGTACGCATGGTAGGTAGCAACGCGGTTAGCGTGTGACCGAGTTGCAACCTACTGCCGCTATCTAACCTAAACTTCACAGTGACACCCCCTGCGATCGTTTTGGGCCCTATAAGCCCACAGCTGAAGCATTTTCTCGGAAGGCTCGCTTCATTGTAGACCTCACTTTGTTCCATCACCAATAGTTTTCGCTGCGCATGTGATGCGGTAGGTATCAACTCTGGGCATCACTATGCACTATGTATAGGTAGGGTAGGTACCTACCTAACTAACCCTTTTTTACTTCACCATTATGTATAGGGGTATAGGTTAAGTACTTACCTACATAATGGTGACAAGGAAGGCAACCAGGCTTTGTTTTCTCAATAAACCTTATTTTGAAGAAAATCTACAATTTACTATCTAATCTAAATATACAGTACAGGACACAAAAAATCGTATGTAGATCGGCGGTGGTGGTGGTGCTGGCGGCGGCGGGGCGGGAGGGTTGACCGCCTGTGTGCAGTTTTACGGTACCCATTTATTTTGCACTTTGCAGTTGCACGCGACGAAGACGACGACGAGACAATTCGAGTCTTAAGAGCGGCAACGCCACCGCCGCTGCCGTGCGTAGGTTTTTGCACATGCTGGCAACCTCGCAGCAAAGAAATAACATTTGTGCTAGTCAGAAAAAGCGCCATCTCTCTGTATATTTTTGTACGAAGAAAGGAGTGGGCTAGATTGAGGTTTAGAAAAAATATGATTCAATTATTATTACTTCGTTTGGGAACACGTAGCGACATCTCACGTCATAGAAAGTATTTATTTATCGTGCCACGCTCGATAGTAGGAAGATTGTCAGTCTATTGTATTTCCTTCGTCCATGCAAGCGGTAACAATGTGCTTTCATTACTCCTTACGTCTGTGAAGTTCGTACGAGCGCTGCGCAGTAGCGATGTTTAGATTAAAACGGGTGAGAAAGATGCGCAAATCGACCTGCCGTGCACTTCACAAACGTCATAAAGCTTGCATCGCACTCTATGACTCTAAAGGTCCACCACGACACACACCTACCGAAGTCCGGCTGTATTCCAGTTCAGGGATAAATATATAATGATAGTTTATACATAACAATTAATTTTTTTTTTTTTTTACTTTAAACAAGTATACATTTATTCAATAAATTAAACTAACTAAGTACAAAGGAATCAGTCAGATTACCTAAGGACCGTTACAAACGGCCTATAGGTAACTCAACTGTTCCAGACCAGTACCAGACGGAAGCGTGCCCAAGACACTGGCTGCATTGCCACGCTGAATAGCTATGCTAATTCGCTGGCCTAAATAAGAGCCAGCCCTTGGGTCACGTGTCGCCTCAATCAAAAGCCCCGCAATATTTTTGAAAACCCGGAGGGCACCGGCTCCCCACGGACCCAAGGTCTCCACCCCAAAAGGCTCAAATAGGTAAGCTCTGTCGAGACCACTATATTTGCGCCTTTTGTGATCCTCGGCCGAATCAGCCGCCGCACCAGCCCTAACTGATGTCCCAGGCAGATGAGATGGCGCTAGGGTGTCGACGCAGGTAGCGTCCCACACCAAAGGCCTACCCATTTCCCAAGGGACAAGAGTTAAAATTAAATATTATATATAAATAAAAAAAATAAAGTTAAAATAAAGAGACAATTAAAATTAAATCATAAATTAATTAATTTTACACAGCGCCATCCAATTCAATTAATACCGATTTCAGATCCAGAGGTCCCGGGTTCGATCCCCAGGGGGAGCAAAAGCTGAAAGAGAGCAACGCAGATATGGACGACATATCCTCGCATAAGATTCACCACTACGCACTCGGCTATCTAACATTAGCGGGCGTAGAGTGTATAGGTGCAGTCTGGATATGGAGGAGGGGTCGGTGTCGTCGGCAACGGAATCCTGCTTCCAAGACCCCGGCGTCGAAGCCGAAGTCCCCCAAAACAGGAAGCTGCCGGGACTACCGCGCCGCCGGGGCCCACCTGTGTCCACAGCGTAGGGTTTAGTTCAAGAAAAAGAGGCAAAATGGACACGGACATGGACCATAATAATCACGGTTTTACCTTAGAGGAGATAAGTCATGATTGACTTGAAACAGGCTTTTAAGGACTCTTTATTTATATTTCACTGTCTGTGTTTTATAAGTTACATTAGGTTTAAATTGTCATACCATAAAACTAAGTGCATTACCATGTTTTGTAAGTTAGGTAATCATCATTCACCAGATGTTACTCCATTTTACTCCATTACTACATCTCATTTCACTCCCGGGAGTATGTTCAAGATATTTGAACACGCAGCAAAACGCATAATGCTTTGCAAGCACTCACTTGGGCAGTTTTACTGCGATTCACATTTCTCTCGTCAGTTCGCGTTCAACCATCCATCACGTAGCGACTCATCTCATACATTTTACCTTAATTCAATTCGTTACATGTTTGGATAGAAATTCAATTATTCAAAAGTTTGAGACTTTGGCTTCTAATATTACTGTTGTAGATAAGAGTTCACTCCACCTACTAGGTTCACCAATTCTTGATGAATCTTTTCCGGGTTTCGTCGACGACAAAATTCAAAATTTTATGAAAGTTTCGGACAGACTTGCAAAAATTAACTCACATATGGCTTTCAGCATTATAAAATTTTGCCTTTTTGTCCCAAAATTTACTTATGCTTTACGATGTTGTCAACTGTGGAAACACAGTGAGCTGGTGGAAGGCTTAGACAACATAATAAAGAACACCCTTTCCACGGTTTTGAATATTGAGTTGGATGGCAGAGCATGGTCGCAGGCCTCATTGCCTATTCGATTGGGCGGCTTAGGTGTACGCAAAATTTCTAGTGTTGCTTTGCCAGCGTTCTTGTCTTCCGTCTATAGTACACATTCTTTGGTTGAGAAAATTCTAACACCATCAATTTCGGCTGTTCCAGGCAATATACTCAAAATTTCTTATCTTGACGAGGCTCGAAATGCTTGGCATAGTGCTTGTCCTAATACCGATCCCCCAAAACACCTTTCGGCACAACGGCAGTGGGACGGGCCTCTGTGCGAGTTGACACGGAATTATCTATTACATACGTGCTCAACCTCCACAGATCGTGCTCGTCTCTTAGCTGTTTCAAAATGGGAATCAGGTCTTTGGCTGCAAGCACATCCATCTTACAATACTGGTACACTTATGGATCCTGTAACTTTCCGTATTGCCACTTGTCTTCGGTTGGATGCAAGATGCTGCGCCTCTCACCAGTGCCGGTGCGGTGCGGCCGTAGATCAATTTGGTTTTCACGGACTTTCGTGTGCAAGGTCTGCCGGCAGGATTTCGCGCCACGCTAGTCTTAATGACATTATCCGTCGAGCGTTTACCAGTGTCAATGTGCCAGCCGTTCTTGAACCGAATGGTCTGTTACGTGATGATGGTAAGCGGCCCGACGGTATGACTCTTGTCCCTTGGGAAATGGGTAGGCCTTTGGTGTGGGACGCTACCTGCGTCGACACCCTAGCGCCATCTCATCTGCCTGGGACATCAGTTAGGGCTGGTGCGGCGGCTGATTCGGCCGAGGATCACAAAAGGCGCAAATATAGTGGTCTCGACAGAGCCTACCTATTTGAGCCTTTTGGGGTGGAGACCTTGGGTCCGTGGAAAGCCGGCGCCCTCCGGGTTTTCAAAAATATTGCGGGGCTTTTGATTGAGGCGACACGTGACCCAAGGGCTGGCTCTTATTTAGGCCAGCGAATTAGCATAGCTATTCAGCGTGGCAATGCAGCCAGTGTCTTGGGCACGCTTCCGTCTGGTACTGGTCTGGAACAGTTGAGTTACCTATAGGCCGTTTGTAACGGTCCTTAGGTAATCTGACTGATTCCTTTGTACATAGTTAGTTTAATTGTACTTTTTATTGAATAAATGTATTTTATTAAATTCGTTACTAAGTAAATTAAACGATACTATAAATGTCAAGAATAACCAGGCTTTTATAAACTCGCAACTCATCCACATATCAAACTAACTCAGAGGAATTGTAGGGGTCTCGGTCACCATAGGATTGAGAAGCAGCACCATAGGATTTTGTTTAAGTCCGCCTGGCTAGCTACCACCATCTTACCTAATTCGGTTGCCATAAAAACAATTCTTAAAAAAACTGTTGTGTTCCGGCATTTAGAGGTAAGATAGCCAGATCCTCGGTTTGTTGAGGATTCCGGGTGAAGGTGAAATACGCAAGCGCTTCCAAATAAAAAAAATCACGATTGAGTTTCCTTAGTAGCTGGTGAGTTGTGAAAGGCTTACCGAATGAATGGCGAGGCAGAGGCACATGCCGGTAGGCTCGTGTAGACCATCATTAAGGAGCTCTGACGTACTAGGTACACTGTACCTTACACATAGAGCTGGGAAAGCGTAGAGGTACGGAATCTGTATGTCTAAGGAATCTGGTGGTCGTTTTTTTTTTTTTTATTCTGCGACGGGGAAGCGCTTGGCCTTCATCTCACTTGGTAACAAGTCAAGATAAGGCCGAAGAGGAGGCGCGCTTCACCCGGAATCCTCAATAAACCGAGGAACTGGCTATCTTACCTCTAAATGCCGGAACACAACATTTTCAGAATGGTTATTATGACGACAGAATTAGGCAAGATGGTGGTAGCTATCCAGGCGGACTAAACAAAGCCCTACCACCTACCAAACCAAGCACAATATATTGTACTCCACATGAGGATCGAATCCGGGACCTCTGGACTTGACCACAGTGGCGGTTAGTAGTTCCACCTGGATGACGACCAGCCGCCGTCGTGCATGATCCAGTCCCTCCCAAGGGGTCTGACTGAAAACCAGCGTTGCTTCGGAAAATCCAATCCCAGCAACATAGGATTTCGGGTGAAGTGCGCCTCCACCTTCGGCCTTATCATAACACGTAACCAGGAGAGATGAAGGCCAAGCGCTTTCCCGTCGTACATTAAAAAAAATTAAGATATTTGCACCATTCTCCCATTCTCCCATATACTCACCATTCACAGAATGAGAATGAATTATCAGAGAATGGTGAGTGTGACACTATCAGATAGAGCAAGAATGGTAGAGCAGTCCGGGGTTGCGTACACAACGTGAAGATAAAACTATTCTGTGTACGGTGAAGTGTGTGATTCGGCATAGTAGGTACTAATATCCTACTTGGTGGTAGCTAGTGTAACACCACTAGCTACCACCAAGGTTGCTTGAAAGTATCGATTAGTTCCGTGTTCTTTGCTTGTTTGTTTTGTTTTGTTTTCATTGGTGTACAATAAAGAGTGTGTTTAGGTTGCTATCTATCTAAAGATGTTTTGCCGCTTCTAAGCATTCTATTCCCCAAGCCGTCAAGAATTAGCAAAATAAGCAAAGGATTGAATCACGTCAAGTGACGTTATCAACCGGCGACAAGCCTCTGTTTGCACTGCCTAGTGCCTACACGTAAGCGTATGCATGAGTCTGCCGTTAGTTGGGGAAACTTATAGCGGTTATGCGTAAATTGCTTACAAAACCTACTTTGCGGGGAATTTCGTGTTCATTTACAAGCAGACGCCACACTTACTGGAAAATTCAAAGATAATGTTTATTATTCGAGTTAAGTTGATCTCGAGTTAAGTTGAGAATCCGGCACTGTATGCATGTATGTATGTATGTGGCAATGTTTGTGACGGCAAAACTGTCAAACAGTTGATCAGATTTTGATGAAATTGAAAATGTGAAGAGATAACATCAAAAATAAATTGATTGTCGCGGGGAATTTTTGATAAGCACATAAATATTTCACCAATCGGTATAAGGTTTTTTTTGACACTATTCTGTTTTTGACAAATAGGGGTGATAAGTGTGGCAAGAAGATTTTTGGCTTGTTGGGTGTCATTTGAATTATATCGGCTGCATATAAAAAAACATATATCCTATTTTTCAAACGAGGTGGTTTTTTTAACTAAAGGGCGCGTTTAGATGGTAAAACGCTTGCTATATCTTATAAAATAGACTGTTAAGTTGGGTTCACATCGAACTTTTTCTTATTTGCTGTAACCACCTCTGTAATACGGGTTGCAAATGGGGTAATCGACGTCTTGATAATTTGTGAAAATGTGAAATATCGTATGAAACGGGGGTTTGGACTGCAGATTTCAAAATTTGTTTATTCTTATTCTTATGGTTTTAAAGATGAAGCGGCAAATGATGATCATCAGTCTTGCAAGGTAGAAGAAGGTATTCGTAATCTCCTTAAAACTGAACTATTTATTTTTATAGAATATTTTTGAAGCAATGCCAACAATGCAGAAGGTGTAATTTGAAACCTGCCTTGAGTAATTAAGCATCTTAAATTGGGCTCTTGGGCAATGGGTGAATTTGTTGCACATCGAAGCAAATTCATCGATAAATGAAGAGTCCATATCAAAATATTGATATGGACATATCAGTTTGTTTTTTTTTTTGTTTTATTTTGTCAATTCATAGAAAGTATGAATTGACAAAATAAAACAAAAAAAACAAAACATTGGCTCTCATGCTGTGGATCCTCGTTCCGGCCATAATGTCTGAGAATCTTGCTCAGCGTTAAGTGAATCGAATCTTGCTCACTTACAAATTTTAAAAAAATACTGACTCTGACACATTCGTTTGGTGTTGCAATCATTCTAATCGGAAATATCGCGTTTTGTTAGTATACTAATTATGTCCTATGTCATTTTCTACTGGAAAAGTTACTTTTTGAAATGAATCGAATCAATGGCCGTTACCGTACCGTACGTAATTGGTCGTTTTGAAGAAACCATTGTATTTTGAATTCGATTTGATGAAAATCGAAAACATGCTTGATGAGTTTTTGTGGCACTAAACGTTAATTATCAGGGTCGCCAACAAGAATCAATTAAAAAAAAACAAATCTCTAAAAAATGGAAAATTGACTTTCTGTTCGCCAACTCAATTATCCTACATAAATAAGTTTTGGTTAAAGAAGCACAAGAATAAATTATCTGTATTCGGTGAATGCCACCGCTCCAACAATCCCGTCGAAGGTTGGCTGGCATGCAAAGTGGAATAGAGAAATCAACAAACCAATGTCTCATTACTTCGTTTATTAAATGTTTTAACAAAATTTGAAAATTTTGTACAAAAATTTCAAATTTTGTACATATAAACAAGGGATCTAAAAAAAAAAACGTTATAAAGGCGACATTTTTAATGGTGTTTTCAAAAGACGTGTACAGATGGAATTAATTAATGATGAGATTGGAGTTGGATTTGCATCAGAACAACTGTGAGTTTAGGACATGAACATTTAAATCATTTAGTTAGTGCATTGGTCTTAAATATTAATTTTATTTTAAGTTCATTTGTTTTTTTGTTGATGATAATAACATTACGTTATTCAAGTACATTTTGGTTATTATTTATTTCCTGAACGCACTACAGTTAACAAAAAATATGATATGCAATGGTACGATCAACGTAATGGAACAACGGCAAACAATAATTGCCACAGTACCATCGATGGTACTGTCTAATGTTACCATGATAAACAAATGTGTTGAACCTATTTATGATGATATTTTAACTGCCTCTGTGGTGTAGTGATTCAACCCACCGAATGTAAATCCAGAGGTACAATATTGTGCTTGGTTTGGTTTGTGGTAGGACTTTAGTCCGCCTGGCTAGCTACCACCGTCTTACCTAACTCTTTCGTCATAACAATAATAAATAATAAATATTACAGGACATTATTTTTTACACAGCGCAATCTAGCCCCAAACTAAGCATAGCTTGTAATATGGGAACTAGATTACGGATACACTACTTAAATACTTTTGCTTTTAAATACATACTTATATACAATACAACACCCAAACACAGAACAAACATCTATATTCATCACACAAATGTTTGACCTGGGTGGGAATCGAACCCACAGCCTACAGCGCAGAATGCAGAGTTACTACCAACTGAGCTGTGAGGCTTGTCGAACAATAATTCTAAAAATTGTTGTGTTCCGGCATTTAGAGGTAAGAAAGCCTGTTAGTTGAGGATTCAGGGTGAAGTGCGCCTCCACCTTCGGCCTTATCTCAACTTGTAACCAGGTGAGATGAAGGGTTCCCCGTCGTACAATAAAAAATAAAGATTACAACTCTGAATAGCTACCAAAATATTGAATAGATTAACAAAAACTAGCTGCCAGCTTACTCGCAGGAGTTTCTTGCCGTTCTCCTCGGGTCTCGTGACTTCGAACTTTTAATTTGACGTTTCAAAATGATCATAAAAAAATAACTAATTAAAAAAAAGTACTTTGACTTTGTGTTAGATAAAATGAAAACACTTTTTTGTCTTCACCTAATTCGGTTGCCATAAAAACAATTCTTAAAAAAAATGTTGTGTTCCGGCATTTAGAGGTAAGATAGCCAGATCCTCAGTTTGTTGAGGATTCCGGGTGAAGGTGAAATACGCAAGCGCTTCCAAATAAAAAAAATCACGATTGAGTTTCCTTAGTAGCTGGTGAGTTGTGAAAGGCTTACCGAATGAATGGCGAGGCAGAGGCACATGCCGGTAGGCTCGTGTAGACCATCATTAAGGAGCTCTGACGTACTAGGTACACTGTACCTTACACATAGAGCTGGGAAGGCGTAGAGGTACGGATATCTAAGGAATCTGGTGGAAGTTGTTTTTTTTTATTCTGTGACGGGGAAGCGCTTGGCCTTCATCTCACCTGGTAGCAAATCAAGATAAGGCCGAAGAGGAGGCGCGCTTCACCCGGAATCCTCAATAAATCGAGGAACTGGCTATCTTACCTATAAATGGCGGAACACAACAATTTCAGAATGGTTATTATGACGACAGAATTAGGCAAGATGGTGGTAGCTATCCAGGCGGACTAAACAAAGTCCTACCACCAACCAAACCAAGCACAATGTATTGTACTCCCCATGAGGATCGAATCCGGGACCTCTGGACTTGACCACAGTGGCGGTTAGTAGTTCCACCTGGATGACGACCAGCCGCCGCCGTCGTGCATAAATCAGTCCCTCCCAAGGGGTTTGACTGAAAACCAGCGTTGCTTCGGAAAATCCAATCCCGGCAACATAGGATTTCGGGTGAAGTGCGCCTCCACCTTCGGCCTTATCATAACACGTAACCAGGAGAGATGAAGGCCAAGCGCTTTTCCGTCGTACATTAAAAAAAATGAGGATATTTGCACCATTCTCCCATTCTCCCATATACTCACCATTCACAGAATGAGAATGAATTATCAGAGAATGGTGAGTGTGACACTATCAGATAGAGCAAGAATGGTAGAGCAGTCCGGGGTTGCGTACACAACGTGAAGATAAAACTATTCCGTGTACGGTGAAGTGTGTGATTCGGCATAGTAGGTACTAATATTCTACTTGGTGGTAGCTAGTGTAACACCACTAGCTACCACCAAGGTTGCTTGAAAGTATCGATTAGTTCCGTGTTCTTTGCTTGTTTGTTTTGTTTTGTTTTCATTGGTGTACAATAAAGAGTGTGTTTAGGTTGCTATCTATCTAAAGATGTTTTGCCGCTTCTAAGCATTCTATTCCCCAAGCCGTCAAGAATTAGCAAAATAAGCAAAGGATTGAATCACGTCAAGTGACGTTATCAACCGGCGACAAGCCTCTGTTTGCACTGCCTAGTGCCTACACGTAAGCGTATGCATGAGTCTGCCGTTAGTTGGGGAAACTTATAGCGGTTATGCGTAAATTGCTTACAAAACCTACTTTGCGGGGAATTTCGTGTTCATTTACAAGCAGACGCCACACTTACTGGAAAATTCAAAGATAATGTTTATTATTCGAGTTAAGTTGATCTCGAGTTAAGTTGAGAATCCGGCACTGTATGCATGTATGTATGTATGTGGCAATGTTTGTGACGGCAAAACTGTCAAACAGTTGATCAGATTTTGATGAAATTGAAAATGTGAAGAGATAACATCAAAAATAAATTGATTGTCGCGGGGAATTTTTGATAAGCACATAAATATTTCACCAATCGGTATAAGGTTTTTTTTGACACTATTCTGTTTTTGACAAATAGGGGTGATAAGTGTGGCAAGAAGATTTTTGGCTTGTTGGGTGTCATTTGAATTATATCGGCTGCATATAAAAAAACATATATCCTATTTTTCAAACGAGGTGGTTTTTTTAACTAAAGGGCGCGTTTAGATGGTAAAACGCTTGCTATATCTTATAAAATAGACTGTTAAGTTGGGTTCACATCGAACTTTTTCTTATTTGCTGTAACCACCTCTGTAATACGGGTTGCAAATGGGGTAATCGACGTCTTGATAATTTGTGAAAATGTGAAATATCGTATGAAACGGGGGTTTGGACTGCAGATTTCAAAATTTGTTTATTCTTATTCTTATGGTTTTAAAGATGAAGCGGCAAATGATGATCATCAGTCTTGCAAGGTAGAAGAAGGTATTCGTAATCTCCTTAAAACTGAACTATTTATTTTTATAGAATATTTTTGAAGCAATGCCAACAATGCAGAAGGTGTAATTTGAAACCTGCCTTGAGTAATTAAGCATCTTAAATTGGGCTCTTGGGCAATGGGTGAATTTGTTGCACATCGAAGCAAATTCATCGATAAATGAAGAGTCCATATCAAAATATTGATATGGACATATCAGTTTGTTTTTTTTTTTGTTTTA
This sequence comes from Venusia cambrica, assembly GCA_951394065.1. NCBI lineage: Eukaryota > Metazoa > Arthropoda > Insecta > Lepidoptera > Geometridae > Venusia > Venusia cambrica. Next base: position 1,228,878 of record OX596067.1, on the reverse strand, counting down.
TTTTGTCAATTCATAGAAAGTATGAATTGACAAAATAAAACAAAAAAAACAAAACATTGGCTCTCATGCTGTGGATCCTCGTTCCGGCCATAATGTCTGAGAATCTTGCTCAGCGTTAAGTGAATCGAATCTTGCTCACTTACAAATTTTAAAAAAATACTGACTCTGACACATTCGTTTGGTGTTGCAATCATTCTAATCGGAAATATCGCGTTTTGTTAGTATACTAATTATGTCCTATGTCATTTTCTACTGGAAAAGTTACTTTTTGAAATGAATCGAATCAATGGCCGTTACCGTACCGTACGTAATTGGTCGTTTTGAAGAAACCATTGTATTTTGAATTCGATTTGATGAAAATCGAAAACATGCTTGATGAGTTTTTGTGGCACTAAACGTTAATTATCAGGGTCGCCAACAAGAATCAATTAAAAAAAAACAAATCTCTAAAAAATGGAAAATTGACTTTCTGTTCGCCAACTCAATTATCCTACATAAATAAGTTTTGGTTAAAGAAGCACAAGAATAAATTATCTGTATTCGGTGAATGCCACCGCTCCAACAATCCCGTCGAAGGTTGGCTGGCATGCAAAGTGGAATAGAGAAATCAACAAACCAATGTCTCATTACTTCGTTTATTAAATGTTTTAACAAAATTTGAAAATTTTGTACAAAAATTTCAAATTTTGTACATATAAACAAGGGATCTAAAAAAAAAAACGTTATAAAGGCGACATTTTTAATGGTGTTTTCAAAAGACGTGTACAGATGGAATTAATTAATGATGAGATTGGAGTTGGATTTGCATCAGAACAACTGTGAGTTTAGGACATGAACATTTAAATCATTTAGTTAGTGCATTGGTCTTAAATATTAATTTTATTTTAAGTTCATTTGTTTTTTTGTTGATGATAATAACATTACGTTATTCAAGTACATTTTGGTTATTATTTATTTCCTGAACGCACTACAGTTAACAAAAAATATGATATGCAATGGTACGATCAACGTAATGGAACAACGGCAAACAATAATTGCCACAGTACCATCGATGGTACTGTCTAATGTTACCATGATAAACAAATGTGTTGAACCTATTTATGATGATATTTTAACTGCCTCTGTGGTGTAGTGATTCAACCCACCGAATGTAAATCCAGAGGTACAATATTGTGCTTGGTTTGGTTTGTGGTAGGACTTTAGTCCGCCTGGCTAGCTACCACCGTCTTACCTAACTCTTTCGTCATAACAATAATAAATAATAAATATTACAGGACATTATTTTTTACACAGCGCAATCTAGCCCCAAACTAAGCATAGCTTGTAATATGGGAACTAGATTACGGATACACTACTTAAATACTTTTGCTTTTAAATACATACTTATATACAATACAACACCCAAACACAGAACAAACATCTATATTCATCACACAAATGTTTGACCTGGGTGGGAATCGAACCCACAGCCTACAGCGCAGAATGCAGAGTTACTACCAACTGAGCTGTGAGGCTTGTCGAACAATAATTCTAAAAATTGTTGTGTTCCGGCATTTAGAGGTAAGAAAGCCTGTTAGTTGAGGATTCAGGGTGAAGTGCGCCTCCACCTTCGGCCTTATCTCAACTTGTAACCAGGTGAGATGAAGGGTTCCCCGTCGTACAATAAAAAATAAAGATTACAACTCTGAATAGCTACCAAAATATTGAATAGATTAACAAAAACTAGCTGCCAGCTTACTCGCAGGAGTTTCTTGCCGTTCTCCTCGGGTCTCGTGACTTCGAACTTTTAATTTGACGTTTCAAAATGATCATAAAAAAATAACTAATTAAAAAAAAGTACTTTGACTTTGTGTTAGATAAAATGAAAACACTTTTTTGTCTTCACACTAGAAAATTAACGTAAAAACTTATTTGTTTGAGTTGCAGAGCCCCTTGTGAAAGGGCTCATCCGGGGAAGTACAACCACCATACCTATTTCAGCCGCCAAGCAGCATTGCTGTGTTCCGGTTTGAAGAGTATGGTTACCGGTGAAATTACGGGCACGCGAGGCACCTTTATGCCTCAAGTTGCCGGGCGCAATGCAGTGCCGTGTAGGCATGTTCTTTGTGGATTTGACCTACGCAGTACGAATTGTTAAAGGAAAGAGCACACTTAACATCAGGTGGGCTTGCTTATTCCGTCTCCTAGTTGTAAAAAAAAATACATTCGGTGGTTTTAGCTATCTCTACTAGACAGCCTTAATTGATATGGGGATGACGTTAATACAAAAAGTTTCAAAATAAAATATTACACGGATATATTTTCCTCTTTCAGTCAGTGAATTCAGTATTCACTGACTGAATTAAGCTGAGATTGCAAGAAGTGAGAGAAGATAGTTATTTAATAAATAAAATAATGAAATCCTAAAATGTTTTCTATAATTCACAAGTCCTTGAGTGCAAGACTGCAGTTTATTTACTGCAGACTGCAGAGGCACTTAAGCTAGTATTGAATTATCTATATAAACTATGTAACGGTCCGTTTCTTCGAAGCTCTTCCAATAAATACTTTCCAACCACAATAAGTGGGATACAGCTAGCTCAGTCCAATACTCAGTACATAGACGCCGGATATTTACCGGCAATTTTGAATTTCGAACTGTTTGATGTCCAAATTTGTTTTTAAAGAATCTCACAACATTTAAATGAAAAGGATTCGTTTAACCGCAGTGTCGTTTTGAATCTCTGATAGATTTCGTCACGTACGAAAATGAATCTTAGGAAAATGTCCGTGCCTTTATTTTCTGAAACTTTCGAAATGCCCTAACACGGTTTCAGTGTTTCGAAGAGCTTACCTACAGCTGTAACATTCGTGACAAAGCCTCATGTCTGCGGCATTTCGAACACCGGTATTTGGAGACAAATCTCGTACTTTGTTTAATAAATAAATATTACAGGACATTAATTTAATACAGCGCCATCGTGAAATGTATGTCCTTATCCTGTCCTAACTAAACAAAGCTTGTAATATGGGAACAAGATTACGGATAAATAATACATATTCATTTTTTTTTGTAAATATATACTTATCATACAATACAGCGCTCAAACACAGAACAAACATCTGTATACATCACACAAATGTTTGTCTTGGGTGGGAATGGAACCCATAACCAACAGCACAGAAGGAAGAGCTACTACCAACTGGGCTGTGACGCTCGTCAATGTGGTAACCTAGTGAGTTCTGGTGGTTCATCAGGCTTAATTTGTTTTTTTGTATTAGATATATAACGTTGAGATTTTCAACATTGGTTAAAGGTGAACAGCGAAGCCGGTCTCTCTACCTCCCACCTTGCTGCCTCTGGCATTTATTAGAGCTTCTGCGATCGAACAGATCATCAAGAATCTGCACCCTAAAAAAGACACCCTGAGGGTATCACGAACGGAGTGCTAAGAAACTTCCCCATTGTCCTCATTTATCTACTAGTCAACATCTTCAATGCTGCTATGAATCAATGCTCTTTTCCGGAAACTTGGAAGTGCGCCCATGTTTTTGGGATTCACAAGCCCGGTAAGGATCTTAGAGTCCCCTCCAGTTACCGTTCAATCAGCCTCCTTAACTCGCTAGGTAAAATCTATGAGCGACTCCTTATGAATCGTATCTGGTCCTTTGTTAATGATCTCAAGCTCCTTCCCAACGAGCAGTTTGGCTTTCGAGCTAGACACTCGTGCCCCCAACAAGTGCTCCGCATCAGGGAAGACATCCTAGAAAGGCGCAATGCGTGCTGGCCCGCTTCTATCCTCGCTGTAGACCAGCCATAGCTTTCATCCATTATGTGTTTTGAAGCTACAATTTACCATAAACCGTCTCATGCGTATTTACTATAAAACACAAAATACTTTATCCTCTACAACAATAGTGACCTAGCTGTTATATCCTCATTTCTTCGTTGACAGCTCAGTTAGCTCTGAGGATAATTAATTTGTTCCGAGTTAAGGCGTTTAGTTGAAAGGAATTAGCAATGTGGTTTATTTTTATTTATTCTGTGATGGTTTAGCTGTTTTTATCCCTCAACTAGAGGGATGTTTTAAGTTTGAGGCCATATGTTTTAAGACTATCTGTCTATCTTTGGCCTCGCAGCTCTGAGAATCCGCGAATAGGTACTAAATGTGTTAGTACAAAGACAGCGAAGGAAACTGTCCTACGTCACATGTAGTAAACTCTTGTGATCCAGTGGTTGACACACATACATACTGTGGTAGACACACAGACATACTGTAGCTGGCACACATACATACTGTGGTAGACACACAGACATACTGTGGCTGGCACACATACATACTGTGGTAGACACACAGACATACTGTGGTAGGCGCACATACATAATGTGGTAGGCACACATACATACTGTGGTAGGCACTCAGACATACAGTAGTAGAAACACAGACATAGTGTGGTAGGCACACAGACATACTGTGGCTGGCACACATACATACTGTGGTAGACACACAGACAAATAGTGGCTGGCAAACAGACATACTGTGGTAGACACACAAACATGTGCTCTGAATATTCTCGCAAACACTTTAATTAATATTAACTACACAACATGTTTAAGAACTGTTTGTTACTCTTTTTAATCAAAAACCCGTGCGTTCTTTAATATCTAATCCATTCTCCAAGATATCCTATTTCCAGAGAATAGAGTGTTTTACATGCAAGACGATACGAAAGTTTAAATGGCCCATAAATTGTCAAGAACCAGCGGGATGGTTGAGGTAAGGTTTAATAAATAAAATTAATAAACACAGGACAATAAATTTACACAGCGCCATCTAGCCCTGAGTTAAGCAAACTTTTTATACGGGAGCTATATTACGTACTTATTGAATTCATTAATACATTTTTTTCATACAACAACCAAACACAGAATGAATATCAATATTAATCACATCTCGCTTATCCCGGGTGTGGGAATGGAACCCACAACCTACAACGCAGTAGGCAGAGCTCCTACCAACTGATCTGGGAGGCTAGTTGGGCAAACAGCAACGGGCCTATAGGTAACTCAACTGTTCCAGACCAGTACCAGACGGAAGAGTGCCCAAGATACTGGCTGCATTGCCATGCTGAATAGCTATGCTAATTCGCTGGCCTAAATAAGAGACAGCCCTTGGGTCACATGTCGCCTCAATCAAAAGCCCCACAAGATTTTTGAAAACCCGGAGGGCACCTACTCCCCACGGATCCAAGGTCTCCACTCCAAAATGCTCAAATAGATACCTAAGCTCTATCGAGACCACTATGTTTGCGCCTTTTGTAATCCCCGACTGAATCAGCCGCCGCACCAGCCCTAACTGATGTCCCATGTAGACGATGATGGCGCAAGGGTGTCGACGCAGGTAGCGTCCCACACCAAAGGCCTACCCATTTCCCAAGGGACAAGAGTCATACCGTCGGGCCGCTTACCATCATCACGTAACAGACCATTCGGTTCAAGAACGGCTGGAACATTGACACTGGTAAAGGGTAAAATAGGGAAAAATTGTTTTTTTTTTTTTTTTAATTTTATTGTTCGACGTGGAAGCGCTTGGCCTTCATCTCACCTGGTTACAAGTTGAGATAAGGCCGAAGGTAGAGAAGCACTTCACCCGGAATCCTCAACAAACTGAGGAACTGGCTATCTTACCTCTAAACAGTTATTTTAAGAATTGTTATTATGGCGACAGACTTAATTAAGATGGAGGTAAGATTTAAACAAAATCCTACCACCAATCAAACCAAGTATAATCGGTGGGTTGAACCACTAGACCACAGAGGCGGTTAAACTGCTGTACAGTAATGAGGAGAGGAACCTATCCCCCCTGGACTTGAAGACTGCAAGATTGTTCTGATGCGGAAACAGCCGAAGGCAACGATTCCATTCCCTACCATGTCCAATGACAGAGATAGAGGCGAATCGATATCGATGCGTTCGGTAGCTATATTAAGTTTTCAGCATACAAAAGTGTACCAATGAATGAGTTGCGTGCAGTAATACTGTTATTATGTAAAGTTTATGCAGAGGCATGGGTCAGTCTTCACCTACGTAAACACCTGATTACAATACAAAGACATGTTGCGGTGCAACCAAGAAATCCGGTAAACATGCTCGTTGTACTTCTACTCCACAAAACATGAATATCCTCCCGGATAATATACAGTGTGTAACCTGATATTTGTATTGTTTGATGTAATAGAGTACAATAAAGTGTTCTGTCATTAATTCATTCCCTGTTTGTTAATTCGTTCATCCATTCTTTGGTTCATTTGTATTCATTCATTCATTCGAGTAAAATTTACAGTGTGACTGTATAGATAAGATAAGATTTGTTTATTGAAAAAGATGACAACACAACATTTTTATGAAAAAGTTAATGTGATAGCGTAATAGCGTTGAACGACACGTTTAAAAGAAATGTTTTTATCAATCTGAAGCCTGAAAAATACCTTCGATAAGTGGTCTTGTTGTTGGAATGAACATTTTCAAATATTGACTACAGCATAGAGATAGAGCAAAAACGTCGTTCAAAATTTACAGGCTGATTCAAATGTATCGAAAAAAAACCCATAATGACAAATTTGTTAAGTAAACAATAAACTCTTATTTTCTCGTTACTAGTGTCGATTGTCGCGCTTTAGACCATCCAGGGAACTAACTAGATTACTAAGTTCTCCAGCTTTTAAACGTCTTCCGATTTTTTTAGGCTTCAAAACAAAAGCCCATAGCGAATTCCACTCTTTACTAAAGATCCTTCGTAAAGTTGACAGGATTCTGGAAGTTTAGGAATGATTATTGGATTATAACTTGAAAGGAACTTTGTGTTTTCGAACCCACTTCTGATAGCTAGATCACTGCAAAAATAAATATGAACACATCATCATCATCACGTGCAGCCTGTCTGTTTCACCTGTTAGCGAAGAGAGGCCTTTCGCTTGTGCTAACTAAGAGAAGAAGGGAGAAGGTTAAGGACAAGTCAGTTCGGTTCGGTGCCAGTAGTATTAATGGTACTAGTGGGACAATTCGGTACCAGTTGTGCCATCAATGGTACTGCCTAATGGTACAAGAAGTCCGGCGGCGATCCAGTTACTAGGATTGCCCTGTGAGTGTAAGTTTCTTTAATAGTGTAAGTAACGAATGATCGCAACAACGGTGGTGGGAACCGCGATGGCGCGCCTGGCAAGACCTCTTGTTGAAGTCAAGCCAAGTAGTTGTCAAGTTATATCGGTGCTCGGGAGTGCCTGTCTAAAACAGTCACTAGCTCCATTGCTCCAAGACCTCAACCTCACCCAGGCAGAAAACACGAGCTGATGATTACAAAATACTGATATTTCCTGGAAATTATATGTCATTTTTGTAAATCTAAAAACATATGAAATCGTTGAGAAGCTGACTGACTGACTGACTGACAATCAAAACTTTTTTTTATTTTTATAGTACGAAGAAGCGCTTGGCCTTCATCTCACCTGGTTACAAGTTGAGATAAGGCTGAATGTGGAGACGTGCTTCACCCGGAATCCTCAACAAACTGGGGAACTGGCACTCCGTCGAACAATAAAAAAAAAAATGCTTATACATTTATTAATGTATTTCTGGTCAGGATTAGTTGAGGTTCTTATTTAACCCGCCCGACTCAAAATATCAGTGTATTAATCGATAGTACAATTAAGTTTGTGGAGTGGTCCAGCCATATCGTATTAACCCTGCGTCTGTTCTTGACGTTCGATAGTTGTGGGCTTTGCTCTTCAGCAACTCAAATTAATTGACGAACAAGGAAAAATCAATTGGACAAGAGCGAGTATTATTCGCATCATAATATGCTTAGTAGTAGCTCTGCCTTCTACGCACCGGTTTTAGGTTTGATTTCCACCCAGGCTGTTTTGATGTTGTATCATATTATGGTAAGTACCTATTATAAAAAAAATGAATGCTATCCGTAATCTCAACCCATTCCCATATTACAAGCTATACTTAGTTCGGTGCTAGATGGCGCTGCGTGAAATTTATAGTTATATCTAAAAAGTTAAAGATATCGCACGCCTTACTGCACTGCGAAACTCGTGCCATATTTTGTCATGCATTGCTAGTGATAGCAATATATATGATTACTGCTTTTCAAACAAATAGCAACTCTAACACAAGGTTTTAGGGTTTAAAATACAAAGTAAGCTACTGTACGTTACGACCTTGACAGCCATCGAGTGACTGAATGAAAACTGCTGCTCGTGTGCGTTTTGGCGGAGTTTTAGGTAAGACGCATTCGGGCGAAGGTGGTACGAAATCCTGTGTTTTTTATTTAAGCAACCCAATAATACTAGATAGCGTACTTAGTTCCAATAACTCCAAAATATACATTTCCGATAAACATAATTATCATATTTTCTAATAGTATACATTTATTCAATAAAAAGTACAATTAAACTAACTATGTACAAAGGAATCAGTCAGATTACCTAAGGACCGTTACAAACGGCCTATAGGTAACTCAACTGTTCCAGACCAGTACCAGACGGAAGCGTGCCCAAGACACTGGCTGCATTGCCACGCTGAATAGCTATGCTAATTCGCTGGCCTAAATAAGAGCCAGCCCTTGGGTCACGTGTCGCCTCAATCAAAAGCCCCGCAATATTTTTGAAAACCCGGAGGGCGCCGGCTCCCCACGGACCCAAGGTCTCCACCCCAAAAGGCTCAAATAGGTAAGCTCTGTTGAGACCACTATATTTGCGCCTTTTGTGATCCTCGGCCGAATCAGCCGCCGCACCAGCCCTAACTGATGTCCCAGGCAGATGAGATGGCGCTAGGGTGTCGACGCAGGTAGCGTCCCACACCAAAGGCCTACCCATTTCCCAAGGGACAAGAGTCATACCGTCGGGCCGCTTACCATCATCACGTAACAGACCATTCGGTTCAAGAACGGCTGGCACATTGACACTGGTAAACGCTCGACGGATAATGTCATTAAGACTAGCGTGGCGCGAAATCCTGCCGGCAGACCTTGCACACGAAAGTCCGTGAAAACCAAATTGATCTACGGCCGCACCGCACCGGCACTGGTGAGAGGCGCAGCATCTTGCACCCAACCGAAGACAAGTGGCAATACGGAAAGTTACAGGATCCATAAGTGTACCGGTATTGTAGGATGGATGTGCTTGCAGCCAAAGACCTGATTCCCATTTTGAAACAGCTAAGAGACGAGCACGATCTGTGGAGGTTGAGCACGTATGTAATAGATAATTCCGTGTCAACTCGCACAGAGGCCCGTCCCACTGCCGTTGTGCCGAAAGGTGTTTTGGGGGATCGGTATTAGGACAAGCACTATGCCAAGCATTTCGAGCCTCGTCAAGATAAGAAATTTTGAGTATATTGCCTGGAACAGCCGAAATTGATGGTGTTAGAATTTTATCAACCAAAGAATGTGTACTATAGACGGAAGACAAGAACGCTGGCAAAGCAACACTAGAAATTTTGCGTACACCTAAGCCGCCCAATCGAATAGGCAATGAGGCCTGCGACCATGCTCTGTCATCCAACTCAATATTCAAAACCGTGGAAAGGGTGTTCTTTATTATGTTGTCTAAGCCTTCCACCAGCTCACTGTGTTTCCACAGTTGACAACATCGTAAAGCATAAGTAAATTTTATCATATTTTCTTGAATCACAATATGCTACAATAATTACACTATACTATGTATGTACGTGTGTATGTTTGGCGCTCCTTCACGCCTAATCAACTGAACTGATCTGGATGAAATTTGCTACAAAGATAGTTAGTGGAACTCTGGAATAACCGCCTCTGTGGTCTAGTGGTTCAACCCACCGATTTGAGATCCAGAGGTCCCGGGTTCGATTTCCAGGGAGAGTACAATATTGTGCTCGGTTTGGTTGGTGGTAGGACTTTGTTTAAGCCTGCCTGGCTAGCTAACATCATCTTACTTAATTCTGTCGCCATAACAACAATTCTCAATTTTTTGTGTTCCGGCATTTAGAGGTAAGATAGCCAGTTCCTCAGATTTGGAGGATCCCGGGTGAAGTACGCCTCCACCTTCGGCCTTGTCTTAACTTGTAACCAAGTGAGATGAAGGCCAAGCGCTTCCCCGTCGTACAATAAAAAAAAAAAAAAAATTCGCGTTCTCATAAATCAGTTTCCGTGGGGTGGAAATGTGATGTCAAATATGGCCACGAAACTTATTGGTTCTTAATTGCTCTTTTACGGAAAAGCGAAACAACGGATTAAGCTGAAATTTCGCATTGTATTATGCTGCTCTAGACCGGGAATAGGAATCATAAAGAGACTATTTATCCCATAAATTCGTTAGTAAGGCACAGTCCACAATGAGATGACAATTTTTTTTTATCGAAAGTGTCTCTTTTTAACCGACTTCAAAAAAAAGGAGGAGGTTCTCAATTCGCCGGAATCTTATTTTATTTATGTATATTCCCCGATTACTCGGAAACGCCTGCACCGATTTTTGAAATTATTTTTTTGTTTGAAAAGGTATATACTTCACAGGTGGTCCCATTGTCATCATGTCTGGATCTGATGATGGAATCCAGGAGAAATCTAGGGAACTCTCTCTAAACGCCGGAGCACAACAATTTTGAGAATTGTTGTTATGGCGACAGAATTAGGTAAGATCCTACCACCAACCAAACCAAGCACTATATTGTACTGGGGATCGAACCCGGGACCTCTGGATCTGAAATCGATGAAACCACAAGACCAAAGAGGTGGGTAAATTTATGTTGGTTAGGTAGTAAAAGATGTATGTATTAATGTTTTATTATAATTGACTTCAGCCGACCATCGTTTGTATTCAAAACACCCTGTGCATATACATTTTTAAATTGCCATTTTATATACAACAGAGGACAGTGGTCGGTCTCAGAAGGACAGTGGTCGCCGGTGTCCGCCCACGTTTTTGACAATCACGGAATTTTGGGAATTTTAAAAAGGTTAGTGCTTTGTGGTTGTGTTAACAGACACGGACTTTGTTTTAGGATTATGTAACCGTACCTACCTAATGTACCTATTTATATGTGAAAATAATCTATGTACTTCATGTGAATGGGAAAGTAATCAATTTGGTGTGTGCGTGGGTTTATGCTCCCCATCATAAAGTTACTGTTATATTCTTCTTTTAGTTGCAATATTTGGTGATGCCTCTAAGATTGTATCTGCTGTCTTGGTTTTTCTATGTTTTATATATGAACTAATGAAATTTCCGTGTGCCTTTTACGTGTGCAGTAAGAATGGATTTAATATTTTAATTTAAACTTTTTCTTAGTTTAAATTTAAAGACAAACAAGGTAGTGCTTGTCGAAAACCGTCTGACAGGGTGAATGGAGAATGTAAATGTGGATGTGTGGTGTGACAAGGATGGATCAGGTAAGGGATGAGTTCATCGGGGAAGCGATCCTCAAACACACGGTACGTTTTCGGATCAGAAACATAATTTATTGGAATCCGTTAGATTTCAACGCTATTCTCAAACAATTTCTGAAAATCTTCTCGTATACTAATGTCAAAAAATTTCCAGTTAAGAATAGCGTTTTCGGAATCTCCATCGGAAGTTTCCGAATTCGATTCGATACAGCTTTCCGAATGTTTGAGAATAGCTATTCACAGGGGAGGTCTGAAAGCGCTTGTGTTGGAAATAATAAGTGTTAGTAGGTTAGTGTGGTATGGACATGCCATGAGAAGGGAAGAAAGTCACGTGACTAAAATAGTATTAGGTATTAATGTGTACGGATGAAGGAGTAGGGGTAGAGAAAGAGATACATGGATTGTGTGAGTGATGATATGCGTGTGAGAGGAGTGGATACAGAGTTGACGGTAGACAGGGGAGAGTGGAAGAAGAAGGGGTATTGGAGATTAAAAACAGTCCAGTGCGGGCTGATGATCCTATTTACATGAAAGCTTTATTAATTTATGAGCAAGTTTTTAATATAATTAAACGGATGAAAACGCCAATTGTGGCTCTAAGAACTGTGAATGATTTATAGCTTTTAGGGTTCTCTACCCAAAAAAGTGTAAAATGGAACCCTATTACTAATCCTCCGCTGTTCGTCCATCGTCCGTCCGTCTGCCAGCGCACCTCATGAATCGTAATAGGAAATATGAATTGTCATTTTAATAGAGTTTGTATTTCGCCGCTATAAAAACAAATAATAAAACTACAAAATTATAAAAATCACGTTTCCTGTATTGATCCCCTCAGATCAATGCAAGAAAAGTGATTTTTATCTTGAAAATGTGGTAGGTCGGAACCCTCGATCTGCGTGTCCGCACTTAGTCAGTTTATTAGCTTCAGAATATTTTATTACTTTAATGTATGAAAAACTAGCGTGTACCTATTGCATAATCTAGAATACCAAGACTTAAAAAAACCGCATAAAACTTAGTCTGATTGTATTTTAATCAGGTAACTATCTCACGGTAATCAAGGACTAGTAGTCAAAGGTCTACCTCAGTAATTTTGGATGTATTTTATGAAGAATTGTTTATTCGTTCACGGGTTTCAATTCACAGGTATTTCGTTACGTTTTAATGAATAATTGAAGTCGAAAATAAATTAGTGCGACCCGCGGTTCAAAAACGTGGGGCTTATTTACATTTTGTATATATTTTGTTACACTAATGAAAATGTTCAGTTCCTTGGAAAACATATTTAGGGGGAATGATCATCATTATCATCATTTTTTATAATTTATTCTACACAAAATATATATTTAAATCCATTGGTTGGTGGTACGACTTTGTTAAGTCCGCCTGGCTAGCTACCACAGGTAATACCTACGTCTGTCACAATAACAACAGTTATAAATTGTTGTGTTACGACATTTAGGGGTATGATAGCCAGTTCCTCAGTCTGTCGAGGATTTCGGGTGAAGTGCGCTTCCATCTTCAGCCTTACATACCTTGGAATGGGATGAAGACCAAACACTTCCTCATCGCACGATAAAAAAATGTTTGTTAGGTATTCTATCTGTATTTTTGATAGTTAACAAACAAGACCCCCACGACTTTTTCACCTTATAGGCTCACCTACTATAGGGGGTAGTCAGAGTCCAAACTTACGTTCAGAGAATGCCCACGGTTTGCAACCGCGAATTCACGAATGCTTGCTGCATTCGTGACACATGGAGATGTTGCAAGCACATCGGCATATATTTTTTTTCGCTACTGATGTTCAATGTTTAAAATATGCTGTATTTACCAACTCTGTTAGCAGTTGTTCTGTTTTTAAGTTTTGTCTAGAGTCTATGTACCTACATTTTTGTATATACGAGTATTAATTAATAACAAAATATTCCTCAAAACTAGAATAAAAATACAAATAATACTTTGGTTCTGGGTTTGTATGTTCATTTAATTTATTAATTGTTTGTGAACGGAAAATATTAAATTTTTAGTATTTTTTTATTGTACGACGCGTTAGCACTTAGCCTACCTACATCTATCTCACCTGGTTACAAGTTGAGATAGGCCGAAGGTGGACGCACACTTCACCCGGAATCCTCAATTGTTTGAGTAACTGGTTCTTTAACTCTAAATGCCGCAACACAATAATTAAAGAATTGTTATTATGGCGACATAATTAGGTAAGATGGTGGTAGCTAGGTGGTAGGACTTACACAAAGTCCTACCACCAACCAAACCAAGCACAATATATATTGTAGGTACTCCCCATGGGAATCGAACCCGGGACCTCTGGATCTGAAATCGGAGGGTTGAACCACTAGACCACAGAGGCGGCTATTGATTGTATGTCAATCTTAATCGAAAATTAGATATCAAGGTGCCGCGTGAAGTCATCAAACAAATAAATTAGTATTAAATAACAATGAGCTTTGATTTGAAGGAAGCAAACTAAGACAGTTTTAAAATGGAAATGAATACACGATTGTAAATAAAATGACCCGCGGCGCTTCCTGCGACGCGAGAGGTCAGAATAAATCATTGAGCAGTGAGTGTAGTGGTCAGTGGCTTTAAATATTAGATACCATTGTTCAATATTAATAACCTTATAACAGAAAAATATTTAGTTACATCCGCTAAATTAATTTGTAAAAATTAAGAATGCCTCGTGCAGAGGCGAAACACGTGTCGATTTTAAATGTTTAGTACCCGTTGCTAAATATTTTTCTGTTATTTATTAATATTGCCATTTCCGCTAAATAACGCCTGGATCAATTAGCTATATTTGGTACCATCATTATCATCAACGGTCCGTCCACTGTTGAACACTGTCTGATATATAGAGCAACTTTTATTATATTCAGAAGGAATGTAAACCACGTACCGAGACTAGAAATAAAAAAAATATTGTTGCATGAACTTGAACATAATGCCTTCTCATTATGTGTAATTTATAATAATTAAAACTACCTAAATAGTAATAATAATAGGTACATAACCATATATTTACATAATATATTTATACATAATAAGATACAACTCGGTACTTACAAATAAGTACCTAAGCCAAGAAGGTATAGGTTGTTGACGAATATAAAAAAAAACGGCTAAATAGATAAATAAAATACATATCTACTTAAAAATAATAATAATGTACAATTAAACTGACGATGTAGGAAGAAATCGGATTACCTATTACCGTTACAGACGGCCTTTGTGTAAGTCATCAGTACCAGACGGAAGCGTGCCCAGGACACTGGCTGCATTGCCACGATGAATGGCTATGCTAATTCGCTGGCATAAATAAGAGCCAGCCCTTGGGTCACGTGATAGCTCTTTAAAGCTGAGGCTTGATAGTTCAATTGATGTTCTGTTGTCTTCCAGATGGCGCCAACTCCCGTCACAGAAGACAGGCTGACGTCAGGACACCGGCTGTCACACCCGCCGCCTGGAGACGAGGTCTTGCTCACGGGGGTCTCCGGGTACTTCCCCGATTCCGACTCGGTGGTGCATCTGCAGGAAAACCTTTTCAATAAGGTAAGAACCATTCATTGGTGCACCACCAACAACCGCTTTAGCTATAAAATCCTCCCCATCCAAGGGTTGTTAAGGAGAAATCATAATGCAATAAAATATCGTATAAACTGGATTCCTAGTTGATAAAACTATGCCCCTGTTACTGCATGACTTATTTAAAGAAGGATGGCATAATATACAAATTAAATCAGAAAACCTGTAAAATTAAGCTAAAATAAAACCATTATACAATATGTTAAAAAAAATATGTGTATATATAAAGTATATATGTGTATATATAAGGTAGCCAGGAAGTAGGACAACATACGGTATACAATAATTTTATTAACTAATTCATTCATCCATATGAGAATAAACTTATTTTGTGCATTTATTGCCAATTTAGAACTGGCAACTCGAGGAATCAAGCAAACGAGTTTTTTTTAACCTTGGCCTTAATCTTACTGGTGGACGTAAGTATATGGGTTTACATAATTATAGGTTATCATCAAAGCCTCTTGACTATAATAGTGCTTTCACTCTGATCCTTGCATACTAAGTATCATATCATATGTATACCATACTAATACTACTTATGTGTAGGTATTACCGTGGCTGTCGCAGCCCCCTCCATCTTAGCACGTGGATGACATAATAATCCACTTTAGAATCTCACCAGCATTCTTCTGTTTATTTGAACATTTACTGAAATCACCAATCCAAGCGTGCAGATTATGGCAAAAACCCTTCCAAGTTTGGAGATAGAATAGACAGGGTATGTGCCGAAGTTTTTCTGTCTATCTTTGGAAGGTGGTTTTAAAATATTTATGCTCTAATTGTGTCATGCGGCCAAGGGCTAAAGTCGTGAGTCTATCTAGTTATTGTGTACTAACATCATGGTAAATGTTATTTTTGGGTTAAGTACCTCCTCTTGGTAAACAAACCCCAAATATGTGGACTACAAATTATGGGCAATATTTTCCCTTTTCCGCCAATCATGAGCACAAATACAGTTCCGTTAGTTGATTCTCTCGTTGATCGTTTCTATAGCTATACCACAGAATAACTAATACTGGGTAAGTACTGCGTGGCTATACGTACATATTTTCATACCCTAGGGGTCGTTCGATTGCACCCGAATATGGCAACTGATTGAGGAAAACTATTGCTGCTTCTGAAATGTGGCTGAAATTAATGTCTCGCTACCTTAGTACACGTATTTATTTAAATAATAAATAAATATGTTATAATTGTACGACGGGGAAGCGCTTGGCCTTCATCTCACCTGGTAACAAGTTAAGGCCGAAGGTGTGGAGGCGCACTTCACCCGGAAACCTCAACTGAGGAACTGGCTATCTTACCTCTGAATGCCGGAACACAACAATTTTAGAATTGTTACTATGGCGACAGAATTAGGTTAGATGGTGGTAGCTAGCCAGGCAGACTTAAACAAAGTCCTACCACCAAACAAACTAAGCACAATATTGTACTCCCCATGGGGATCGAACCCGGGACCTCTGGATCTGAAATCGGTGGGTTGAAGCACTAGACCACAGAGGCAGCTATAATATATATATATATATACAATACAACACCTAAGAACAGAAATCAATATTCATCACACAAATGTTCGTCCTGGGTGGGAATCGAACCCACAACCTACAGCTCAGAAGGCAGAGCTACTACCAACTGAGCTGTGAGGCTTGTATTTTAGTGAAAGCCTTACTGCGTAGGTCACATCTACAAATAACATGACCTACAGCACTGCATTCCTTTATTTTCTCTTCTTCAAAATTTTTTGTACTTGGTAACACTTTGTAGGTTCAATCAAGAGCTCTTGAAGGCCCACTAGAACTGTTTTCCCTGATACACACGGAGAGTGCCTTTCGTTCAGAAATATCTGGTCCCATTCAAAGGAACTGCATAATGTTTAATGAAATGAATATGCCATTTTGAAACGAAATGCAATCTACGTTTTCACTTGAAAGCGAAAAAAAATAGTAGGTACATTTAGAGGATAAATTACTAAACGTAAAAATAAAAAACCCTTTATTTCCCTTCAAGTAAATTACTATATCTATATATTAAATTCAGTTACTTGTAATGAGCACAATCTTAATAATTAATGATTTTCCGTTTTATAACTTTAATTACATCGTAATTTTTCCTTTACAACTGCTCGATTATTATAAATTAAATTAAAATTTCACATCAAACCAAGTGTCCACTGCTGGATAGAGCGTCCTCCGAAATAAAAACAAAACAAACAAAAACTACGAACTACAAAAAACTACCTACGTTTATTAATTTGATTGAAATATTTGAATTATCAGGGGCTATACATTTTTGGGTAAAGGCCTTCATCTCTTTCCATAACTTTCTATTATGTTATCATGATATCGTTTATCATTCGTGTCCAATATAATATTATAGCTAAAATACGGTCCTTAGGTATATCTTATTTCCAATATCCACATAATCTCGCCAAAATTTAATCTATAAACCTTAATTGTGGCTACATTTATCGGAATCATGCCTGAACTGGCAACACTCTGAGAGCGTGTCAGTTATTTATTACTTTGACCCTCGCTTGTCGCTGACACTGAAAAATTTATTCGGACCGTTCGGTTGACGGTTCCCGTACCGGTGACAACTGGGAATGATCCAGGAGTGACAGCGATTTTTGCTGCAGATACATATTTCCAGATTTGACTGTTTAATTTTGTATTGAGATGAAGGCCAAGCGCTTCCCCGTCGTCTTATAAAAAAACAAAATATAAGTACTTAGTCATTTTTTGCCTTGGTTAGTTTTGCTGAGGCTTACATTTCTCAGAGGGGTAGGCAGATACTATCATACTAATATTATTAAGGCAAAAGGCGCAAATATAGTGGTCTAGACAGAGCTTACTTAGTTGAGCCTTTTGGGGTGGGACCTTGGGTCCGTGGGGAGCCGGTGCCCTCCGGGTTTTCAAAAACCTTGCGGGGCTTTTGATTGAGGTGACACGTGACCCCAAGGGCTGGCTCTTATTTAGGCCAGCGAATTAGCATAGCTATTCAGCGTGGCAATGCAGCCAGTGTCTTGGGCACGCTTCCGTCTGTTACTGGTCTGGAACAGTTGAGTTACCTATAGGCCGTTTGTAACGGTCCTTATTATATATTCTGACTGATTCCTTTGTACACAGTTAGTTTAATTGTACAATTTATTGAACACAGGCAACAGATTGTTTGGATGTTTAGATGGACGTATGGTACTTCTTCAAACTAAACCTACTGGACTACTGGTCTTTCAAAGTGGGTCGCCCCCCGATATCATAATATTTAGAAGTCCCGAGTACTGCGGAACTCCCCAGGGGGGTACAATATTATGCTTTGTATAGTTAGCGCAACCACCATCTTACCTAGATCTGTCGCCATATCAACAATTCTAAATGGTTGTGTTCCGGCATCCAGAGGTAAGATAGCCAGTTCCTCAGACTGTTGATGATTCCGGGTGAAGTGCGCCTCCAACTTCAGCCTCATATCAACTTGTAACCAAGTGAGATGAAGGCCAAGTGCTTCCCCGTCGAACATTAAAAAATGAGTAGTTCCATGGGATCATCAGGCAATGCATACCTATATCCACATTCGTTTTTCTTGGAAATAATTGCCTTAAAGCCATCAGTTTGTAACAGAGGTATATCTATTTGTTCTCCAGGTGGATCTGATATCAGCAGACGCTCGCCGTTGGAAGCTTGCGCATCCTGAAATCCCACAGAGAACGGGAAAGATCAACAATGTCAACAAATTCGATGCTTCCTTCTTCGGCGTCCACTATAAGCAGGCCCACACCATGGACCCCATGTGTCGGATCCTACTGGAGAAGGCGTACGAAGCTATCATTGATGCTGGTAAGTCTAACAATAAGGACCTGGCATATTACCAGGT